>JARQOD010000001.1:264380754-264432588 GCA_033576555.1 Oophaga sylvatica
TTTTATAATCCTGGGTGTGAAAAAAAAAAAAACAATTTTCCAAAAAAATGATTTTTTAGTCCCAAATTTTTGAATTTTCCCAAGGAATTTGGACCCCAAAAGTTGTTGTCCAACTTGTCCTGAGTACGCTGATACCCCATATGTGGGGGGGGAACTGTTTGGGTGCACGGCGGGGCTTGGAAAGGAAGTAGTAACGTTTGGAATGCAGACGTTGATGGGGGTCATGTTCCGTTTGCAGTGCCCCAGATGAGCCCTAAACGTGAAACCCCCCACAATGACCCCATTTTGAAACTAGACCCCCTAAGAACTTACTAGATCTTTGGTGAGCAACTTTAAACCCCAAGTGCTTCACACAAGTTTATAATGCCCGGGCATGAAAATAAAAAATCCTATTTTTTCCCAAAAAAATTTATCTTTTAGTCACTAATTTTTTTTTTCCCAAGGTAACAGAAGAAATTTGGACCACATAAGTTGTTGTCCAATTTGTCCTGAGTACGCTGAACCCCATATGTGGGGGGAACCACTGTTTGGGCGCACGGCAGAGCTCGGAATTGAAGGAGCACCATTTGACTTTTTCCAACCAAAATTGGCTGGAATTGAATTGGATGCCATGTTGCATTTGGAGAGCCCCTGATGTGCCTAAACAGTGGAAACCGCCCAAAAAATGACCCCATTTGGGAAACTAGACCCCTAAGGAACTTTCTAGATCTTTGGTGAGCAATTTGAAGCCCCAAGTGCTTAAACCACAATTTTATAACGAAAGAGCCGAAAAATTTTAAAATCAATTTTTTCCACAAAAATGATCTTTTCACCCCAATTTTTATTTTTCCAAAGGGGTAACAAGACTCCAAAAGTTATTGTGCAATTTGTCCCTGAGTGCGCGATACCCCATATGTGGGGAAACCACTGTTTGGGTGCATGGCAGAGTTTGGAAGGGAAGGAGCGCCGTCTGACTTTTTCAACGCAGAATTGGCTGGACGCCATGTCGTGTTTGGAGAGCTCCTGATCTGCCTAAACAGTGGAAACCCCCATAAATGACACCATTTTGGAAACTAGACCCCTCAAGGAACTTATCTAGATGTGTGGTGAGAACTTTTAACCCCCAGGTGTTTCACTAAAGTTTATAACGTACAGCCGTAAAATAAAAAATCTTTTTTTTTTTACAAAAATGATTTTTTCGCCCCAATATTTTGTTTTCACAAGGGTAACAGAAGAAACTGGAACCCAAAAGATGTTGTCCAATTTGTCCTGAGTACGCTGATACCCAATATGTGGGAGAAAACTACTGTATGGGCGCACGGCAGGGCTCGGAAGGGAAGTAGTGACGTTTTGGATTGCAGACTTTGATGGAATGGTCTGGGGGCGTCATGTCACATTTGGAGAGCCCCTGATGCACCTATACAGTGGAAACCCCCCACAAGTGACCCCATTTTGGCAAATAGACCCCACAAGGAACTTATCTAGATGTGTGGTGAGCACTTTGAACCCCGAAGTGCTTCACAGAAGTTTATAACGTACAGCCGTAAAAATAAAAATCTTTTTTTTTTTTACAAAAATGATTTTTTTCGCCCCCAATATTTTATTTTCACAAGGGTAACAGGAGAAATTGGTCCCCAAAAGTTGTTGTCCAATTTGTCCTGAGTACGCTGATACCCAATATGTGGGAGAAAACTACTGTATGGGCGCACGTTAGGGCTCGGAAGGGAAGTAGTGACGTTTTGGATTGCAGACTTTGATGGAATGGTCTGGGGGCGTCATGTCGCATTTGGAGAGCCCCTGATGCGCCTAAACAGTGGAAACCCCCCACAAGTGACCCCATTTTGGAAAATAGACCCCACAAGGAACTTGTCTAGATGTGTGGTGAGCACTTTGAACTCCGAAGTACTTCACAGAAGTTTATAACGCACAGCCGTAAAAATAAAAAATCTTTTTTTTTTTTTTGCAAAAATGATTTTTTTGCCCCAATATTTTATTTTTACAAGGGTAACAGGAGAAATTGGACCCCAAAAGTTGTTGTCCAATTTGTCCTGAGTACGCTGATATCCAATATGTGGGAGAAAACTACTGTATGGCTACACGTTGGGGCTCGGAAGGGAAGTAGTGACGTTTTGGATTGCAGACTTTGATGGAATGGTCTGGGGGCGTCATGTCGCATTTGGAGAGCCCCTGATGCGCCTAAACAGTGGAAATCCCCAACAAGTGACCCCATTTTGGAAAATAGACCCCACAGGAACTTATCTAGATGTGTGGTGAGTGCTATGAAGCCCCAAGTGCTTCACAGAAGTTTATAATGTACAGCCGTAAAAACAAAAAAATAATTTTTTTTGTACAAAAATGATATTTTCGCCCCCAGTTTTTTATTTTCCCAAGGGTAACAGAAGAAATAGGACAAATTGCACAATAACTCTTGGGGTCCAGAGTACGCTGATACCCCATATGTGGGGATAAACTACTGTTTGGACGCATGGCAGAGCTGAGAAGTGAAGGAGCACCGTTTGACTTTTTCAACGCAGAATTGGCTGGAATTGAGATCAGACGCCATGTCACATTTGGAGAGCCCCTGATGTGCCTAAACAGCGGAAACCTCCCAATTCTAACTCCAACCCTAACCCCAACACACCCCTAACCCTAGTCCCAACCCTAACCACAAACCTAACCCTAACACACCCCTAATCCCAACCCTAATCCTAACTTTAGCGCCAACCCTAACTTTAGCCGCAACCCTAACCCTAATGGGAAAATGGAAATAAATACTTTTTTTAATTTTATTATTTTTCCCTTACTAAGGGGGTGATAAAGGGGGGTTTGATTTACTATTTATAGCGGGTTTTTATGATTGGCAGCTGTCACGCTAAAAGACGCTTTTTATTGCAAAAATAGTTTTTGCATCATCACATTTTGAGAGCTATAATTTTTGCATATTTTGGCCCACAGAGTCATGTGAGGTCTTATTTTTTGCGGGACGAGTTGACGTTTTTATTGGTACCATTTTTGAGCACGTGACGTTTTTTGATCGCTTTTTATTTTGATTTTTGGGAGGTTAGAATGAACAAAAATCAGCAATTCATGAATTTCTTTTGGGGGAGGCGTTTATACCGTTCCGCGTGTGGTAAAATTGATAAAGCAGTTTTATTCTTCGGGTCAGTACGATTATGGCGATACCTCATTTATATCATTTTTTCATGTTTTGGCGCTTTTATAGAATAAAAACAATTTTATATAAAAAATAATTATTTTTGCATCGCTTTATTCTGCGAGCTATAACTTTTTTATTTTTTCGCTGATGATGCTGTATGGCGGCTCGTTTTTTGCGGGACAAGATGACGTTTTCAGCGGTACCATGTTTATATCGGTCTTTTTGATCGCGTGTTATTCCACTTTTTGTTCGGCGGTATGATGATAAAGCATTGATTTTTTGCTTCGCTTTTTTTTTTTTTTTAAGGGGTTCACTAAAGGGTTAACTAGTGGGACAATTTTATAGGGGGGGTCGTTACGGACGCGGCGATACCAAATATGTGTACTTTTATTGCTTTGTTTTTTTTATTTACAGGAAGAAGTGAATTTATTGGGGAATATATTTTTTTTTATTATTTATTTTGGATTTTTTTTTAAAACATGTTTATTTTTATTTTTTTAACTTTTTTACTTTGTCCCAGGGTGGGACATCACTGTATTTTATCAGATCGCTGGTGTGACAGTGTGAACAGCACTCTGTCACACCAGCGATCGCTCAGGCAGTGCAGCAGGCTTCTCAGTGCCTGCTCTCGGCAGGAACTGAGGTAGCCGCCTCCCTCCAGGATCCCGGCGCCATCTTGGATCCGGGTCCTGGGAGGGAGGAAGCCCTCAGAACAGCGCGATCACATCGTGCTGCTCTGAGGGTCTCAGGGGGGCGCACAGGGAGCCCCCACCCTGCGCGATCCTCCCCTGTGCCCCCAGTACACCGCGATCATGTTTGATCGCGGTGTGTAAGGGGTTAATGTGCCGGGAGCGGTCCGTGACCGCTCCTGACACACAGTTATGGGTGTCAGCTGTGATAATCAGCTGACACCCGGCCGCGATCGGCTGCGCTCCCCCTGGGAGCGCGTCCGATCGCACGAGACGTACTATCCCGTCCCCGGTCATACGGGCCCAGGCACCATGGACGGGATAGTACGTCCGATGGCAGTAAGGGGTTAAGGATCTATGTGTACTTGTAAAGTTTCCCTGAGCCGTTTGGACCGTCTACGGACGGCGTGACAAGATGGATCCCCTCTATCGAGATAGATGGGCTTTTCAAGTTGAAGGATTCTGCGTCACTGCTATCCAGGGCGCAATCCTCGGCAGTCACAGTCAGAAGAGCACTGTGGCTTAGACAGTGGAACGCGGTTTCCAAGCAGGGTTTGCTATCTTTAGCTTACAAAGTGGTCAGCTATTTGAATCTGACCTCACAGAGCTGATTTCTGAGGCAAAAGAAACAGCTTTACCGCAGCGCAGAGCTGTGACTTCTGCGTCTGGCAGGACTAGTGCCGGTAGTTGTCGGCAGTCCTTTCGGTCCAGGGGATGATCCGGTCAACCCTCTGGGGGTTTGGGTCGTTCCTCTCTTTTTTTAAAAAAAAAAAAAAAGGGGGAATTTTTCAGAAATTCCGCATACCCTGGAAACAGAACTTCCATTAAGACAGAAGCTGGCAAAAAACCCGCTAAAGCAGTCTGACGTCTGGGTCTCACTCGAGCGCTCTCGAGTGGAGGGTCGTTTACTCCAATTCAAACCGACTTGGGTTTCCCGTGTGTCGGACGCCTGGGTAACACAGGTTGTGTTGGCAGGCTACTTCATAGAATTTCTTTCTCGACCCCCGGACAGGTTTTGCCAATCTCGCATTCCGTCAGAGCCGAGCTATTTGCCGCTCTACTACGAGAGGTCGATTCCCTTCTGCAGAAGGGTGTGGTGATACCGGTTCCGCAGAGGATCGGGGAAGAGGATTCTTATTCCAACCTCTTTGTGGTCCCCAAAAAGGAGGACAAATTTCGCCCTATTTTGGATTTCAAAGATTGAATCGGCATGTTTACATCCCGAAAATTCCGCATGGAGTCGCTTCGCTCCGTTGTGGCAGCCCTGTCGCAGAACGTCTTTTTGGTCAATCGACATTCGCGACGTTTATTTGCATGTTCCCGTCGGAAGGGCTCACCGGCGCTTCCTTCGTTTTGCCATAGGTCAGGACCATTGCCAGTTTGTGGCTCTGCCATTCGGCTTGGCCTCGGCGCCCAGAGTTTTTACAAAAATTCTAGCGTCCCTCATGGCAATTCTTCGAAGACAGGGGGTTACGATTTCCCTACCTGGACGACCTTCTGATTGTGGCGTCCTCAAAGGAGGAGGCGGGGACGGCTCGCAATCTATCCCTTCAGCTCCTGAAGGATTTCGGGTGGCTGGTCAATTGGGAGAAGTCGTCTCTGGAAGTCAATCCTGTTTTTGGGAATGCATTTCGACACTGTACGGACGGTGGTGTCCCTTCCTCCAGACAAGCGGGCATGTCTCTTTCGACATGTACAGATTATGAGGTCTACGGCAGCAATGTCCTTTCGGAAGTGTATGCGCCTTCTGGGTTTGACGTCCATGGAGGCACTTCCGTTTGCCCAATTTCATTCCAGGGCCCTCCAAAGGCTCATTCTGAGTCGTTTTGATCGATCGCAAGCTTCTCTGAATTGCAGCGTCATCATCTCTCACAGGGTGCGAGAATCCCTAGGATGGTGGTTACGTCCAGGAGCGTTATTCCTGGGGAAATCTTTCCTCCCTCCGAGGTGGTCGGTCATAACCACCGATGCCAGCCTGACGGGCTGGGGGGGGTGTCTGGAACGATCTTTGGATCCAGGGAGTATGGTCATCGGAAGAGTCTGTTCTACCGATCAACATCCTGGAGTTGAGGGCAATTTTTCCTTTGCCTACAACACTGGACGGTCCCTTTAAGCGGTCTACCAGTCCGAGTGCAGACAGACAACGCGACGGCGTTGCGTATATCAACCACCAAGGCGGGACAAGGAGCTCCAGCCTCATGATGGAGGTGTCTCGGATCCTGCTATGGGCCGAGACCAAGGTTCCAGCCATCTCTGCGATCACATTCCAGGAGTCCAGAATACCACGGCGGACTTCCTCAGTCACGAGAAGATGGATCCTGGAGAATGGAGTCTTCATCCAAAAATTTTTGCGCTGCTGTGCTTCCGTTGGGGAACTCCCCAAGTGGATTTGATGGCATCCAGGTTCAAATGCCAAACTACCGACCTTCATGTCCAGGTACAAGGACCCGAAGGCTGTGGCGGTGGTTGCTCTGGTGGCTCCGTGGGACCATTTCGAGCTAGTCTGTGTTTCCGCCGATATCTTTACTTCCTCTGCTGCTGCGTCGGATCAGACTGGAAGAGAATTCCGGCTATGTTGATAGCCCCGGATTGGCCAAGGAGGACGTGGTTCTCGACACTGGTGTCGTTTTTGGCGGCACCGCCATTCCCACTTCCTCCTCGCCCGGACCTGTTAACCCAGGGGCCCGTTCGTCATCCGGACTTGAAGTCTCTGCGTTTGACGGCGTGGCTCTTGAGACCGAAACCTTGACCCGTAGAAGTTTTTCAGCCGAAGTCATTGCCACTCTGCGAGCTGCCAGAGGTCCGGCTACTACTAAGATTTATCACAAGACTTGGTCTTTTCGTGGTTTCGGGTTCTTCAAGGAATCCGAGGATTTTTTTCCATTCCCAATTTGTTGGCTTTGCTACAGTACGGGCTGGACAAAAGGTTTGGCAGTTAGCACTCTGAAAGGTCAGGTTTCTGCCCTGTCTTTGCTATTTCGGAAGGCTATCACCTCGCGTAGGGACGTACGTTCCTTTTTTCGCGGAGTAACCCGTCAGTTTCCACTGCGGAAGGCGCCTGTGTCTCCTTGGCGGCTCAACCTTGTCTTGGAGGCTCTTCAGCATATACCTTTTGAGCCTATGGGTTCTGCTAGCCTTTCTTTAATTTCTTGGAAGGTTACCTTCTTAGTGGCGGTAAACTCTTTAAGAAGGGTTTCTGAGTTGGCAGCTTTTTCCTGCTCGCCTCCTTTCCTGGAGTTTTACCCGGATCGAGTAGTGCTTCGCACACGGGGCGATTTTCTACCTAAGGTGGTGTCGCAATTTCATGTTAACCACGATATTGTGTTGCCCTCGCTTTGCCCGGGCCCAGGGAATGCAAAGGAACGGAACTTGCACAAATTGGATTTAGTGCGGGTCTTGAAGTTCTATTTTGTCTATTACTCAAGGTTTTCGAAAGTCAGATTCCCTGTTTGTGATTACAGCAGGTCGTAGGCGTGATCAATGAGTTTTCAAGGACTCTATAGCTCGTTGGATTCGGTCGGCCATTTTGGAGGCTTACCGTCTTAATGGCGAACCTTGCCCGATTAAGATTCGAGCTCGCTCCACGAGGGCTGTGACTTCATCGTGGCCTTTCATCAAGGGCTTCGGTAGCTCAGCTCTGCCGAGCGGCGACCTGGGGTTTCGTCCACACATTTACAAAGTTTTATAAGGTGGACGTCAGTGCTTCCGCTGATGCGGCCTTAGGACGTAGGGTCCTGCAGGCAGTGGTAATTTAAAGTTTTTAGTTAACTTGTATTTGGCGCCTGTGGCGCATTTATCTAGGTTGTTGGGTTTCTGCCTATTTTGGTTTTTTCCCACCCTAATTTTTGGACTGCTTTGGGACGTCCCACTAGTAATGACTGTGGCTCTCTTCCTTCCACCTGCAGCTGAAAGACGGATTTTGGTAAGAACTTACCTGTAAAATCCTTTTCAGCGAAGGAAGGAAGAGAGACACAGCTCCCTCCCATGGCAGAAGTGTGTTGTTGTATTTACAGATGCAGCGTGACCCTTCTCTGATAGCGATTATCTGGACTGAGGTCGACGCGCTACGGCTCTGTTCCAGCATTGCCAGCTTATCGCAGTAGTCAGGTTCAGTGAGTAGTACCTGTAACTGTGTGATTTTTTTGCCGAATGCATGCATAACCTGTACTCTTATGTTTTTTCTCTGAAGTCCTTCAGAAGGGGTTATGTTGCTTCGCTGGTGATATTGTTCTTCCTTAAGCTTGGGTACGACTGAAGAGCTGAGTAGGAGGAGCCCGAGCTGGAGGGGCCGGTCAACACTCTTTTTAATCTGAGGTGTCAATCCTATCTGGGCTCCGCCTACCCACTAGTAATGACTGTGTCTCTCTTCCTTCCTTCGCTGAAAAGGATTTTACAGGTAAGTTCTTACCAAAATCCGTCTTTTGTAAAAAAAAAAAAAAAAAGATTTTTTATTTTTACGGCTGTACGTTATAAACTTCTGTGAAGCACTTCGGGGTTCAAAGTGCTCACCACACATCTAGATAAGTTCCTTGTGGGGTCTATTTTCCAAAATGGGGTCACTTGTGGGGGGTTTCCACTGTTTAGGCGCATCAGGGGCTCTCCAAATGTGACATGACGCCCCCAGACCATACCATCAAAGTCTGCAATCCAAAACGTCACTACTTCCCTTCCGATCCCCGACGTGCTCCCATACAGTAGTTTACTCCCACATATTGGGTATCAGCGTACTCAGGACAAATTGGACAACAACTTTTGGGGTCCAATTTCTCCTGTTACCCTTGTGAAAATAAAATATTGGGGACGAAAAAATCATTTTTGTAAAAAAAAAAAAAAAAAAAGATTTTTATTTTACAGCTGTACGTTATAAACTTCTGTGAAGCACTTCGGGTTTAAAGTGCTCACCACACATCTAGATAAGTTCCTTGAGGGGTCTAGTTTCCAAAATGGTGTCATTTGTTGGGGGTTTCCACTGTTTAGGCAGATCAGGAGCTCTGCAAACACGACATGGCATCCAGCCAATTCTGTGTTGAAAAAGTCGAACGGCGCTCCTTCCCTTCCAAACTCTGCCATGCACCTAAACAGTGGTTTACCCCCACATATGGGGTATCAGCGTACTCAGGACAAATTGCACAATAACTTTTGGAGTCTTGTTACCCTTGGGAAAATAAAAATTGGGGTGAAAAGATCATTTTTGTGGAAAAAATATGATTTTTTAATTTTACG
Source organism: Oophaga sylvatica (assembly GCA_033576555.1). Lineage (NCBI taxonomy): Eukaryota > Metazoa > Chordata > Amphibia > Anura > Dendrobatidae > Oophaga > Oophaga sylvatica. The sequence goes on from JARQOD010000001.1 coordinate 264,389,803, forward strand.
GCTCTACGTTATAAATTTGTGTGAAGCACTTTGGGGTTCAAATTGCTCACCAAAGATCTAGATAAGTTCCTTAGGGGTCTAGTTTCCCAAATGGGGTCAATTGTGGGGGGTTTCCACTGTTTAGGCACATCAGGGGCTCTCCAAATGCAACATGGCGTCCAATCTCAATTCCAGCCAATTTTGTTTGGAAAAAGTCAAATGGTGCTCCTTCCATTCCGAGCTCTGCTGTGCGCCCAAACAGTGGTTCCCCCCCCACATATGGGGTATCAGCGTACTCAGGACAAATTGGACATCAACTTTTGTGGTCCAATTTCTCCTGTTACTCTTGGGAAAATAAAAAATTTGTGACTAAAAGATAATTTTTGTGGGAAAAAAATAGGATTTTTATTTTCATGCTCGGGCATTATAAACTTGTGTGAAGCACTTGGGGTTCAAAATGCTAACCAAAGATCTAGATAAGCTCCTTAGGGAGTCTAGTTTCCAAAATGTGGTCACTTGTGGGGGTTTCCACTGTTTAGGCACATCTGGGGCACTGCAAACGGAACATGACCCCCATCAACGTCTGCATTCCAAAACGTTACTACTTCCTTTCCAAGCCCTGTCGTGCGCCAAAACAGTTTTCCCCCCCCCCCCACATATTGGGTATCAGCGTACTCAGGACAAATTGGACAACAACTTTTGGGGTCCAATTTCCTTGGGAAAAATCAAAAATTTGGGACTAAAAAATCATTTTTGTGGAAAATTGTTTTTTTATTTTTCAGACCCAGGCATTATAAACTTTTGTGAAACACTTGGGGTTCAATGTGCTCACAACAGATCTAGATAAGTTCCTTAGGGGGTCTAGTTTCCAAAATGGTGTCACTTGTGGGGGTTTCCACTGTTTAAGCACATCAGGGCTCTCCAAACACGACATGGCGTCCAATCTCAATTCCAGCCAATTTTAGTTTGAAAAAGTCAAACGGCTCTCCTTCCCTTACGAGCTCTGCCGTGTGCCCAAACAGTGGTTTTCCTCCACATATTGGTTATTGGCGTACTCAGGAGAAATTGCACAACAACTTTATCTGTCCATTTGTTTCTTTTACCCTTGTGAAAATAAAAAAAAGTTTGTAATAGATCATTTTTGTGGCTAAAAAGTTAAATATTCATTTTTTCCTTCCACGTTGCTTCAGCTCCTGTAAAGCACCTGAAGGGTTAATAAACTTCTTGAATGTGGTTTTGATTACCTTGAGGGGTGCAGTTTTTAGAATGGTGTCACTTTTGGGTATTTTCTGCTATATAGACCCCTCAAATTGACTTCAAATATGAGGTGGTCCCTAAAATAAATGACTTTGTAAATTTTGTTGTAAAAATGAGAAATCGCTGGTCAACTTTTAACCCTTATAATTTCCTAAGAAAAAAAAAATTGTGCTGATGTAAAGTAGACATGTGGGAAATGTTATTTCTTAACTATTTTGTGTGACATATTTCTCTGTTTTAAGGGAATAAAAATTCAAAGTTTGAAAATTGCTAAATTTTCTAAATTTTCGCCATATTTGCGTTTTTTTCAAAAATAAACACAAGTTATATGGAAGAAATTTTACCACTAACGTGAAGTACAATATGTCACGAGAAAACAATCTCAGAATCGCGAAGATCCGTTGAAGCGTTCCAGAGTTATAACCTCATAAAGAGACAGTGGTCAGAATTGTAAAAATTGGCCCGGTCATTAACGTGCAAACCACCCTTGGGGGTGAAGGGGTTAAAAGTAGAAATTGATTAAAAGAAAGTTTCCAATGAATATTCTATTTTCTTTACTAAAGTTGCATTTATTATGCCTCCTGCTCCTTCACACTTACACATTAATTTCAGCAATATATCTAGAAAAAGCATAAGGGTTTAGATCACAATTTTTCTGGCTCCCATCAGCAAAAAACCTTTCCAAAAAGCAGTGTCTGCAATGGAGACCATGTAAAACCTTCCCCTTTTTGCCAACACATTTCAACGAATCATAAAGGCTTTGTGTCTTAGTGCTCATTCAGACTTCAGTTTTTGTCGTACAAGCCTTAGAAGTGTTTTTCACAGAACTCTTCACTTTTTTATTTTTTATAGGGCTAATCCCATGTCCATATTTTTTGTATTTTGGTGTAGACCACTTGACTCAAATTCCTTTCCCATTTTGATCGGAATCACAAATTAAACTTGCCAAATCAAATCTATTTGTCCTTGGAAAAAATCAGACTGCACTCGGATGCCATCCTAGAACTATTGGAATTTCATATTTGATAGGAGAAGCTTGAGAAATGTTCTCACTTACAAAAAAAAAATAGTAACTGATGTTAAAAATGGACACACTGACAAAATGTCTGATGAAAAGCGAAAATCAGTCTGTTGACATGTAAAAAAAAAAAAAAGTTGCTGACATCTTTATGAGCCCTTCGGTTACTTTCTCAAATCAACTGCAATTTTTACATCAAAGCCCAGAATGCACATAGAAATACAGTAGGTACGGAAAGTATTCAGACCCCTATAAATTTTTCACTCGTTTCATTGCAGCCATTTGATAAATTCAAAAAAGCTCATTTTTTTCTCAATAATGTACACTCTGCACCCCATCTTGACTCAAAAAACAAATGTAGAAATGTTTGCAAATTTATTAAAAAAAGAAAACTGAAATATCACATGGTCATAAGTATTGGGATCCTTTGCTCAGTATTGAGTAGAAGCACCCTTTTGAGCTAGTACAGTCATGAGTCTTCTTTTTTTTTTTATTCCTATATTTATAAGACATGACCTAGCACAAAGTATCATCACTTGTTGACATCTGCATCTTTAGTATCTTCAGTTTTTGTACAGATACTGTATTAGCAGCTTTGTCTCTGCTTACTAGAAGCTGTCTATTCTTTGCAGACCCTCCAGGAGGTTGAAAATGTCAGTGTTCATAATCTAATTTGAGAAGACACAGATGATTGCTGTAGGTCATATTATATCTAAATTGATACTTAAAACAAGGAAATTTGCAGCTTAAAACCTTGGGAAAAAAATATATGTATGTATAGTGAAACTTGTTGGCCAAATGCTTTATTTGCACTTAAACTGAAGCTCTATCGAAATGTACAAATCCCAGCTAGCAGCGAAATGCTTTTTGTTTTAATTGGTTTTGGTCTAGTTGAGCTTTAGGCTTGAAGTGAAACTAATCCCTAAAGCCATGTTAGAAGCCGAGCCAGCACACTGTTATTGACAATGGACTCCAAATGACCATTTTGTATGTGGTGATAAAATCTATTTAGCTGCCAGACAGATTAACAAGTTCAAACTTTGTTATAATTTTTTCTCAAGTATGTCCGCAGGTCCTCCAATTAATACGGACAGTCAAGCGTTTCCTGTGGATATAGCCATGTGCTCCATGGGTACTCAAACAGAGGATGTTCTTTCCGAAAGTGAACTTCCAACAGTAAATTCTTCTTCACTGAGGTTGAACAAGCTTGATACAATCTCTAATGCACGAGAAGGAATGTGTCTTACTAATAGCACACTGTGTGACAATGCTGCACTATTCTAAACCTACAAAGGCTTTCAAACTTCCAACAGGATTTCTTTACCATTGTTTTTTGACATTAACATAGGACGGAGCTTAAAACGGCTGATCGAAAAGGAAATTTAAAGATTTTGATGCTTACTAAATACCGCATTTATGCAAAAGGATCTTCTCTACTTTCTAAGAATTGTGACAAGTCTATGACCTGTCACCACTTCAAAAACAGGAAGTTTTTATTCTGATCTTATTCCATTGCTCCGTCCAATTTTCAGGGAAGTTTTTTTTTTGTTTTGTTTTTTTTGTTTTTTTAAAGTCCGCCATACAGTTCCAGAAATATTGGCCTTTTTTTATTTGGTGTTTTTTTTTTTTATGGTCTTCAAGGTGGTGTGGCTTGTCTTTAGACTGCTCTGTATTACCTTATGAGCAAAAAACCCTTGGTAAAGTCCATAAAAATAGTATTACATGAGTCCCAGATCTCTGTATCAGTATAGCGGATTTAATATCATGAAGATGGAGTAGAGCAGCATAACTCAAGAGTGATATAATTGGGTGTCTATGAAGTAAGTGTTGCACAGATATATAGGTGGTTCTTGGCCTTTGACTCACCCTGCACAGTATTACAAGGGACTGGGAGAGTTATGTCACTTTATCTTTGTGTTCTTTGCTAACCTAATAGAATTGTGAGAAAAAAATGTTTCCCCCCCCCCTTCCTGATTTTTCTACTCTTTTGCATGTTTGGCACACTTACATGTTTCAGATCACTAAATAAATTGAAATATTACACAAAGATAATACAAGTAACCACAAAATACAATTTTTAAATGAGGGTCTTTATTATTAAGGGAAAAAGACATCAAAATCTACAGGGCCCTGTGTGAAAGTGATTGCCCCCCACCTTAAAACATAAATTAACGGTGGTTTATCACATCTTTGGGAAGCTGAGTTAAAATTATGTATCCACATTTGTTCTCAATCAAGAAATCACTTAAATAGAACCTGCATGACAAAATGAAGTCAACCAAAAAATCCTCAAAAGCTAGACTTCATTCCACTATCCAAAGAAATTCTGGAACAAATGACAAGCAAAGTAATTGAGATCAGTCTGGAAAAGGTAGTAAAGCCATTTTGAAAACTTTAGGACACCAGCGAAACACCTTGAGCCATTATCCACAAATAGCGAAAGCATGGAACAATTGCAACTCCTGGGGAAGTTCACCAACCAAAATGACCCCAAGAGCTCAGCGACGACTCATCCAAGAGGTAACAAAAGACCCTACAACAATATCCTAAAAACTGCAGGCCTCAGTTAAGGTCCGTGTTCATGACTTCACCATAAGAAAGAGACTGGGCAAAAATGGCCTGCATGGCAGAGTTGCAAGACCAAAACCACTTCTGAGAAATTATAAAAATTAAGACTTGTCTTAGTTTTGACAGAAAACCTATTGATGATCCCCAAGACTTTTGGGCGAATACTCTGTGGACTGATGAGACAGAACTTGAACTTTTTGGAAGGTGTATGTCCCATTACATCTGGCATAGAAGTAACATCGTATTCCAGAAAAGGAACATCATACGAAACAGTAAAATATGATGGTGGTAGTGTGATGGTCTAAGGCAATTTAGCTGCTTTAGGACCTGGAAGACTTGCTGTGGTAAAGCAGCTTCAGGACCTGAAAAAGTTGCTGTGGTAAATAGAACCATGAATTCTACTGTCTACCAAAAAATCATGAAGGAGAATGTCCGACCATCTGTTTGTGTCCTCAAGCTGAAGCTCACTTGAGTTATGCAACAGAACAATGATTCAAAACACCCCAGCAAGTCCACCTCTGAATGGCTTAAGAAAAACAAAAATTAAGACTTTGGACTGGCCTAGTCAAAGTCCTGACCTTAATCTGATTGAGATGCTTTGGCATGACCTTAACAAGGTGATTCATGCATGGAAACCCTCCAATGTGGCTGAATTACAAAAATTCTGCAAAGATGAATAGGCCAATATTCCTCCAGAGTGTTGTAAAAGACTCTTTGCCAGTTATCGCAAATGCTTGATTGCAGTTGTTGCTGCGAAGGGTGGCCCAACCAGTTAGATTTAGGGGCAATAACTTTTTCACACAGGGTCCTGTAGGTTTGGATTTCTTTTTCCCTTAATAAAAAAAGACCTTAATTTAAAAACTGCATTTTGTGTTTGTGTTATCTTTGTGTAATATTTAAATTTTGTTTGGTGATCTGGAAAAGAAAGGCAAAAGAATATGAAATCGGGAAGGGGACAAACACTTTCAGCCAACTGTATTTTAACCCAATATTAGGAATTTGGTGCCACTGTTCTGTTTTATTTGTAGTTCTTTAATCCATAGTTTGTGAATAGAACTTCACTGTGTGAAAACTTTTATTTCATTTATGTATAATTCCAATTAGAATGCATGTCGTATTACAGATTGGAGCCTCCAACTGTAGGAAAACTAGGAAATGAGGAAATATTTCCAGTTGTTAGTCTTACCACCTCTCATGAAAAAATATCTGTTGACCCTGGGCCATCAATTACTTCACAAGAGAGGTAAACTGTCATTAATGTATCTGAGATTGAGCTGTTACATTGGGATATAGCTGACATGTCTGAAAAAGGAGTATCTGTAATTTCAAATTATAGAATAGTTTCATGTTTATATTATTAAGAAAATGACCACACATATAATTATTTTACTTAAAGGGGGTTCTTCAGTCATATCATATTGATGACGTATTTTTGCAGCTCAACTCCATTGACAAAGTACATCTAGGCACCGGAGCTGCTACCAGATGATAGGTTGGGATGCCGGGTGTCAAACATCTATTAATCTGAAACTAAAAGGGTTGTCCACTACTCGGACAACCACTTTTTAGTTGATATATTCCACCTTTTAGGCTGGGGTCATACACAACGTCTAAAAAATCGGACAGTTTTAGTCAGACGATTATCGCACAAAAGTTTCATGAACATTGATCCGTCTGTCATCCGATTGCACTGCGATGATGCGATTTAGTCGCATCTGAGCGTACGTTTGACATCCGATTTGCAAGATTTTGTCGGTGGCTAGCAAAACCGACATATAATGAGCCATGGGAGACCAGGCACTGACGGTGCAGTTATGGAGGCAGCACTAGAGGCGAGTATAGCATTTTTATATTTTATAGGGTGGATTATAGTAGTGGACAACCTCTTTAATCGCCTTTCATGGTTCATCAGTAACTGATGTGCCCTGGTGGGAGAATTCTTTTAAATTTCTCTATATGCTTTTGTAGAAAATTGAGGGCATAGAGATGAACTTTACATTTTTGTTTGAAGATATAGCATTACTTTGATCGATGAAGGCTTTTAACCAGCGTGGTGATATGCTATTAAACATTGTTTTTTTCAGTCCAAAAAATGGTATTTTGAAGCGCTGAAGCTATAAATCTTAATCTTTCTACAAAGCCAGTAGAAGTGACTATGTACATAGTCATTTTTATTGTTAAAAAAAGCTCTAATACTGTCATCTGTTTGATTTATTTTTGGGAAGCAGGAGTTGAATTATCTTATGACTTTAAATAATTTATTGATCTATGCTGTACAGTAGAGAAAGAGTTCACAATCCAAATGATTTAGGTTATGGTCACATCCATTAGAGACCTCCTTCACCGATTTCTCCATGCGGAAATCCAGTGTAGAAAAGTTATCAGTGGGATTTGTTGGTTGTCGTTGTCTTTACAATTTGTCACTGTGCTGGGATTTTCACAAATAGCTTAATGGTGCATACAATAGTGGTCCATAATCATTTGTTGATTTCTTCAGAAAAGCTTGGTTTGATAATCCTTTGGAATCTTTGCCAAAATGTGCACCTTTCCCTCCTGCTACTGTTCGGACCTTAAACATCACCAGTCAAGTAGCGACAATATCTAAAACTGCGTCAGTCTATATGAGGTTAGACACACTTTTTTTTTTTTTCCTTCTGGATTTGCCACTTGGACTAGATCCTGTGTCCACCCAAAACTAATAATGTAAATATAAGTAAAGCCTGGTAACTAAAAAAAAAATATATATATATATTATATATATATATATATATATATATATATATATTATATATATATATATATATATATATATATTATGTATGTATGTATATGTGTATATATATATATATATATATGGTATATATATTTGGCTGGTTTCTCTGTTCAACAGTTCTTTTATGGGAACTTTTTTTTACAGCGGTAAAATATGACATGTTCTGCTAAACATGTATGGTATATTGCTATGTAAATAAAATTATTACTTTTATACGGAAAGTACATTTTGCACCAGCAATATCCATGATTGGTTGTTTTTTTTAATAAATTTAAAAAAAGTTCTAAAATTTTCACCACATGTAAAAGCAGAATGCATGGCAAGGAGATTGGGTACAGCCTTTGGAGGGTCTACTGACACCCACACATTCTGCTGTATTTACGGTACTCCTGTCAGTGCTTTTCCTATAATGAAAGCTTCTATCTGCTTTACCTCCTAAGCTTAATTCCTTACCCACACACTTACTAGTCATGAAAATGACGCAAGGAAATACCGAAAACCTCAACTTCAGAATAGCAATGAATGAATCACAAGACTGTTGGACAGTTTGGGAAACTAGTCAGATTTATAATAATCTGGTATTTTAGTTAATGTATCTTAATCTTTACTAAAGTCCTCCTGAATTAAAATATTATCTAATTGCCATCTTAAATCAATATTGTTGCATGAATAGCACAAACTATACAGCCATTTTCATTCTCTCAAAAGTCTGGTATTGTGTCTTGAAGCACCAATATGAATAGGACCTTTTAAACCGTTTTTGCATGTTAACCCGGTAACCGCAACCACGTAACAAATTTACAGCATGTTGTTGTAGCAGGTGTATGGAGCGTGCTCAGGAACTGAGCCCACACCATACGAGACAAAGTCCGCTGTGTTACATAGCCACCACCTGCTGTAACAGAAGAGTAGTTTGGAGCAAGCTCTGCCCACTCCTCTTCAACTATTTAAATGCTGCTGTCAATCTCCGACAGCGGCAGTTAAACAGCGCAATCGCCAATGGGTTGTCATTGCAGCCAGAGGCCTGTTGAAAGGCTAAACTCCATAGTAGAACTGCGATTTCTGTTTGATCGCATACACTGTACACTTTCAGTATACAGTATATGTGATCAAACAATCAAAAGTAAAAATTATTAAAAGGGACTAAAAAAATAAAGTAAAACATTTAAAAAATATATGTTTCAATCACCCCTGTTTTCTCATGTAATAAAATTAATTAAAAAAACTCCACACTTTGTAGTACCGCATCCAATAAAATCTGAACTATAAACACAATATTATTTTAACCATACATTCCACCATCGTCATGAGTGGAGGGAAAGCTGCATTGTCATGTTACAGCGCTAGTAGAGGAGAACTGCAGTCAGGAGCAGGGGTGAAGATGATCGTGCAAGCAGCATTTGTCACAATGTTCTGGATCTATCCTATGTATCGGGCATTATTCCTTGATGCCTGAGATAGATCCTTACCACTAACATTACAGCACAGCACAGTCATTTCAGTAAGTGAAGGCTGTGGGGAGATCTCACTGTGATAAGGATGCATACATCCAGCTCCCCAGATCACCATCAAAAAGCCTGTTCTGCCTTTTTATGGGGGTGTTTTTTTCCTTTCTGACACTGCCTTCTTATGACTGGGCATCTTCCTACAGGGGAAAAAGTAAACGCCTCCACAGAAGAATCTGTTAAAACTTCCTTGGTTGAAGGTGAAATTAGCATTTTAGATGTGTAAAGTAAAAGCCAATATCTTCACAATGGAGAGGAGAAACGAAAGAAAACTACATTTTATTCAGCTCTCTACTTACTATATGACAAGGTAGCCAATTTAACATGCAGAAAGTTTAGAAAGGTTCTCTTTAAATTTTATTAAAAGTATTCTCACTCTTGGGAAAGTCAGCTGTGACTAAAGGGTATGCCACACTAAACGAGATCGCAAACGAGATCACTAAAACGTCACTATTTTGCGATCTCGTTAGCAACCTCGTTGTGTGTGGCATGTAGCAACGATGTGGCCCCTGCTGTGATGTTGCTGATCGTTCACTAGCGTTCTGGACCATTTTTGATCGTTGGTGTCCTGCTGGTGAGCCTATATCGCTGTGTTTGGCACCTTTTGCGAACGACGAGCGACCTCGTTTGTGACTCATATGGTGTTTAGCGTCACGGAATGGATTGCAATATCTGTAAGTTCTCTTTTGCGTCACAGAGAGGATCGCAGAAGTTGCAAAGCAGGCTAGCAGGACGCAGAGAGCAGGAGCGATGCTGGAAATTCCTATGAATCAGAAGCGCTCAGTACATGCTAATGACAGATCCTAACGACCGCCAAAGTCGTTAAAGAGATCGCTGACCGCTGATGAGTTGTTAATGAGATCTCCTGTTTGGCAGCTACTAGCGACCTAAAAGAGATCACACCAACGATCTCATTAGCTTGCGTCGTTATTGAGATCGCTAACCAGATCTCTAAGTGTGGCAGTACCTTTAGTTAAGAACGCATGGAAGGTGCTAAGCACTTATTCTTTTTGCCTTTAGCTACCTTATCACTGCATACCAACACAGATTGTAGATCCTGTTATTTCATGCAGGGTGTCCTCAAGCAAGGTCAGAGTTGATGCATAGCGTGCAGCAGGAACTAGAAATATTTGCTGCGTATATTGAACCTGCCACTTTTTTCCTTCTATGATATCCTAAGCAATGGTTTCCCAATATTCATAAGTTAGTTGTAACACCTTTTGTGCATTTATAGCAAATAAGTGTGCAGTGTAATGGAGGAACCAAAATCATAGATTGTATGCAGCAGGTCACTTGCTTGCATCCCAGTCCTTCTAGTGAAAGACCTAACTTTGCTATTGAAGAGTAAGCACAGGTTTCTTTCAGTAGCACATTTTATGAATTACGATGATGTATTAGATGTGAATAACTGTACACCCTTTTGACCTCTAACACCACATCCAAAAATATAAGTGTGTTTTGAGCTGTAATGCAGTGCTACTTACACTTTTTATTCAATACAATATTTGAAAAGTTAATCTCAACTTTTTCCTGATCTTTGGAAACCAAAGGTCCACTATGGTTGTGCCAAGCCCTGTACTGGAAAATACATGTTCAGAGATTCCTGTAAGAAATGGAGTGAACGTGGAGATTGGTCTTAGACAGAAGTGCACTGTTTCAACTCAAACTTGTGCGCCTCCTGCTCCCCAACAGTCGTCATTCCTGCACCAGAGCCAGTTGTAACCAAAGATCATTCACCTTCCAAGGCACTTGTAAGGTAGTTTATTTTCTTTTTCACATATCCATTTCATAACATTTTTTGTCTATAATTCTGTAATCAGAATACCCTGATCCTAAATTCATTACCTAATTTATGTTCACATTATGCTCTTACCTTGTACTGCAGGAATAGCAGTATGGGAATGCATCCATATTGATATTTTTTACAAGATAAATGCCAAAAGGTTACCTTTTCGGTATTCTCTAGGGTTAGGCAAAGATTCCTAGTCTGCCATGCTTTCCTATACAGAGGTATTTCATAAAAAATATATATTTTAGCCTATGGATGACCTATGTCACTGTATACCTATACAATGGCACATGTCAAGACCTTCTGTTAGGAATATATGTGTAGAAATATTCCCAATGCAAACCTCTTACTGAATGCTTAGACCTGATGTGAACAGTGCTTTAAATGTACTCTATTCGCTCCCTAAAATGTTTTTTTATTTTATGAAACTTGTGATTTATTAATGTCTGGAATTTCTGCTTAGGCATGAGAGCATGGGCAGCTCTGGAGAACAGACTTCTGTCATAAATGCTTCTTCTTTTCATTCACATATTTCTTTGGCTCAAACAAGGTATATAACTTTAATCTTTTCTAACACTAAACTGAATTTTTGCTATTATGGACCACACAGATTTCAGCTTACTTAACTGATGGCTTATCGTTAAATGGTCAACAAACTTAGAATAAATGAAAAGTACAAGCAAATGTAAGAAACTTTGTAATATATCTTATTAGAGAATTTTGCTTTTTTTCTTCACTTATGAGCCATTTCTTCCCCTCCCTCTCCTGAAGTCACTGTGCACTTTGAAATAGAACTGCAAATCTGTCTTGATCAAAACAAAATGGCCAGTCAACAAATTGAAGTCAGGTTTCGCAGCCTATCATTCTCAATAGAAAGGGAGGAGTGAGGAGCAGAGAGAAACCAGCAGAGGAAGACAAGACAGTCAGACTGTAGAGAGTTTAATCAGAGGGAAACAGACCTTCCTCTATTTCACTGTGCGTTGTGTGGGAGACCTCACATCAGCTTCTAATTGTTTAGATAGAAATGAAAATGAGATATTGTGCCAGCAGAGGGGAAAACAGGGAAACTGATGAAGTGCAGGATCCAAATCAAATAATGGCCAGAAATCGTGTTATCCCTCATGTACACACATATAATCGCTTATTCTGAAGTTAACTGAAATGATAGGTACACATTAAGATTGTCCATTTATGTTACATTGATGGGGTCAAACTCTCGGCACCTTAGTCAATCACTTATTTTAAGGGTCCTTTGGCTTTTTAATTGCTTACATCAAGCTTCAGGTTGGCTCATGCTAGCGTGCTCTGTTTTTTTTTGTATTGGCAGTGTGCCATGTTGAGGCGTTGTTCCATTCACTTGAATATAGAGTTATCAGAAAAGGTGCTCCAAAATTTTGAGTTTATGGAGAATAGAATTAACTAAAACAGGAGAGCTGACCTCTCCTCCTTAAATGGGCTGTCCAGTCAAAACCGTTAAGTCTGCAGTCACTCTGTGTGACTGCAGACTTCTGAACTTCCCCAGCACACGCACTGTGGGGATTTGCCAATTTCAGACTGGGGAATGGAGGGTATGTACGAGTTATACATACCCCCTCGGCCAGTGTGCACGGCCTCGCTCCATGCACTTGTATTGAGCGAGGCTGCACCCCCCTAGTCTGCCATGCCCACTTGTCGTCTGCGTCACTGGTCGGGGCTTGGCCTCAGCTCTGTACAAGTATATGGAGTGAGGCTGCACCCGCTGGCTGGAGTATTTATAAGGCTGGTGTCACACTTGCGTGTGTGATGCGAGAAAACTGTATTTCCATGCAGCCGCACACTCCGGTTTGAGTGTCGGTGGCAGTGCCGGGTGTTGATGCGAGAGATTCGTGCCCGTTTCTCACATCACACACACAAGTGTGACACCGGCCTAACTCGTATATACCCTCCGTTCCCAGGTCTGAAGCCGGCGAATCCCCGCTGTGCACAGTGCATACGCTGGGGGGATTCATAAGTCTGTAGTCACACAGAGTGAATGCAGACTTATCGATTTTGACCAGGCAACCCCTTTAATGTAAGCATCCCGTCCTGGTTATCTAATTTCCATTGCTGCTGCCTATTTTGGAAACCAAGAAAATGATTTGGGATATGTTGATGCATTGCACAAAAAAAGGCTTGGCTATTATGGGACTTTTTCGTTACTGCAAGGTATGCCAGCAAGTTCCAAAAACCAGTCTGTTCTGGTAACTCTTTCAGTGCTGTAACAAATCGGCTCTATATTATGGGATTCAGAAATAGTCTTCATAACCGCAGCTGCCATTCTAAAATCTAGTGGTGCAAGTGGAATTTTTAACCTCCTTTAACTCTTTACCCTGGTGTAGGTCTCTAGGTACGTAGCCGGGCTTACAAAGCCATATCCTTTGTGCTTTTCCACATCTCTTTATAGTGTGACTTATGTTATATGACATCATATAATAATATATGACAGAACTTTCAGCATAACCATTCTGTAGCTATTTAATTCTACTAGCAGGTAGGTAACAAAACTTTGTTCCTTCCTTGTCACATTTATTGCTAATGTAACAAGAATTTGCTAGTAAGAGCCAGTTGAACTTATTGTTACATTTTCTTTTAATTATTTTGTTCTCACTGCTCTTTATGTCTCTTTGTTTGTTTCTTTCTTTCGTGTAAGTACTTGGGTGAAAAAAGATTTAATGCAAAACCCTCTGGACAAATTGCCAAAATCAGCTCCTTGTCCTCCTCCAACACTTACGGTGCAGAATTGGAAAAGCAAAACCAGTGCAGCTGCTGCAGTGTCTGCTGTTGTGGGTGCACAGGCAAGGTATTGGTCCGCTGCTTCTCATGTGATGTGTGATCCTTCTAATACATGACTTTTTTTCTTTTAGTACTAACTGGTTTGAGTTGTAAGGCCATGTTCACACATTGCGTTTTTGCAAATTGCTGATTTGAAAATGCCTGTTTTCCTGCACTTTTTTTGTGCAGATTACTTATGCAATTTGGCTACAGTACATGTTTAATAAAGTTATGGTAGTTTTATTCACCAAAAGCCTTGCAAAAATGTTTAGTTCTGTTTTTTGCAGCAATTTTGCACTTTCTATCAGTGAAAAAAACACTACAAAAGCTGAAAGACTTGACATGCTGCCGATTTAAAAAAAACAAAAAAAAAAACAGCAATTTTCTGATTCAGTCAGACGTAAAAAAAAGCGTTTGCATGTGACCTTCTAAAATCTCATAGCTTTTGCTGGTACTGTAAAAAGCAGCTTTTAATTAGCATAAAGAAACCCAATGAAAAATGCAAGTGTGAACATAATCTAAGGGTCATATATGAACACTTAGTACTGTACACCAGCCATGTTGTGCATTGTATTCCATTACACGACTGTTGGGGGGCCACAATATAACCCATTAAGTAACCCAATTGTTTCCTGCTGAAAACCAGGTGACTGCCTTTCTATTAAAATAAAAATAAATAGTGTTGGTACATAACCACTATTATTGTTACAAATCCCTTATTTAAAAACTTTCATTAACAACTACTACTTTGTAGTACATGTAGTAGAGATGAACAACAAAAGTGACCAATCCTGGTCTGGTGTCCAGTTCATTCCTCCTTGGCAGACGGACCAGGGCAGTGTGTTGATTTCTGCACTGGCAATCCTCTGCCAGGCATCCTGGGTGCCTGTGCTGTTTCCTAGGCTGCCGCCATGCCGCACCAGGGCAGTTTGAATCTATTTCCTCACCTCTAAAATATAGTAACTATAAATATAGTATTTTATTAATTTGGTTTTGCATTCCTTTATCCACTTTGGGAAGCACTTTTAATTCTTTCAATAAAGTCGGGTCTTGTTCGTATCAAAGGCTTTTTTTTTATGGTCGACTATGCTCTTCTTTTATTCCACTTCTCTCCTCTTTCTCAGACTGTCTGATCCCTTTGTCTATCGTTCTCTCTTGGACGCCCTTCTCATAGAACCTGTCATTAAACAACCTTTTTCAAGTGCAAAAATAGGAAGGCGATCCACTGGTTTAATGGGAAGTGTACAAGTATTGAGGTAAAGTATATATGGTACTCTTAACAGCTTGAAATGGATTAATGAAAAGCTAGGTGTTTCCCAATAATATAACAGCCGTTCATTAAATTTCTGCCTCCTTTCTCATCTGTTGCTGGTACGTGCTTGTGATTGGTGTTCTAGAAGAGTAGGAGTAATTTGCCACAACACTCTGGATGTGGTACTTGAGACAGTTTCCAATCCAGTTACACACGTGGTCAAAATTGTTGGTACCCCTCTTTTATTGACAGAAAAACCCACAATGGTGACAGAAATAACTTGAATCTGACAAAAGTAATAATAAATAAAAAATCTATGATGATGAACAAATGAAAGTCAGACATTGCTTTTCAACCATGCTTCCACAGAATTTAAAAAAAAAATAACTCATGAAATAGGCCTGGACAGAAATGATGGTACCCCTGAAAATAATGTGACAAAAGGGACATGTTAAGTCAAGGTGTGTCCACTAATTAGCATAACAGATGTCTACAATCTTGGAATCAGTGAGTGGGCCTGTATAGAGGGCTACAGATACTCATTGTGCTGTTTGGTGACATGGTGTGTATCACACTTAACATGGACCAGAGGAAGCGAAGAAAAGAGTCTCAGGAAAGTATAAAGAAAATTATAGACAAACATGTTAAAGGTAAAAGTTATAAGAACATCTCCAAGCAGCTTGATGTTCCTGTGACTACAGTTGCACATATTACTCAGAAATTTAAGCTCAATGGGACTGTAGCCAACCTCCCTGGACGTGGCCGCAGGAGGAAAATTGATGACAAATCGAAGAGATGGATAATACGAATGGTAACAAAAGAGCCCAGAAAAAGTTCTAAACAGATTAAAGGTGAACTTCAAGCTCAAGGAGCATCAGTGTCAGATCGCACCATCCGTCGTCGTATGAGCCAAAGTGGACTTCATGGGATATGAGCAAGGAGGACACCATTGTTGAAAAAAAAATCATGAAAAAACCTGTGGAATTTGCCAAACTACATGTTGACAAGCCACAAAGCTGGGAGAATGTCCTATGAACAGATGAGACAAAAATGGAACTTTTTGGCAAGGCACATCAGCTCTATGTTCACAGATGGAAAAATGAAGCCTATCAAGAAAAGAACACTGTCCCTACTGTGAAACATGGAGGAGGTTCTATTATGTTCTGGGGGCTGCTCTGCTGCATCTGGCACAGGGTGTCTAGAATCTGTGCAGAGTACAATGAAATCTCAAGACTATCAAGGGATTCTAGAGAGAAATGTGCTGCCCAGTGTCAGAAAGCTTGGTCTCAGTCGTAGGTCACGGGTCTTGCAACAGGATAATGACCCAAAACACACAGCTAAAAACACCCAAGAATGGCTATGGGGAAAACAGTCGACTATTCTGAAGTGGCATTCTATGAGCCGTGACCTAAATCCTGTTGAGCATCTTTGGAAAGAGCTGAAACATGCCATCTGGAAAAGTCAACCTTCAAACACGAGACAACTGGAGCAGTTTGCTCTTGAGGAGTGGGCCAAAGTACCTGTCGAGAGGTGCAGAAGTCTCATTGACAGTTACAGGAATCGTTTGATTGCAGTGATTGCCTCAAAAGGTTGTGCAACAAAATACTATGTTAAGGGTACCATCATTTCTGTCCAGGCCTATTTCATGAGTTTTATTTTTTTTAAATTCTGTAAAAGCATGGTTGAAAAGTATTTGTTCATTTTCATAGATTTTTGATTGATTTTTACTTTTGTCAGATTCAAGTTATTTCTGTCACCATTGTGGGCTTTTCTGTCATTAAACGAGGGGTACCAACAATTTTGACCACGTGTGTACATGCTACATGCATTTTCTGAAATAGGAATGTATGACCCAGTAACACGTTAGGTTGTGAGACCAGGCAACAATTTGGTGCCACAGATTCACATACAAAAAAACACTCCAAAACATAATATCAATCAGGAGAAAAATTTTGACGTATAATTGTTTAAAAAGCTAATTTTTATTGTGAAACAACGTAGCTAGCAGTTATAAAAATGAATAACCAAGACATACAGACAGATACAGCACTCCAGAGACAACTGCTATTAAATCCACCTAGTTCAAATGAGTACACCATTAACCAGAAGTGTGTAAAATACAAATACCAAGGGAATGACACTATATAATATATTTATATAATCGTCTTATCCTGTCTGTCCAGGAAATCCCACGTTGCTGATTGGTCCGGCCGCGGCCAATCAGAGACGCAGGGCTAACTCTGCCCATGTGGTCATGTGACTCACCAACTGCCCATGATGTACTGAACATGTTTTGTCAGTTACAGTGTCTGATGTACTTCTGTCACGTTTACTGAACACGGGTAATACACAGTGACATGAGGTAATACACAGGTGACATGAGGTAATACATAAGTAACATAAGGTAATGCACAGTAAAATGAGGTAATATACAGTAACATAAGGTAATACACAGTAAAATGAGGTAATACACAGTAATAGGTAATACACAGATAACATAAGGTAATATAAGATAATATACAGTAACATGAGATAATACACAGTGATATGAGGTAATACACAGTAATATGAGGTAATACACAGTAACATGAGGTAATACACAGTTATATGAGGTAATACACAGTAATATGAGTTAATACACAGTGACATGAGGTAATACACAGTAACATCAGCGACGCAGGGCTAACTACGCCCATGTGGTCATGTGACTCACCAACTGCCCATGATGTACTGAACATGTTTTGTCAGTCACAGTGTCCGATGTACTTCTGTCACGTTTACTGAACGTAATACACGTACATGAGGTAATACACAGTAACATGAGGTAATACACAGTAAATGAGGTAATACACAGGTAACATGAGGTAATATGAGGTAATATATGGTAACATGAGGTAATACACAGTGATATGAGGTAATACACAGTAATATGAGGTAATACAGTGACATGAGGTAATGCACAGGTAATATACAGTAACATGTGGTAATATACAGTAACATGTGGTAATATACAGTAACATGAGGAAATACACAGTAAAATGAGGTAATACACAGGTAACATGAGGTAATATACGGTAACATCTACTATATAATCGTCTAATTCTGTCTGTCTGTAATGGAAATCCTGCGTCGCTGATTGGTCGTGCCCAAACGGACTGACCAATCGGCAACAGGCACAGTCCGGCCACGAATTGTTGCAGGATTTGAGCCACGTACGCTACTGCTATCGTCGGGAGATCAGCGGCTCTAGCCGCTGATCTCCCGACGGTAGCTGTGGGTCATCTCCTGCCGCATGGAGGTCAGCAGCGACGCAGCCGGGAGATGACCAGCGCCAGCCGGTCATCTCCCGGCTGCTCGCAGCGGAAGTACCCCAACCGACGGCCTCCATATAAACCCCAGCAGCAGCCTCCATGTACACCCCACCAGCAGCAGCCTCTATATACCCCAGCAGCAGCAGCCTCCACATGTACCCCAGCAGCAGCCTCCAAATATACTCCAGCAGCAGCCTCCACATATACCCCAGCAGCAGCCTCCACATATACCCCAGCAGCAGCCTCCACGTACACCCCAAAAACAGCAGCCTCTATATACCCCAGCAGCAGCAGCAACCTCCACATATACTCCAGCAGCAGCAGCCTCCACATATACCCCAGCAGCAGCAGCCTCCACAGATACCCAGCAGCAGCCTCCACATACACCCCACCAGCAGCAGCCTCTATATACCCCAGCAGCAGCAGCCTCTATATACCCCAGCAGCAGCCTCCACATATACCCCAGCTGCAGCAGCTTCCACATATACCCCAGCAGCAGCAGCCTCCACATATACCCCAGCAGCAGCAGCCTCCACATATACCCCAGCAGCAGCCTCCACTACACCCCAGCAGCAGCCTCCACATATACCCCAGCAGCAGCAGCCTCCACATATACCCCAGCAGCAGCAGCCTCCACATATACCCCAGCAGCAGCCTCCACGTACACCCCAGCAGCAGCCTCCACATATACCTCAGCAGCAGCAGCCTCCACATATACCCCAGCAGCAGCCTCCATGTACACCCCAGCAGCAGCCTCTATACACACCCCAGCAGCAGTAGCCTCTATATACCGGAGTCCGTTTTTGGTCATGAACAACTCTACGTTGCATTTTCAAGAGTTAAAATGAGATCTAACGTCAAGGTGCAAGTTTTTGATACCCTTTACAAGGAAAATTGCTTATGCAGTAGGTAGTCAAAAGGTATTCACAAGAAATGTGGTGTACAAAAATATTTTGGGTTGATATTGTTAACAAATATAGTGTCGATGTATTTCTTTCGTCCGATGATTTATTTAAATACAGTTAGATATTCATGTAATACTTTATATATTTTGATGATCTGTTTAATAATTTCATTCAGTTGTATTAAGTTCTATGAGCAATAACATTTAATGATAATGTATATATTTTACCCGGAAAATCCTGTGTATTCATTGCATTATTCTTAAATCTTCATAAATAAACTACATACATATTCTAGAATACCCGATGCGTTAGAATCGGGCCATGATCTAGTCTACTATATAATCGTCTAATTCTGTCTGTCTGTAATGGAAATCCCGCGTCGCTGATTGGTCACACCCGTCTGCCTCCGGATTGGCTGTGGGTGTTGCTGGGGGAGTGGTGTGGGCATGCCCCTTGGATACCCGACTGCGGCCTTAGCAACGTCACAGGGACTGTCACAGAACCTGTGTTAGGCCGGCGTCAGACTTGCGAGTGTGATCACACTCGCAAGTCTGACGCCGGCCTTAGAGAGCAAATGGAGGTGAAAATAATTATTGCGGCATGATGGCACAATGTGTGTGGGCGGAGGGTGCTGACGCTGGCCCTGAGTAGTTCACTCATGTTTACTATACAAGTTCTGTCAGTCACGTTTACTGGACAAGTTCTGTCAGTCACAGTGCGACATAGTTCACTCACGTTTACTGAACATGTTCTGTCAGTCACAGTTTGACGTACTTCTGTCACGTTTACTGAATAACAAATATATTATAGTGTCCGATGTACTTCTTTCGTCCGATGATTTATTTAAATACAGTTAGATATTCATGTAGTAGTTTATATATTTTGATGATCTGTTTAATAATTTTGTTCAGTTGTATTAAGTTCTATGAGCAATAACATTTAATGATAATGTATATATTTTACCCGGAAAATCCTGTGTATTCATTGCATTATTCTTAAATCTTCATAAATAAACTACATACATATTCTAGAATACCCGATGCGTTAGAGTCGGGCCACCATGTAGTTAGATATAAATCTGCAAACTTGCCAGTAGTGTATAAGCAAGTACCCCCAATGATCAGAAAATATGTCTAAAAAACCAGAAGCACCAAAAAGCCTACAGCACTTTAACATTTTACAACCTGAAAAATCTTATGTTAAACGTGAGACGCTTCTTAAATCGAAAGGAATGATGGGGGTTCATCAGTTTGTCTTTGGAAATTTAGAAGCCTCGCCCATTGTCTCATGGTGGACGTCTGCCTGCTCCCTGACATCTATGATCTTCCAGATACTTTGAAAGAAATTAGGGCATAGTGTGGATAACAGGAAAATAGCAAAATAATGACTATGATGTGGCAGCGTTGGTAAACATCAGAAGAATAAATAACAGGTTTTACAGCTTGGTTGTGCATAACATTTTATGTAAAAATTACCTTGCTAGATGATATCTGTTAATATTACTGTTATGTCTCACTAAGAGGCTCGCATCTACAAAGCCTCTGGTCTGGATAAGCAGGTCTTAAACATTGGTGGCACATGCTGCTACTAGACCACTTATTCAGGCCTATAAAACCTGTGCGAACCTGAAACAGCTGTTACCGGTCATGGTGACTGCTTCTACCCTCCCCTGGTTTCTGTTTTTTTAAAGTGTCATTGAAAGTAAAGAAAATTGATTTATTTTTTTGGGGTGAGTGCCATCTATTTTTTTCTTCACAATTGTGTTGACTGTTGGCAGTATATAATAGAGCATCACCAGGAAACTGGCAATTCTGGTCATGGGCTACCTTGTCTGCTACATTGTTAGCAGAATTTGTGTTCTCAAGACACCCATACTGTTAAGAGTTGTGATGGAGCACAAGGTTTACCCCGGCAGGCCACGGGTATAATTAGAAATATTGGTCTTGTAGTAAACCTTGCTTCCTCCATCCAGAGTAATATTAGTAATACATTCCCATCTGGTTCTTGGGGATGGAGATAGCTAGGGCCTGTGTGATTTCAAATGCCAGGGCTGAATTTCAGGCCCAGTCCGTACCTGAGCATTACTGTATAATATAGGATAGGAAAAGTCACTAAGCACTATATATACTATATCTGAACGGATATTTGGATAGTGCCAAGCCTGACTTCCTAAGATTTAACAGAACTAAGTCTAACACATAGATCCACAAACAGAACCAGAGATTGGAAAGTGTGTGTGGCTTAGAAATTGCCTGTTATCCAAAAATATAGCCTTATTCATCAAACATGTCACATTCACAAAAATTGTGACCACTGTACAAAAGTTACATAGTGCGGCCTTTCTGTACACCATTTTTTTTAAATGTTTGGATACTTTTTTCACCCAAAAATTAAATTAAATTAAAAGTTATTGTATAAATAAGGGCTTGATGGAA
This sequence comes from Oophaga sylvatica, assembly GCA_033576555.1. Lineage (NCBI taxonomy): Eukaryota > Metazoa > Chordata > Amphibia > Anura > Dendrobatidae > Oophaga > Oophaga sylvatica. Next base: position 264,411,385 of record JARQOD010000001.1, read on the forward strand.
TTCAATGAAATTACTGCATCTCCAAACTTACAGTGCTTATTTAGAGAATTTGACAATGACTTTGACATGCAGAAGCCAAACAGTGTGTTAAATATACTGCTAGGATTGCAATATTTTCACACTCTTTGCTCTTCTCACGTGATACGCATTTTTCACACTTACGTTCACATGCCAATCTCCCTGTCTTCTGCATCCTTCAATTGAGGCCATTGACAGAAGCAGAAGAGAAAGCTGTTCGTACGTGATTATTTGATCCCTTGCTGATTTTGTAAGTTTGCCAATTGATAAAGACATGAGCTGTCTATAATTTTAAGGGTAAGTTAATGTTAACATTGAGAGATAGAATATCAAAAACAAAATCCAGAAGATCACATTATTTGCATTTTGCAGTGAGAATTAAATATTTAATCTCTCTAGCAAAGACTTAATACTTGGTGGCAAAACCCTTGTTGACAAGCACAGCAGTCAGACGTTTTTTGCAGTTGATGATGAGTTTTGCACACATGTCAGGAGGGATTTTGGTCCACTTCTCTTTGCAGATTATCTTTAACCCCTTTCTGACATCAGACGTAATGATCCGTCCATGTGACCTGTGCCAATTTGGCCATGGACAGATGAATACATCATCGCAATCGCCCGTGCACACGAACACGATCACATCATTCCAGAAGCCAGCAGAGGGCTGACAGCCCCTCTGCCTCTGGATCGGAGACCCCGGGGGTCCCAATTGTTACCATGGTGACTCTATGTCGTCATGACGACATCTGGGTCACCAAAGCTAGGAAACTTACTGATCATGCGCAGTGCATGATCAACAAGTCTCTCTGTCAGTGCAGAGCTGACAGTTTCTATGGCATTGCGATGCTGCTTCATCTATATGCCATAGAAGCGATCAGCCTGCAAAAAATGATTGTCCCATAGTGGAACAAAGTAAAAAAAAAGAGCAGAGCAAGGGAGAATGATGAGAGCCGTGTTCAGCACCCAGCGCCGGAAAACATCGCTTACGGTAACGCTTCTTTCCCCGTCGCCGGTGTGTTACATGGATGACATCCATGTGTGTTATGCATATGCATGTGTGCGGGACATTTTGTGGCCCGTGCTGACATTAAAAAACGGACATGTCAGCGTGTTTTGCCCACAGACACACGGTCCGTGGAAACACACTGACGTGCACAGACCCATTCACTTGAATAGGCAAATAGCGCTCCTTTCCTCCTGAGTCTCTCCGTATGGCCAAGTAGCACTGTACAGCCAGATATGGGCTATTGCCACGTTCAGTAGAAATTGTGGGACTAATTTTGGGGCCATTTTAACCCACTCCTTCTGTGAAAATGTAAAATCTTTGGCTAAAACTAAATTTTGGTGGTAAAAATGTAGTTATTCTGTCTTCACTGCCCAATGGTATAAAATTCTGTGACACACCCATGGTGTCAATAAGATACTTCACCCCTATATGAATTCATTGAGAGGTGTAGTTTGTAAAATGGGGTCAATTATGGGGGGTTCTGCTGTTCTGGCACCTCATGGGCTCTCCCAGTGGGTCATGGCACCTGCAAACCATAACAGTAAAATCTGGCGCTCCTTGCCTTCTGATCTTTGCACTGTGCCTGAAAAATATTTCCCGATTGCATGTAGGGTATTGGTGCACTCAGGAAAAAATGGACCTCAGTCTGTTGTAAAAAAAAAAAATTCCTATTAGCCCTTAGAAAAATTAAAAACTTGGGGCTAAAATAACATTTTAGTGGTAAAATGTAATTTATTCTTTCTTCACCACTTAGTGATTTAAAATTCTGTGAGGCATACGTGGTGTCAATATGATCACTGCATCCCTAGATGAATTCATTGGGGAGTGTAGTTTGTAAAATGAGTTCACATATAGGGTGTTTCTGTTGTTCTGGCAACTCCTCGCCTCTACCAATGTGGCATGGCACCCTCAAACCATTCCAGCACAATCTGAACTCCAGTATGGTGCCTATTGCCTTCTGAGCTTTGCACTGTGCCTCAAAAGTAGTATTCCCCCACATATGGGGTATCTGCGTACTCAAGAGAAATTGCATAACAACTTTTGGGATCCAATTTCTCATGTTACCCTTGGTAAAATAACAAATTGGGGGCGTAAAGATCATTTTTGTGGAAAAAAATATGATTTTTCATTTTTACGGCTCTACGTTATAAACTTCTGTGAAGCACTTGGGGGTTCAAAGTGCTCACCACACATCTAGATAAGTTCCTTGGGGGGGTTTAGTTTCCAAAATGGTGTCACTTGTGGGGGGTTTCCACTGTTTAGGCACATCAGGGCTCTCCAAACGTGACATGGCGTCCGATCTCAATTCCAGCCAAATTTGCACTGAAAAAGTCAAATGGCACTCCTTCCCATCCGAACTCTGCCATGCGCCCAAAGATTGGTTTACCCCCACATATGGGGTGTATCAACTTTTGGGGTCCAATTTCTCCTGTTACTCTTGGATCTGTAGTAGATGTTTTGTGAAAAAAAAAAAAGTTAAGTTTTTTTTTTTTTTACATTCCAAAAATTCCTGTGAAGCACCTGAAGGGTTAATAAACTTCTTGAATGTGGTTTTGAGCACCTTGAGGGGTGCAGTTTTTAGAATGGTGTCACTTTTGTTTTTTTTATATCATATAGACCCCTAAAGTGACTTCAAATGTGATGTAGTCCCTAAAATAAAAATGGTATTGTAAAAATGAGTAATCGCTGGTCAACTTTTAACCCTTATAACTACCTAACAAAAAAAAAAACCTTTGGTTCCAAAATTGTGCTGATGTAAAGTAGACATGTTGGAAATGCTACTTATTAAGTATTTTGTGTGACATAGCTCTGTGATTTAAAGGCATGCAAATTGAAAGTTGGGAAAATTGCGAAATTTTCACCAAATTTCCGTTTTTTTTCACAAATAAATGCAAGTCATATCAAAGAAATTTTACCACCATCAAGAAGTACAATGTCACGAGAAAACAATCTCAATCACCGGATCCATTGCATCATTCCAGAGTTATTGCCTCATAAAGGGACAGTGGTCAGAATTGTAAAAATTGGCCCAGTCAGTAACATGCAAACCACCCTCGGGGGTAAAGGGGTTAAATCATTAAGATTTTGAGGCTGTCGCTGGGCAACTCGGAGCTTTAACTCCCTCCATAAATTTTCTATGGGATTAAGGTCTGGAGACTAGCTAGGCCACTCCATGACCTTAATGTGCTTGTTTTTGGGCCACTCCTTTGTTGCCTTGGCTGTATGTTTTGGGTCATTGTCTTGCTGGAAGACCCAGCCACGACCCATTTTTAACGTCCTGGTGGAGGGAAGGAGGTTGTCACTCAGGATTTTACACTACATGGCTCCATCCATTCTCCCATTGATGCGATGAAGTGGTCCTGTGCCCTTAGCAGAGAAACACCCCCAAAACATAATGTTTCCACCTCCATACTTGACAGTGGGGATGGTATTCTTTGGGACATAGGCAGCATTTCTCTTCCTCCAAACATGGTAAGTTAAGTTAATGCCAAAGAGCTCAATTTTTGTCTCATCTGTCCACAGCACCTTCTCCCAATCACTCACATTATCATCCAGGTGTTCATTGGCAAACTTCAGACAGGCCTGCACATGTGCCTTCTTGAGCAGGGGGACCTTGCGGGCACTACAGGATTTTAAACCTTTACGGCATAATGTGTTACCAATGGTTTTCTTGGTGACTGTGGTCCCAGCTGCCTTGAAATCATTAACAAGTTCCCCCTGTGTTTTAGGCTGATCTCTCACCTTCCTCATGATCAAGGATACCCCACGAGTTGAGATTTTGCATGGTGCCCCAGATCGATGTCGATTGACAGTTATTTTGTATTTCTTCCATTTTCTTACTATTGCACCAACAGTTGTGTCCTTCTCATCCAGCGTCTTGCTTATGGTTTTGTAGCCCATTCCAGCTTTGTGCAGGTCTATGATCTTGTCCCTGATATCCTTAGAAAGCTCTTTGGTCTTGCCCATGTTGTAGAGGTTAGAGTCTGACAAATCAATTGAATCTGTGACAGGAGTCTTTTATAAAGGTGATTATATAAGACAGCTGTCTTTAATGCAGGTAACGAGTTGATTAGGAGCGTCTAACTGGTCTGCAGTAACCAGAACTCTTAATGGTTGGTAGGTGATCAAATACTTATTTCAGCTGCAGATGGAAGGAAGAGAGACACAGGATTCATTATTGATGGGTAGGCGGAGCCCCAGATCAGGATGTCACCTCAGATCAAAGAGTGCTGACTGGCTGGCCCCTCCAGCTCGGGCTCCTCCTACTCAGCTCCAGTCTAAGATTTGAGGTCCAGAGGATGGTCGCTGCTAATGCAGCTCCTCAGAAGATTTTATTATTTTATATTCGGACAGGAGACTTGGATCACTAGTTGGTCTAGAGGTCTCAGGGGTACCAGCGCTGCTGTACCCCAACCTCTCCCTTGGCGGATCTGTATTTACTCAATAGTCCCTGCAGAATCCTTGCCGGCCCTGGGGGATGAGGAGAGCTTCCCTGGCGGGACGCAAACCACACGTGCGGTCACTGCGTTCCTCGCCCTGGGGGGAAGCATGGGCACAGCGCCAGAAACCCCTGAGGGTCCCTGTGGCGCTTTGGCTGGTGAGTACTCCACACAAAATTTTATTATTAATGTGTGAGTGCTTTAGCGTCTGATGGCAGCGCTATTACATGTATATCAGTATGCTTCAGCGCTGCGGTAACAGCGCTATTACATGTTTATCAGTGTATTTCACCAGCCTCTCCCTTGGCGGATCTGTAACTACATAATGGTCCCTGCAGATCTGCGCCCTGGGGGATGAGGAGAGTTTCCCTGGTGGGGGCGCAAACCACACACTGGGGTCACTGCGCTTCCCGCCCTGGGGGGAAGCATGGGCATAGCGCCAGAAACCCCTGGGGGTCCCTGTGGCGTTTCGGCTGGTGAGTACTCCACATTTTGGTAAAATGTGTGTGAGTGTTCTAGCGACTGCTGCGGCAGCCGCTGTACATATATATGCCGGTGACTAGTTTTTCTATGTCCGCAGGAGGATGCCTGCAGGACGAGGGAAAGGAGGAGAGTACGCGCTCTTTTTATTTTTTGAATTTCGCGCCGCTTCTGAGCGCGCGCTTTACTGCAGCCTCCATTTCCGGCTCCTCTACATGGAGCACACGGAGGCAGAGCGCGGCGGCCATTGCTGATAAAGCGCTGCAGGCTGAAAGCTCCCCGGATCGTTCTCCTCCCCTCCCGGCAAGAATACGTGACCAGCTTGGTGAGTCGCTTCTAGCCCGCCGGGCAGAAGCTTAACCCCTTCACCTCCACAGCGCGGGCGCCGTCTGGGGCACTTCTGAGTGACAGATTGAGCTGTCCTGCGGCTGTTCTCGCATAAGGGGCTCGCACACTCTTTTAATATTAATAAAGAGGTTGTGGGGAGTCTGCGACATTAATGCTGCCACTATACGTTTCCGCTGACGATCCTGATGGCGTCGCATAATATTGCGATCGTTTGTGTGTCATTTTTAGTGTCGCTGGTGACTGCCAATCTGGGCAATCGCATAGGCGATTAGCGATCTCCTTGACAACTTTGGCGGTCATTGCGTTATAAAAAACAGCGCAATTTTTTAGCGATCTTGTGGAACGTTTTCTGTTTAGTGTGGCATGGCTGTCCTGCAGCTGCGACCTTATAAGAGGCGCCTGAGGTTCGCACACCCTTTTTCATTATCAAGGTTGTGGGGAGTCAGCTACTTTAACCCCTTCCTAGGAGGTTAACTCTTAATGGGAGACAGCTGGGGTAGCTCTCGCTTTAGAGCTTTAACCCTTCAGCGTTTGTTTTTTATTTAAGTACTGCTCTGGTTACTGACAGGTTTATCCTGCCATATACTATGCAAGGGCATGTCAGAGACCCTCTCCCAGATCCGCTACGGATCAGCCTCGCGTATCTGACACGCAGACCTCGACTCATACACGGTCAGAGGTTCCAATGGTGTCAAAATGGAGGCCTTCACTGGTTTCTATTGATGACCTTTTAGGTTATGGACTGTCAACTAGATCCTCTCAAGGAAGCGACACAAATCGGTGCTTTCCTTCTCGCTTAGCGAAGAAGTCCGATTCGGTCAAGGAGGATCGGCAGGGACACCCTGCCTCTCTCAGGGGCCGTACTAAAACTTCTGTGGAAGCCATGTGGACGTTACAGTTACCGGAGGAGGTAACTAGTCGTCCTGGTAAGTCGGCCCGGATGTTGCAAGGGTCGCATGGGTCGCGATGACCTTACAAAATGTATCCGTTTTTCTACGGAGTTATTTGTTAATTGGACCCCTTCTCCTGAAGTGAATGTCCCTTTATTCCAGCTTAGCAAATCTTCCTGGTAAAAGGGAAGACGAGTCTGCAGGACACGCTGGACAGAAGAACGGAGATGGCAACAATTTCCATCTGTGTAGCCGTGGATCATAGATTCGGTATTAAGGATCTAGGTGTACTTGTTAAGTTCCCCTGAGCCGGTTGGACCGTCTAAGGACGGCGTGGCAAGTTTCCCTCTATCAAGGTAGATGGGCTTTTCTAGTTGAAGGATAATGCGTCACTGCTATCCAGGGAGCAATCCTCGGCAGTTACAGTCAGAAGAGCACTGTGACTTGGATGGAACGCAGTTTTCCAACAGGGTTTGCTATCTTTAGCTTAGAAAGTGGTCAGCTATTTGACTGACCTCACGGAGCTGATGCCAAGGCAAAGGCAAAAGAAGCAGCTTTACCGCAGCGCAGAGCTGTGACTTCTGCGTCTGGCAGGACTAGTGCCGATAGTTATCGGCAGTCCTTTTCGGTTCAAGGGATGATCTGACCAACCCTCTGGGGGTTTGTGTCGTCTCTCTCTTTTTTAAAAAAAAAAAAAAAAAAAAGGGGGAATTCTCAGAAATTCCGCATACCCTGGAAACAGAACTTCTGTTAAGGCAGAAGCTGGCAAAAAAAAAAAAAAAAAATTCGCTAAGGCGGACTGACTTCTGACATTCCGTCAGAGCCGAGCATGAAGTCGCTTCGCTCAGTTATGGCAGCCCTGTCGCAGAACGATCAATCGACATTCGCGACGCTTTTTGGCATGTTCCCGTCGGAAGACCTCACCCAGGTTGTGGCTCGACCATTCGGCTTGGCCTTAACGCCCAGAATTTTTACAACGATTCTGACGCCAAAATCTCATGGCAATTCTTCGAAGACGGGGACTTACGATTCGTCCCTATTTGGACGGCCTTTTCGGTTGTGGCCTCAAAGGAGAAGTCGTCTCTGGAATCGTCGCAGGCAATCCTGTTTTTGAGGATGCATTTCGACACGGTACGGGCGGTGTTGTCCCTACCTCCAGACAAGCAGGCATGTCTGCTCCAGCATGTACAGACTATGAAGTCTGCGACAGCAGTGTCCCTTCGGAAGGTATGCGCCTTCTGGGTCTGACGGTGGCGTCCATGAGGTTTTTTCCGTTTGTCCAATTTCATTCCAGAGCTCTCCATAGGCTCATTCTGAGTCGTTGGGATCAATCGCAAGGTTCGCTGGATTGCAGCGTCACCATCTTTCACAGGGTGCGAGAATCCCGAGGATGGTGGTTATGTCCAGGAGCGTTATCCCTGGGAAAGCTTTTCCTCCCTCCGAAGTGGTCGGTCATAACCACCAATTCCAACCTGACGGGCTGGGGGGGGTGTTTGGAACAATCTCTGGATTTAGGGGATATGGTCATCGGAAGAGTCTGTCCTTTCGATCAACATCCTGGAATTGAGGGCGATTTTCCTTTGCCTCCAGCATTGGACGGTCCTTTTGAGCGGTCTGCCGGTCCGAGTGCAGACAGACAATGCGACGGCTGTCGCGTTTATCAATCACCAAGGCGGGACAAGGAGTTCCAGACTCATGGTGGAGGTGTCCCGAATTCTGATTTGGGCCGAGGGCAGTTTACCAGCCATTTCGGCGATTCACATTCCAGGGGTTCAGAATATTACAGTGGACTTCCTCAGTCGCAGGAAGATGGATCCCAGGGAATGGAGCCTCCACCCGGAAGTTTTTTGCACTACTGTGCTCCCGTTGGGGGACTCCCCAAGTGGTTTGATGGCATCCAGGTCCAATGCCAAGTTACCGACGTTCATGTCCAGGTACAAGGACCCGAAGGCTGTGGCGGTGGATGCTCTAGTGGCTCAGTGGGATCAGTTCGAGCTGATCTATGTATTCCCGCCGATATCCTTACTTCCTCTAGTACTGCGTCGGATCAGACTAGAGAGAATTTCAGCTATTTTGATAGCTCCAGATTGGCCAAGGAGGGTGTGGTTCTCGACAATAATGTCGCGGTTGGCGGCACCTCCTTTTCCGCTTCCTCTTCAACCGGACTGGTTGACTCAGGGGCCCGTTTGTCATCCGGACTTGATGTCTCTGCCTTTGACGGCGTGGCTCTTGAGACCGAAATTTTAACCCGTTGAGGTTTTTCAGCCGAGGTCATTGCTACTCTTCGTGCTGCGAGAAGTCCGGCTACTACTAGGATTTACCACAAAACTTGGGAAACCTTCTTTTCGTGGTGTTTGGGGTCTTCTCGGAACCCGAGAAAATTTTCCATTCCCAATCTGTTGGCTTTCCTGCAGCATGGGTTAGACAAGGGTTTGGCAGTTAGCACCCTGAAAGGTCAGATTTCTGCTCTGTCCTTATTGTTTCGGAGAACCATTGCTTCAAATAGAGACGTGCTCTCCTTTTTTCCGCGGTATAGCTCGTAAGTTTCTGCCGCGGAAGGCACCCGTGTCTCCTTGGCGGCTCAACCTTGTTTTGCAAGTTTTTCAGCATAAACCTTTTGAGCCTATGGGTTCTGCTAGCCTTTCTTTGCTTTCTTGGAAGGTGGCCTTCCTTGTAGCAGTCACCTCTTTGAGGAGAGTTTCTGAGTTGGCAGCTCTTTTTGTTCGCCTCCTTTTCTGGGGGTTTTTCCGGATCGTGTAGTGCTTCGCACATGGGGTGATTTTTTACCTAAAGTGGTGTCACATTTTCATGTTAACCAGGATATTGTGTTGCCCTCATTCTGTCCAGATCCGAAGAATGCGAAAGAGCGAGCTTTGCACACATTAGCTTTAGTGCGGGCCTTGAAGTTTTATCTATCTATTACTCAAGGTTTTCGTAAGACGGACTCCCTATTTGTGGTTCCAGCTGGTCTTCGATGTGGTCAACGAGCTTCCAAGGATTCCATAGCTCGTTGAATCCGGTCAGCTATATTGGAAGCTTACCGTCTTCAGGGTGAATTTTGCCCGATTAAGTTTCGAGCCCATTCCACGAGAGCTGTGGCTTCATCGTGGGCTTTTCATCAAGGTGCTTCGGCAGTGCAGCTTTGCCGGGCGGCAACTTGGCACTCTGTCCACACGTTTACAAAGTTTTATAAAGTGGACGTCAGTGCTTCCGCTGATGCAGCCCTCGGACGTAGGGTCCTGCAGGCGGCTGTAGTTTAAAGTTCTAGATGAACTTGTGTTTAGCGCTGTTTGCGCATTTTTTCTGTTAAGGTTGTTGGGTTTCTGCCTTTTGTTGGTTTTTTCCCACCCTTATTTTTGAACTGCTTTGGGACGTCCCATCAGTAATGAATCCTGTGTCTCTCTTCCTTCCATCTGCAGCTGAAACACGGATTTTGGTAAGAACTTACCTGTAAAATCCTTTTCAGCGAAGGAAGGAAGAGAGACACAGCACCCTCCCAAGGCAGAAGTGTGTTGATGTTTTCAGATGCAGCGCGACCCTTATCCGATAGCGATTATCTGGGCTGAGGTCAGCGCGCTAAGGCTCTGTTCCAGCATCGCCAGCTCATCGCAGTAGTCAGGTTCCGTGAGTAGTACCTGGAACTCTGTGGTTTTTGGCTTTCTTTGCATGCATAACCTGTATCCTTGTGTTTTTTCTCTGAAGTTCCTTCAGAAGGGGTTATGTTGCTCCGCTGGTGATCTTGGCTCTTTTCCTAAAAGCTTTGGTACGACTGGAGCTGAGTAGGAGGAGCCCGAGCTGGAGGGGCCAGCCAGTCAGCACTCTTTTGATCTGAGGTGACATCCTGATCTGGGGCTCCGCCTACCCATCAGTAATGAATCCTGTGTCTCTCTTCCTTCCTTCGCTGAAAAGGATTTTACAGGTAAGTTCTTACCAAAATCCGTGTTTCCCATTGCAAAATGCAAATAAATTTATATAATTTAAACAATGTGATTTTCTGGATTTTATTTTTGATGTTCTATCTCTCGTTCACACGTTGCGGAATTGCCGCGGAAATTTCCGCGGCAATCCCGCACTTCTCCCGCGGAAATACGCACGTTTTTTATAAGCGTATTCCCGCCAGAATAATAGCGTTTTGCAAGCGTAATTAGCTTGCAGAATGCTAGCGTTTTCCTAGCGATCTGTAGCATCGCTTGGAAAACTGATTGACAGGTTGGTCACACGAGTCAAACATAGTGTTTGACACGTGTGACCAACTTTTTACTATTGATGCCGCCTATGTCGCATCAATAGTAAAAAGAGCTAATGTAAAAAATAATAAAAAAAATAATAAATAATGATATTCTCACCTTCCGGCGGCCCCCGCAGCTTTCCTGCCTTCAGCGATGCTCCCGGCAACTCCGGTCCCAGGAGTGCTTTGCGACAAATCACACTGATGACGTAGCATCTCGCGAGACCGCTACGCCATCTGTGTGATTCTCGCAAAGCACTCCTGGGACCGGGAGTTGCCGGGAGCATCGCTGAAGGCGGGAAGGCTGCGGGGGCCGCGGGAAGGCTGTGGGGGCCGCCGGAAGGTGAGAATATCATTATTTTTTATTTTAATTATTGTTTTACCAGGGATATGGTACCCAGGGCCTGGAGGAGAGTCTCCTCTCCTCCAGACCCTGGGTACCACCGCACATGAACCGCTTACATTCCGCAAAATTAATGAACATGTTGCTATTTTTTCCGCGAAGCGTTTTTTTTTCGCGGAAAAAAATGCAACATGTGGCCAAAACATGCGGAATCAATTAACATGTATAGGATGCTTAATGCTTGCGTTTTTATCGCGTTTTTACCGCGGAAAATCGCGAAAAAAACGCAAAAATTCCTGAACGTGTGCACTTAGCCTTAATGTTAAAATTAACCTACCCTAAAAATTATAGACTGTTCATGTCTTTGTCAGTGGGCAAACTTACAAAATCATCAAGGGTATCTAATACGTAATTATTTCCTTCACTGTATACGCTTCTACTTATGCCCTTACACACACACACCATAATACTCTATTGCATACACAAACCTCTTGCACGACACATGCATACATTTCCAACTATGTGCACAAACATTGGGATGCCTTTACATGCAGATGTACATAGGCACACCTTTGTACATCCACTTTCACCGGTACACTTGCCTAATGCTTTTCAGTATTGTGCTCAGCTCAGGAATGAGGTGGCCAGCCAGAAGTGACTAAGACAGGTCACTTTGGTGGGCATCTGTGCAGCTTTCTGAATGGCTGCATCAAAGCGCTAACCTGCTCCTAAATATCTGCGTCACAGGTCAGGCTATCATCCAAAGGAGTTCTCCCATCGCTGCCCACAAACTTGGAGCTTCTCGCCAGTGGGTGGAAGCAACGCCAGACACACTGCAAATCCACTGACTTCCCATCATGGAGTGTACTGTGTGGGTGTGTCTGTAGTACTCTCATGTGGCTGGGATTTTGTATTTAAAGGTACAGTGCCGTACAGCAGCTGCTAAAGCAGCATGCAACCGGGCAGTCCTAAAGAGCCACTGGTGGACCGGCCTGCCCCTGCTTCATAAAGCAATGCTGAGTAGCTGTACTAAGTAGCAAAGGTACTAGAGTAGTGGAAACTTGGATATAGCAGATCTGAGTAGCAGTATTGGAGTAGAGGCATTTGGATGTAAAAGGTTTGAGCAGCAGAATAACAGTAGAGGGAAAACTATCAAGAATGACAGCTACTTGAATACTCAGGCAGTGGTCATGGTTTATTAGCAAATAATTACAAATTTTCTGCTGTTTGCAATAAACCAATGAATATATCACTATAAGATTTTACTTGGTGGAAATGCTGCCATAATATTCAGTTTGCTTGTTGATTTTCATAACTGTACATGCGGGGTATAATGAATAGTGAACAGCACTAGCGCTAGATTGATGTTCCTGTCCATATGTCCAATTACTTTTCTCCCTAAAGTATTCTCTGTTGAATAATCTCTGCTCCTTTCCATCCGAGAAGATATTAGGTCGTAGCCAAAATATTACCTATTTATTATAATACTTATCATTTTTTACCAACAGTGATTTACTGGAGTCTGCACCAACTACTGGGATCGCTGGAGCATCCTCAAAGATTATGCCTGCTTCCTACAACCCTGCACCATCTGCGTACAAGCCTACTAGTTCAACCCCTGCAGCCAAGCCGGGAGGCTGGCAACCAGGTAGCTGAATCTGATGAGGAATTAATCATTGCTAAGATGAAAAATATTACAGGTGCAAACCATGTCTACTGATTTTCACAAGTCAGTGTACGGGAATAAATCTGGTGTAAAGTTTTACAGCTAAGCTTATTCCATTCCAATAACAAATTAGGTTTCTGGATTATTAGCAAAATTTACAGACTTTCTTCTGTTTGTAATAAACCAATGAAACCAGAGCAAAGTAAATGGCTCAACATAACTACCATGACAAGTGATTTCCCCAAATTCAACACAAAATATCACTTTTATACCCCTCTCTGACATTAGACGTACTATCCCGTCCATAAAACCCGTGCCATTCTGCCCATGGACGGGATAGTACGTCATAGGCGATCAGCTGCGCTCCTGAGGGGAGCGCAGCTAATCGCCGCCGGGTGTCAGCTGATTATCACAGCTGACACCCGTGACTGTGTGTCAGGAGCGGTCACGACCGCTCCCGGCACATTAACCCCTAGCACACCGCGATCAAACATGATCGCGGTGTACTGGGGGCACAGGGGAGGATCGCACAGGGTGGGGGCTCCCTGCGCGCCCCCCTGAGACCCTCAGACCAGCGCGATGTGATCGCGCTGTTCTGAGGGCTTCCTCCCTCCCAGGACCCGGATCCAAGATGGCGCCGGGGTCCTGGAGGGAGGCGGCTTCCTCAGTGCCTGCTGAGAGCAGGCACTGAGAAGCCTGCTGCACTGCCTGAGCGATCGCTGGTGTGACAGAGTGCTGTGCACACTGTCACACCAGCGATCTGCTAAAATACAGTGATGTCCCACCCTGGGACAAAGTAAAAAAGTTAAAAAAATAAAAATAAACATGTTATAAAACAAAATCAAAAATAAATTAAAAAAAAAAAAAAATATTCCCCAATAAATTCATTTCTTCCTGTAAATAAAAAACAAAACAATAAAAGTACACATATTTGGTATCGCCGCGTCCGTAACGACCCCCCCTATAAAACTGTCCCACTAGTTAACCCCTTTAGTGAACCCCTTAAAAAAAAAAAAAAGAAAACGAAGCAAAAAATCAATGCTTTATCATCATACCGCCAACAAAAAGTGGAATAACGCGCGATCAAAAAGACCGATATAAATAAACATGGTACCGCTGAAAACGTCATCTTGTCCCGCAAAAAACGAGCCGCCATACAGCATCATCAGCGAAAAAATAAAAAAGTTATAGCTCGCAGAATAAAGCGATGCAAAAATAATTATTTTTTTATATAAAATTGTTTTTATTCTATAAAAGCGCCAAAACATAAAAAAATGATATAAATGAGGTATCGCCATAATCGTACTGACCCGAAGAATAAAACTGCTTTATCAATTTTACCACACGCGGAACAATAAAAACGCCTCCCCCAAAAGAAATTCATGAATTGCTGATTTTTGTTCATTCTAACCTCCCAAAAATCGAAATAAAAAGCGATCAAAAAATGTCACCTGCTCAAAAATGGTACAAATAAAAACGTCAACTCGTACCGCAAAAAATAAGACCTCACATGACTCTGTGGGCCAAAATATGCAAAAATTATAGCTCGCAAAATGTGGCGATGCAAAAAACTATTTTTGCAATAAAAAGCGTCTTTTAGCGTGACAGCTGCCAATCATAAAAACCCGCTATAAATAGTAAATCAAACCCCCCTTTATCACCCCCTTAGTTAGGGAAAAATAATAAAATTAAAAAATGTATTTAGTTCCATTTTCCCATTAGGGTTAGGGTTAGGGTTGCGGCTAAAGTTAGGGTTAGGGTTGGCGCTAAAGTTAAGATTAGGGTTAGGGTTGGGATTAGGGGTGTGTTAGAGTTAGGTTTGTGGTTAGGGTTGGGACTAGGGTTAGGGGTGTGTTGGGGTTAGGGTTGGAGTTAGAATTGGGGGGTTTCCGCTGTTTAGGCACATCAGGGACTCTCCAAATGTGACATGGCGTCTGATCTCAATTCCAGCCAATTCTGCGTTGAAAAAGTCAAACGGTGCTCCTTCACTTCTGAGCTCTGCCATGCGTCCAAACAGTAGTTTATCCCCACATATGGGGTATCAGCGTACTCTGGACCCCAAGAGTTATTGTGCAATTTGTCCTATTTCTTCTGTTACCCTTGGGAAAATAAAAAACTGGGGGCGAAAATATCATTTTTGTACAAAAAAAATTATTTTTTTGTTTTTACGGCTGTACATTATAAACTTCTGTGAAGCACTTGGGGCTTCATAGCGCTCACCACACACCTAGATAAGTTCCTTGTGGGGTCTATTTTCCAAAATGGGGTCACTTGTTGGGGATTTCCACTGTTTAGGCGCATCAGGGGCTCTCCAAATGCGACATGACGCCCCCAGACCATTCCATCAAAGTCTGCAATCCAAAACGTCACTACTTCCCTTCTGAGCCCCAACGTGTACCCATACAGTAGTTTTCTCCCACATATTGGGTATCAGCGTACTCAGGACAAATTGGGCAACAACTTTTGGGGTCCAATTTTCTCCTGTTACCCTTGTAAAAATAAAATATTGGGGCGAAAAAATCATGTTTGCAAAAAGAAAAAAAGATTTTTTATTTTTACGGCTGTGCGTTATAAACTTCTGTGAAGCACTTCGGTTTTCAAAGTGCTCACCACACACCTAGATAAGTTCCTTGTGGGGTCTATTTTCCAAAATGGGGTCACTTGTGGGGGGTTTCCACAGTTTAGGCGCATCAGGGGCTCTCCAAATGCGACATGACGCACCCGGACCATTCCATCAAAGTCTGCAATCCAAAACGTCACTACTTCCCTTCCGAGCCCTGACGTGCGCCCATACAGTAGTTTTCTCCCACATATTGGGTATCAGCGTACTCAGGACAAATTGGACAACAACTTTTGGGGTCCAATTTCTCCTGTTACCCTTGTGAAAATAAAATATTGGGGGCGAAAAAATCATTTTTGTAAAAAAAAAAAGATTTTTTATTTTTACGGCTGTGCGTTATAAACTTCTGTGAAGCACTTTGGGGTTCAAAGTGCTCACCACACATCTAGATAAGTTCCTTGTGGGATCTATTTGCCAAAATGGGGTCACTTGTGGGGGGTTTCCACTGTATAGGTGCATCAGGGGCTCTCCAAATGTGACATGACGCCCCCAGACCATTCCATCAAAGTCTGCAATTCAAAACGTCACTAAAAGATTTTTTATTTTACGGCTGTACGTTATAAACTTTAGTGAAACACCTGGGGGTTCAAAGTTCTCACCACACATCTAGATAAGTTCCTTGAGGGGTCTAGTTTCCAAAATGGTGTCATTTATGGGGGTTTCCACTGTTTAGGCAGATCAGGAGCTCTCCAAACACGACATGGCGTCCAGCCAATTCTGCGTTGAAAAAGTCAGACGGCGCTCCTTCCTTTCCAAACTCTGCCATGCACCCAAACAGTGGTTTACCCCCACATATGGGGTATCAGCGCACTCAGGACAAATTGCACAATAACTTTTGGAGTCTTGTTACCCTTGGAAAAATAATAATTGGGGTGAAAAGATCATTTTTGTGGAAAAAATATGATTTTTAAATTTTACGGCTCTACGTTATAAACTTGTGTGAAGCACTTGGGGGTTCAAATTGCTCATCAAAAATCTAGATAAGTTCCTTAGGGGTCTAGTTTCCCAAATGGGGTCATTTGTGGGGGGTTTCCACTGTTTAGGCACATCGGGGGCTCTCCAAATGCAACATGGCATCCAAACTCAATTCCAGCCAATTTTGGTTGGAAAAAGTCAAATGGTGCTCCTTCCATTCCGAGCTCTGCCGTGCGCCCAAACAGTGGTTCCCCCCCACATATTGGGTATCAGCGTACTCAGGACAAATTGTACAACAACTTATGTGGTCCAATTTCTCCTGTTACCCTTGGGAAAATAAAAAATTAGTGACTAAAAGATAATTTTTGTGGGAAAAAAATAGGATTTTTTATTTTCATGCCCGGGCATTATAAACTTGTGTGAAGCACTTGGGGGTTCAAAGTGCTCACCAAAGATCTAGATAAGTTCCTTAGGGGGTCTAGTTTCCAAAATGGGGTCACTTGTGGGGGGTTTCCACTGTTTAGGCTCATCTGGGGCACTGCAAACGGAACATGACCCCCATTAACGTCTGCATTCCAAAACGTTACTACTTCCTTTCCAAGCCCTGCCATGCGCCCAAACAGTTTCCCCCCCCCCACATATGGGGTATCAGCGTACTCAGGACAAATTGGACAACAACTTTTGGGGTCCAATTTCCTTGGGAAAATTCAAAAATATGGGACTAAAAAATCATTTTTGTGGAAAATTGATTTTTTTTTTTTTCACACCCAGGCTTTATAAACTTTTGTGAAACACTTGAGGGTTCAAAGTGCTCACAACAGATCTAGATAAGTACCTTAGGGGGTCTAGTTTCCAAAATGGTGTCACTTGTGGGGGGTTTCCACTGTTTAGGCGCATCAGGGGCTCTCCAAACGCGACATGGCATCCAATCTAAATTCCAGCCAATTTTAGTTTGAAAAAGTCAAACGTCGCTCCTCCCCTTACGAGCTCTGCCGTGTACCCAAACAGTGGTTTTCCCCCACATATGGGGTATTGGCGTACTCAGGAGAAATTGCATAACAACCTTATCTGTCCATTTTCTCCTTTTACCCTTGTGAAAATAAAAAAAAAGTTTGTAAAAGATAATTTTTGTGGCTAAAAAGTAAAATATTCATTTTTTCCTTCCACGTTGCTTTAGTTACTGTGAAGCACCTGAAGGGTTAATAAACTTCTTGAATGTGGTTTTGAGTACCTTGAGGGGTGCAGTTTTTAGAATGGTGTCACTTTTGGGTATTTTCTGCCATATAGACCCCTCAAAGTGACTTCAAATGTGAGGTGGTCCCTAAAAAAAAATGGCTTTGTAAGTTTTGCTGTAAAAATGAGAAATCGCTGGTCAACTTTTAACCCTTATAATTTCCTAACAAAAAAAAATTTTGGTTCCAAAATTGTGCTGATGTAAAGTAGACATGTGGGAAATGTTATTTCTTAACTATTTTGTGTGATATATTTCTCTGTTTTAAGGGAATAAAAATTCAAAGTTTGAAAATTGCAAAATTTTAAACATTTTCGCCATATTTGCGTTTTTTTCAAAAATAAACGCAAGTTATATCGAAGAAATTTTACCACTAACATGAAGTACAATATGTCACGAGAAAACAGTCTCAGAATCGCGAAGATCCGTTGAAGCGTTCCAAAGTTATAATCTCATAAAGAGACAGTGGTCAGAATTGTAAAAATTGGCCCGGTCATTAACGTGCAAACCACCCTTGGGGGTGAAGGGGTTAATAACTGCTCCTCTCTCAAAACTTTTTCAAACCCCTAATGGATTCCCCTATTAAAGCATATATTTGTTTATCATTGCCTTGCGCAAAATAAGGTCCTGTTCAAATGGTCATATTTCATAGTCTGCATATGGACCGCAATGCCAGGACAGACCGTGAGTCTCCTAACCCAAATGGACATCCACATGGGCCATTCAAACCCTGCCAAAAGGATGCAAAAATATGTAAAAGGCTATGAATCTTCATAGAAATAAAGTTACAAGCATAGTTGACTAGTTCAAAGTTAAAGGAACACTGACTTCACTACCGGATCGGGGTACACAGAGGATGCGATCACTTGCTGCCACCAGATACCAGGAGGCAAGTGGTCAAAAGCCTTTTGGGTGACTGCAAAAAACCTGCAGCAAGATTTGGTGGCAGCAGGCACTGAGGTTTGTTAGCACAGTAGAGCACATACTAAACCCTGAAGGTCTCCATGCCTGAACTCTGTGATTTACACCTTCACTGACCCAAAAGCACTAGAAAAGTCTGCACTAATCTGCTCTGAGCTGTGTAAGTAAGCCAGTGCAATTGCTGCCAATGCAAATATAATCATAAGCATAGACTGCATTAAAAGAGGCATAGATGCTCATGACAAGAACATGGTTTCGCCTCTATAAAAGTCACTTGTCCAGCTACATTTTACAGTGTCCAGCTTTGTTTTCAGGTTTAGGACATAGCTTAACTAAAGTGGTTGCAGAGAAGAGCGACCAAGGTTATTAAGAGAATGGTTGACCTGCAATACCAAGACAGAATAGCAACCTTTGAGTTATTCAGTTTGTAAAAACTAAAGCTTAGGGGCGATCTTAATACAATGTACAAATAGATGGGGACACACCTATGCCTGCATTGATGACAAGGGGGGTGAGCCAATGAGTTGCCATGACAGTTGAGGGTCTGTTGAAGACCCCCCCCCCATGCTTGTCATGACAATTCTCTTCTAAAAGCCAGCCTGTAGCTGATGTTCTTAAGAGATTGTTAATGTTGCTATGTATAGCACAAGCGAGCAGATAATTGCAGCTTCAAGTCTCCTAAGGGGACTATTAAATACAGTAAAAAGTGAAAAAAGTTTTTAAAAATATGAAAAACCTAAAACAAACACGAGTTGAAATCAC
This sequence comes from Oophaga sylvatica, assembly GCA_033576555.1. Classification (NCBI taxonomy): domain Eukaryota; kingdom Metazoa; phylum Chordata; class Amphibia; order Anura; family Dendrobatidae; genus Oophaga; species Oophaga sylvatica. The sequence goes on from JARQOD010000001.1 coordinate 264,430,253, forward strand.
TCCCTTTTTCCCCATTAAAAATAAAACCATAAAAAAGCACATATTTTGAATCACTGCATTCGTAAAAGTACAATTTTTCAAAATATTAAGTAAATTAATCTGATTGGTAAACGACGTAACAAGTAAAAAATCAAAACTCCAGAATTAAGTTTTATTTGACCACCAAAGCATTGCAATAAAATGTAACAAAAGGTGATAAAAATGACGTAATTAATTTTATGATGTGATGCATTGGAAGCTGGACATCTTTTTATTTTTTTATTTTTTATTTTTTTAACTTTTTTTTATGTATTTTTTTAAATTTATTATGTTTACTATATTGTAAAACTGACCTGGCAATATGATTCTCCAGGTCAGTACGAATATGCAGATACAGTGAAGGAAATAATTATTTGATTCCTTGCTGATTTTGTAAGTTTGCCCACTGACAAAGATATGAACAGTCTATAATTTTAAGGGTAGGTTAATTTTAACCCCTTAGTGACAGGGCCAATTTTGTACTTAATGACCGGGCCAATTTTTACAATTCTGACCACTGTCACTTTATGAGGTTATAGCTCTGGAACGCTTCAATAGATCCCACATATACTGAGACTGTTATTTTGTGACTTCATGTTAGTGGTAAAAATTTCTTCGATATGACTTGCATCTATTAATAAAAAATAAATAAAATTTGGCGAAAATTTTGCAATTTCAAACTTTTCATTTTTGTGCCCTTAAATCAGAGAGTTATATCGCTTAAAATAGTTACCATAATAAATAACATTTCCCACATGTCTACTTTACATCAGAACAATTTTGGAAACATGTTTTTTTTGTTAGGACGTTATAAGGGTTAAAAGACCACCAGCGATTTCTCATTTTTCCAACATTTACAAAACCAATTTTTTTAGGGACCACCTCACACACATTTGAAGTGAGTTTGGAGGGTCAATATGACAGAAAATACCCATAAGTGATACCATTCTACAAACTGCACCACTCAAGGTGCACAAAACCACTTTCAAGAAGTTATTAAGCAATGTGGAAGGAAAAAATGAACATTTTACCTCTTTAACAAAAAAAATTACTTTGGAACCAAACTTTTTTTATTTTCACAACGGTATCAGGATAAAATGGACCACAGAATTTGTTGTGCAATTTCTCCTGAGTACGCTGATACCCTGTATGTGGGGGAAAGCCACTGTTTGAGCGCATTGCAGAGCTCGGAAGGGAAGGAGCACCATTTGACTTTTTGAACACAAAATTGGTTGGAATCAATGGTGGGCGTCATGTGGCATTTGGATAACCCCTGATGTACCTAAACAGTGGAAACCCCCCAATTCTAACTCCAGCCCTAAGTCAGCCCTAACCCCAACACACCGTTAGCCCTAATCCCTACCCTAACCATAACCCTAACTACATCCTTAACCCCAACTCATCCTTAACCCTAGCCCCAACCTTAACCCTAGCCCTAACCCTAGCTATAATGCCAACCCTAACCCTAGCAATAAACCCAACTATAACCCTAATCTTAGCTCCAACCTCAACCCTAACCCTAGCTGTAACCCCAACCCTAACATTAGCCCCAACCCTAGCCCTAACGGAAAAATGGAAAAAAATACTTTTTTAATGTTATTATTTTTACCTAAGGGAGTGATAAAGGGGGGGTTGATTTACTATTTTTTTTAGGATCACTATTTTTGTGATAGACCCTATCACAGTGATCAAAATGAACCAATTGGAAAAATTTCCTATTGTTGCCGGGTGCCCGCTAGCAGATCTCGGCGGGTGCACTGCGCATGTGACTGCCATTTTCTTCCCAGAAGAAGACGCCGGCGGCCAGGGAACATCACCGGAGGATGCAGGAGGGTCCGTAAACACCGGAGGTACCAGGGAACCCCATTTCTCTCTCCTCTGATGTGCTAGATCACATCAGAAAAAAGAGAAATTAAATGGGAAATCTGACTTTTTTTTGCGGTCTCCGTTATTTTGTGAATAACGACAATCGCAACACTGGGGTTGATAAAAAATGACCCGAATCATGTTCTCAGGGGTCTCAGCTACTCCCAGTAGCCAAGAGACCTGAGATGTTCTGATGTAGGGGGGGCACTATGCACTTATTTCTCAGTGCCGTTAAAAAGCGGCGCTGAGGAATAAGTACCCCTAACTGCCGCCGTTAAAAGGCGTATCGGCGGTCGTTAAGGGGTTAACATTGAGAGATAGAATATCAAAAATAAAATCCTGAAAATCACATTGTATAAATTATATTAATCTTTTTGCATTTTGCAGTGAGAAATAACTATTTGATCCCCTACCAACTGTTAAGAGTTCTGGCTTCTACAGTGAGTACGGAA
>JARQOD010000001.1:264432688-264477456 GCA_033576555.1 Oophaga sylvatica
ATCTGAGTAGCAGTATTGGAGTAGAGGATTTGGATGTAAAAGGTTTGAGCCAAATAACATAGAGGGAAAAACTATCAAAATCAGCTACTTGAATACTCAGGCAGTGGCATGTTTTTTACAAAAATTAAAAAAATTTTCTGCTGTTTGCAATAAACCAATGAATATATCACTATAAGTTTTTTACTTGGGAAATGCTGCCATAATATTCAGTTTGCTTGTTTATTTTCATAACTGTACAGCGGGGTATAATGAATAGAACGCACTAGCCAAATTGATGTTCCTGTCCATATGTCAATTTACTTTCTCCTAAAGTATTCTCTGTTGAATAATCTCTGCCCCTTCCATCCGAGAAGATTTTAGGTCGTACCAAAAATTTTTACCTATTTATTATAATACTTATCATTTTTACCAACATGATTTACTGGAGTCTGCACCAACTACTGGGATCGCGGGAGCATCCCAAAGATTATCCGCTTCCAACAACCCCTGCACCATCTCGTAAACCTACTAGTTCAACCCCTGCAGCCAAGCCGGGAGGGCAACCAGGTAGCTGAATCTGATGAGGAATTAATCATTTCAAGAGAAAAATATTACAGGTGCAAACCATGTCTACGATTTTTCACAAGTCATGAACGGGAATAAATCTGGGGGAAATTTTACAGCAACTTATTCCATTCCAATAACAAATTATTTTTCTGGATTATTAGCAAAAATTTACAGACTTTCTTCTGTTTGTAAAACCAATGAAACCAGACAAAATAAATGGCCAACATAACAACATGACAAGTGATTTCCCCAAATTCAACACAAAATATCACTTTTAAACCCCCTCTGACATTAAGACGTACTATCCCGCCTAAAACCCGCCATTCTGCCCATGGACGGGATGTACTCATAGGCGCAGCTGCGCTCCTGAGGGGAGGCAGCAAAATCGCCGCCGGTGTCACTGATTATCACAGCTCACCCTGACTGGGTCAGAGCGGTCCACGGGGACCGCTCCCCGGCCATTAACCCCTAGCACACCGCGATCAAACATATCGCGGTTTACTGGGGCACAGGGGAGGATCGCACAGGGTGGGGGCTCCCGCGCGCCCCCCGAACCCTCAACCAGCGCGATGTGATCGCCTGTTCTGGGGCTTCCTCCCTCCCAGGACCCGGATCCAAGATGGCGCCGGGTCCTGAGGAGGCGGCTTCCTCAGGGGCCTGCTGAAGCAGGCACTGAGAAGCCCTGCACTGCCTGAGCGATCGCTGGTGGACAGAGGCTGTGCACACTGTCACACCAGCGATCGCTAAAATACATATGTCCCACCCTGGAAAAAAGTAAAAAAGTTAAAAAAATAAAAATAAACTGTTAAAAAAAAAATCAAAATAAATTAAAAAAAAAAAAAAATATCCCCAAAAATTCATTTCTTCCTTAAATAAAAAACAAAACAATAAAAGTACACATATTTTTGGGATCGCCGCGTCCGTAACGACCCCCCCCTATAAAACTGTCCCCACATTAACCCCTTTAGTGAACCCCTTAAAAAAAAAAAAAAAGAAAAAGAAGCAAAAAATCAATGCTTATCACATACCGCCAAACAAAAATGGAATAACGCGCGATCAAAAAGACCGATAAAAATAAACATGGTACCGCTGAAAACGCATCTTTCCCGCAAAAAACGACCCCATAAAAGCACATCACGAAAAAATAAAAAAGTTATAGCTCGCAGAATAAAGCGATGCAAAAATAAATTATTTTTTAATAAAATTTTTTTTTATTCTATAAAAGCGCCAAAACATAAAAAAATGATAAAAAATGGTATCGCCATAAACGTACTGACCCGAAAATAAAACTGCTTTTTTCATTATACCCCACGCGGAACAATAAAAACGCCTCCCCCAAAAAAATTCATGAATTGCTGATTTTTGTTCATTTTTAACCTCCCAAAAATCGAAATAAAAAACGATAAAAAAATGTCACCTCTCAAAAATGGTACAAATAAAAATCAACTCGTACCGCAAAAAATAAGACCTCACATACTCTGTGGCCAAAATATGCAAAAATATAGCACGCAAAATGTGGCGATGCAAAAAAAAATATTTTTGCATAAAAACTTTTTTAGCGGACAGCTGCCAATCATAAAAACCCGCTATAAATATAAAAACAAACCCCCCTTTATCACCCCCTTAGTTAGGGAAAAATAAAAAATTAAAAATGTATTTATTTCCATTTTCCCATTGGGTTTTGGGTTAGGTTCGGCTAAATTAGGGTTAGGGTTGGCCTAAAGTTAAGATTAGGGTTTAGGGGTTTGGGGTTAGGGGTGTTTTAGAGTTAGGTTTGTGGTTAGGGTTGGGACTAGGGGTTTGGGGGGTTGGGTTAGGGTTGGAGTAGAATTGGGGGGTTTTTCCCCTTTAGGCACACAGGGACTCTCCAAATGTGACTGGCGTCTGACTCAATTCCAGCCCATTCCAAAAAAATCAAACGGTGCTCCTTCACTTCTGAGCTCGCCATGGTCCAAACTATTTTATCCCCCATATGGGGTATCAGCGTACTCTGGACCCCAAGATTATTGTGCAATTTTGTCCTATTTCTTCTGTTACCCTTGGGAAAATAAAAAACTGGGGGCGAAAATATCATTTTTGTACAAAAAAAATTATTTTTTTGTTTTTACGGCTGTACATTATAAACTTCTGTGAAGCACTTGGGCTTCATAGCGCTCACCACACACCTAGATAAAGTTCCTTGTGGGGTCTATTTTCCAAAATGGGGTCACTTGTTGGGGATTTCCACTGTTTAGGCGCATCAGGGGCTCTCCAAATGCGACATGACGCCCCCAGACCATTCCATCAAAGTCTGCAATCCAAAACGTCACTACTTCCCTTCTGAGCCCCAACGTGTACCCATACAGTAGTTTTCTCCCACATATTGGGTATCAGCGTACTCAGGACAAATTGGGCAACAACTTTTGGGGTCCAATTTTCTCCTGTTACCCTTGTAAAAATAAAATATTGGGGCGAAAAAATCATGTTTGCAAAAAGAAAAAAAGATTTTTTATTTTTAACGGCTGTGCGTTATAAACTTCTGTGAAGCACTTCGGTTTTCAAAGTGCTCACCACACACCTAGATAAGTTCCTTGTGGGGTCTATTTTCCAAAATGGGGTCACTTGTGGGGGGTTTCCACAGTTTAGGCGCATCAGGGGCTCTCCAAATGCGACATGACGCACCCGGACCATTCCATCAAAGTCTGCAATCCAAAACGTCACTACTTCCCTTCCGAGCCCTGACGTGCGCCCATACAGTAGTTTTCTCCACATATTGGGTATCAGCGTACTCAGGACAAATTGGACAACAACTTTTGGGGTCCAATTTCTCCTGTTACCCTTGTGAAAATAAAATATTGGGGGCGAAAAAATCATTTTTTGTAAAAAAAAAAAAGATTTTTTTTTATTTTTACGGCTGTGCGTTATAAACTTCTGTGAAGCACTTTGGGGTTCAAAGTGCTCACCACACATCTAGATAAGTTCCTTGTGGGATCTATTTGCCAAAATGGGGTCACTTGTGGGGGTTTCCACTGTATAGGTGCATCAGGGCTCTCCAAATGTGACATGACGCCCCCAGACCATTCCATCAAAGTCTGCAATTCAAAACGTCACTAAAAGATTTTTTATTTTACGGCTGTACGTTATAAACTTTAGTGAAACACCTGGGGGTTCAAAGTTCTCACCACACATCTAGATAAGTTCCTTGAGGGGTCTAGTTTCCAAAATGGTGTCATTTATGGGGGTTTCCACTGTTTAGGCAGATCAGGAGCTCTCCAAACACGACATGGCGTCCAGCCAATTCTGCGTTGAAAAAGTCAGACGGCGCTCCTTCCTTTCCAAACTCTGCCATGCACCCAAACAGTGGTTTACCCCCACATATGGGTATCAGCGCACTCAGGACAAATTGCACAATAACTTTTGGAGTCTTGTTACCCTTGGAAAAATAATAATTGGGGTGAAAAGATCATTTTTGTGGAAAAAATATGATTTTTAAATTTTACGGCTCTACGTTATAAACTTGTGTGAAGCACTTGGGGGTTCAAATTGCTCATCAAAAATCTAGATAAGTTCCTTAGGGGTCTAGTTTCCCAAATGGGGTCATTTGTGGGGGGTTTCCACTGTTTAGGCACATCGGGGGCTCTCCAAATGCAACATGGCATCCAAACTCAATTCCAGCCAATTTTGGTTGGAAAAAGTCAAATGGTGCTCCTTCCATTCCGAGCTCTGCCGTGCGCCCAAACAGTGGTTCCCCCCCACATATTGGGTATCAGCGTACTCAGGACAAATTGTACAACAACTTATGTGGTCCAATTTCTCCTGTTACCCTTGGGAAAATAAAAAATTAGTGACTAAAAGATAATTTTTGTGGGAAAAAAATAGGATTTTTTATTTTCATGCCCGGGCATTATAAACTTGTGTGAAGCACTTGGGGGTTCAAAGTGCTCACCAAAGATCTAGATAATTCCTTAGGGGTCTAGTTTCCAAAATGGGGTCACTTGTGGGGGGTTTCCACTGTTTAGGCTCATCTGGGGCACTGCAAACGGAACATGACCCCCATTAACGTCTGCATTCCAAAACGTTACTACTTCCTTTCCAAGCCCTGCCATGCGCCCAAACAGTTTCCCCCCCCCCACATATGGGGTATCAGCGTACTCAGGACAAATTGGACAACAACTTTTGGGGTCCAATTTCCTTGGGAAAATTCAAAAATTGGGACTAAAAAATCATTTTTGTGGAAAATTGATTTTTTTTTTTTCACACCCAGGCTTTATAAACTTTTGTGAAACACTTGAGGGTTCAAAGTGCTCACAACAGATCTAGATAAGTACCTTAGGGGGTCTAGTTTCCAAAATGGTGTCACTTGTGGGGGTTTCCACTGTTTAGGCGCATCAGGGGCTCTCCAAACGCGACATGGCATCCAATCTAAATTCCAGCCAATTTTAGTTTGAAAAAGTCAAACGTCGCTCCTCCCCTTACGAGCTCTGCCGTGTACCCAAACAGTGGTTTTCCCCCACATATGGGGTATTGGCGTACTCAGGAGAAATTGCATAACAACCTTATCTGTCCATTTTCTCCTTTTACCCTTGTGAAAATAAAAAAAAAGTTTGTAAAAGATAATTTTTGTGCTAAAAAGTAAAATATTCATTTTTTCCTTCCACGTTGCTTTAGTTACTGTGAAGCACCTGAAGGGTTAATAAACTTCTTGAATGTGGTTTTGAGTACCTTGAGGGGTGCAGTTTTTAGAATGGTGTCACTTTTGGGTATTTTCTGCCATATAGACCCCTCAAAGTGACTTCAAATGTGAGGTGGTCCCTAAAAAAAAATGGCTTTGTAAGTTTTGCTGTAAAAATGAGAATCGCTGGTCAACTTTTAACCCTTATAATTTCCTAACAAAAAAAAATTTTGGTTCCAAAATTGTGCTGATGTAAAGTAGACATGTGGGAAATGTTATTTCTTAACTATTTTGTGTGATATATTTCTCTGTTTTAAGGGAATAAAAATTCAAAGTTTGAAAATTGCAAAATTTTAAACATTTTCGCCATATTTGCGTTTTTTTCAAAAATAAACGCAAGTTATATCGAAGAAATTTTACCACTAACATGAAGTACAATATGTCACGAGAAAACAATCTCAGAATCGCGAAAATCCGTTGAAGCGTTCCAAAGTTATAATCTCATAAAGAGACAGTGGTCAGAATTGTAAAAATTGGCCCGGTCATTAACGTGCAAACCACCCTTGTGGGGTGAAGGGGTTAATAACTGCTCCTCTCTCAAAACTTTTTCAAACCCCTAATGGATTCCCCTATTAAAGCATATATTTGTTTATCATTGCCTTGCGCAAAATAAGGTCCTGTTCAAATGGTCATATTTCATAGTCTGCATATGGACCGCAATGCCAGGACAGACCGTGAGTCTCCTAACCCAAATGGACATCCACATGGGCCATTCAAACCCTGCCAAAAGGATGCAAAAATATGTAAAAGGCTATGAATCTTCATAGAAATAAAGTTACAAGCATAGTTGACTAGTTCAAAGTTAAAGGAACACTGACTTCACTACCGGATCGGGGTACACAGAGGATGCGATCACTTGCTGCCACCAGATACCAGGAGGCAAGTGGTCAAAAGCCTTTTGGGTGACTGCAAAAAACCTGCAGCAAGATTTGGTGGCAGCAGGCACTGAGGTTTGTTAGCACAGTAGAGCACATACTAAACCCTGAAGGTCTCCATGCCTGAACTCTGTGATTTACACCTTCACTGACCCAAAAGCACTAGAAAAGTCTGCACTAATCTGCTCTGAGCTGTGTAAGTAAGCCAGTGCAATTGCTGCCAATGCAAATATAATCATAAGCATAGACTGCATTAAAAGAGGCATAGATGCTCATGACAAGAACATGGTTTCGCCTCTATAAAAGTCACTTGTCCAGCTACATTTTACAGTGTCCAGCTTTGTTTTCAGGTTTAGGACATAGCTTAACTAAAGTGGTTGCAGAGAAGAGCGACCAAGGTTATTAAGAGAATGGTTGACCTGCAATACCAAGACAGAATAGCAACCTTTGAGTTATTCAGTTTGTAAAAACTAAAGCTTAGGGGCGATCTTAATACAATGTACAAATAGATGGGGACACACCTATGCCTGCATTGATGACAAGGGGGTGAGCCAATGAGTTGCCATGACAGTTGAGGGTCTGTTGAAGACCCCCCCCATGCTTGTCATGACAATTCTCTTCTAAAAGCCAGCCTGTAGCTGATGTTCTTAAGAGATTGTTAATGTTGCTATGTATAGCACAAGCGAGCAGATAATTGCAGCTTCAAGTCTCCTAAGGGGACTATTAAATACAGTAAAAAGTGAAAAAAGTTTTTAAAAATATGAAAAACCTAAAACAAACACGAGTTGAAATCACTCCCTTTTTCCCCATTAAAAATAAAACCATAAAAAAGCACATATTTTGAATCACTGCATTCGTAAAAGTACAATTTTTCAAAATATTAAGTAAATTAATCTGATTGGTAAACGACGTAACAAGTAAAAAATCAAAACTCCAGAATTAAGTTTTATTTGACCACCAAAGCATTGCAATAAAATGTAACAAAAGGTGATAAAAATGACGTAATTAATTTTATGATGTGATGCATTGGAAGCTGGACATCTTTTTATTTTTTTATTTTTTATTTTTTTAACTTTTTTTTATGTATTTTTTTAAATTTATTATGTTTACTATATTGTAAAACTGACCTGGCAATATGATTCTCCAGGTCAGTACGAATATGCAGATACAGTGAAGGAAATAATTATTTGATTCCTTGCTGATTTTGTAAGTTTGCCCACTGACAAAGATATGAACAGTCTATAATTTTAAGGGTAGGTTAATTTTAACCCCTTAGTGACAGGGCCAATTTTGTACTTAATGACCGGGCCAATTTTTACAATTCTGACCACTGTCACTTTATGAGGTTATAGCTCTGGAACGCTTCAATAGATCCCACATATACTGAGACTGTTATTTTGTGACTTCATGTTAGTGGTAAAAATTTCTTCGATATGACTTGCATCTATTAATAAAAAATAAATAAAATTTGGCGAAAATTTTGCAATTTCAAACTTTTCATTTTTGTGCCCTTAAATCAGAGAGTTATATCGCTTAAAATAGTTACCATAATAAATAACATTTCCCACATGTCTACTTTACATCAGAACAATTTTGGAAACATGTTTTTTTTGTTAGGACGTTATAAGGGTTAAAAGACCACCAGCGATTTCTCATTTTTCCAACATTTACAAAACCAATTTTTTTAGGACCACCTCACACACATTTGAAGTGAGTTTGGAGGGTCAATATGACAGAAAATACCCATAAGTGATACCATTCTACAAACTGCACCACTCAAGGTGCACAAAACCACTTTCAAGAAGTTATTAAGCAATGTGGAAGGAAAAAATGAACATTTTACCTCTTTAACAAAAAAAATTACTTTGGAACCAAACTTTTTTTATTTTCACAACGGTATCAGGATAAAATGGACCACAGAATTTGTTGTGCAATTTCTCCTGAGTACGCTGATACCCTGTATGTGGGGGAAAGCCACTGTTTGAGCGCATTGCAGAGCTCGGAAGGGAAGGAGCACCATTTGACTTTTTGAACACAAAATTGGTTGGAATCAATGGTGGGCGTCATGTGGCATTTGGATAACCCCTGATGTACCTAAACAGTGGAAACCCCCCAATTCTAACTCCAGCCCTAAGTCAGCCCTAACCCCAACACACCGTTAGCCCTAATCCCTACCCTAACCATAACCCTAACTACATCCTTAACCCCAACTCATCCTTAACCCTAGCCCCAACCTTAACCCTAGCCCTAACCCTAGCTATAATGCCAACCCTAACCCTAGCAATAAACCCAACTATAACCCTAATCTTAGCTCCAACCTCAACCCTAACCCTAGCTGTAACCCCAACCCTAACATTAGCCCCAACCCTAGCCCTAACGGAAAAATGGAAAAAAATACTTTTTTAATGTTATTATTTTTACCTAAGGGAGTGATAAAGGGGGGGTTGATTTACTATTTTTTTAGGATCACTATTTTTGTGATAGACCCTATCACAGTGATCAAAATGAACCAATTGGAAAAATTTCCTATTGTTGCCGGGTGCCCGCTAGCAGATCTCGGCGGGTGCACTGCGCATGTGACTGCCATTTTCTTCCCAGAAGAAGACGCCGGCGGCCAGGGAACATCACCGGAGGATGCAGGAGGGTCCGTAAACACCGGAGGTACCAGGGAACCCCATTTCTCTCTCCTCTGATGTGCTAGATCACATCAGAAAAAAGAGAAATTAAATGGGAAATCTGACTTTTTTTGCGGTCTCCGTTATTTTGTGAATAACGACAATCGCAACACTGGGGTTGATAAAAAATGACCCGAATCATGTTCTCAGGGTCTCAGCTACTCCCAGTAGCCAAGAGACCTGAGATGTTCTGATGTAGGGGGGCACTATGCACTTATTTCTCAGTGCCGTTAAAAAGCGGCGCTGAGGAATAAGTACCCCTAACTGCCGCCGTTAAAAGGCGTATCGGCGGTCGTTAAGGGGTTAACATTGAGAGATAGAATATCAAAAATAAAATCCTGAAAATCACATTGTATAAATTATATTAATCTTTTTGCATTTTGCAGTGAGAAATAACTATTTGATCCCCTACCAACTGTTAAGAGTTCTGGCTTCTACAGTGAGTACGGAAAGTATTCAGACCCCTTTACATTTTTCACTATTTGATTCATTGCAGCCATTTGGTAAATTAAAAAAAAAAACGTTTTTTTCCTCATTAATGTACACTCTGCACCCCATCTTGACTGAAAAAAAAACAGAAATGTATACATTTTTGCAAACTTATAAAAAAAGGAAAACTGAAATATCACATGGTCAAGTATTCAGACCCTTTGCTCAGACACTCATATTTAAGTCACATGCTGTCCATTTCCTTGTGATCCTCCTTGAGATGGTTCTGCTCCTTCATTGGAGTCCAGCTGTGTTTAAAGGGAATCTGTCACCCCATTTTTCGAGTATAAAATGCGGCCACCGCCATCAAGGGCTTATCTACAGCATTCTGTAATGCTGAAGATAAGCCCCCGATGTTACCTGCAAGAGAAGAAAAACGAGTTATATTATACTCACCCAGGGGCTGTCCGGCCCGATGGGTGTCACGGTCCGATCCGGCACCTCCCATCTTCTAGCGAAGACGTCTTCTTCTTTGCGTCCCGTCGCGGCTCCTGCGCAGGCGCACTAATCTACCCTGTTGAGGGCAGAGTAAAGTACTGCAGAGCGCAGGCGTACTCTGCTCTGCCCTCAATAGGGCAGAGCAGTGCGCCGGAGCCGCGACGGGAAGCAAAGAAGAGGACGTCATTGCTATAAGATGGGAGGCGCCGGACAGCCCCTGGGTCAGTATAATATAACTCGTTTTTCTTCTCTTTCAGATGACATCGGGGGCTTATCTACAACATTACAGAATGCTGTAGATAAGTCCCTGATGGCGGTGGCCGCATCTTATACTCGAAAAATGGGGTGACAGATTCCCTTTAATTAAACTGATAGGACTTGATTTGTAAAGGCACACACCTGTCTATATAAGACCTCACATCTCACAGTGCATGTCAGACCAAATGAGAATCATGAGGTCAAAGGAACTGGCAAAGGAGCTCAGAGATAGAATTGTGGCAAAGCACACATCTGGCCAAGGTTACAGAAGAATTTCTGTAGTACTCAAGGTTCATAAGAGCACAGTGGCCTCCATAATCCTTAAATGGAAGAAGTTTGGGACCACCATAAGTCTTCCTAGACCTTGCCGTCCAGCCAAACTGAGCAATCGTGGGAGAAGAACCTTTGTTGAGAGGTAAAGAAGAACCCAAAGATCACTGTGGCTGAGCTCTACACATGCAGTAGGGAGATGGGAGAAAGTTCCACAAAGTCAAATATCACTGCAGCCATCCACCAGTCGGGCCTTTATGGCAGAGTGGCCCAACGGAATCCTCTCCTCAGTGCCAGACATATGAAAGCCCGCATAAAGTTTGCTAAAGAAACACATGAAGAACTCCCAGACTGTGAGAAATAAGATTTTCTGGTCTGATGAGATGAAGATGGACCTTTTTGGTGATAATTCTTAAGCTGTATGTGTGGAGGAAACCAGGCACTGCTCATCACCTGCCCAATGCAATCCCAACAGTGAAACATGGTGGTGGCAGCATCATGCTATGGGGGTGTTTTTCAGCTGCAGGGACAGGACGACTAGTTGCAATTGAAGGAAACATGAATGCGGCCAAGTACAGAGATATCCTGGATGAAAACCTCTTCCAGAGTGCTCTGGACCTCAGACTTAGCTTAAGGTTCACCTTCCAACAAGACAATGACCCTAAGCACACAGCTAAAATAACAAGGAGTGGCTTCAGAACAACTCTGTGACCATTCTTGACTGGCACAGCCAGAGCCCCGACCTAAACCCAATTGAGCATCTCGGGAGAGACCTGAAAATGGCTGTCCACCAACGTTCACCATCCAACCTGATGGAACTGGAGAGGATCTGCAAGGAAGAATGGCAGAGGATCCCCAAATCCAGGTGTGCATCATTCCTAAGAATACTCATGGCTGTACTAGCTCAAAGAGGTGCTTCTAATCAACACTGAGCAAAGGGTCTGAATACTTATGACCATGTCACATTTCAGTTTTTCTTTTTTAATAAATTTGCAAAAATTTCTACATTTTTTTCAGTCAAGATGGGGTGCAGAGTGTACATTAATGAGAAAAAAAATGAACATTTTTGAATTTACCAAATGGCTGCAATGAAACAAAGAGTGAAAAATTTAAAGAGGTCTGAATACGTTCTGTACCCACTGTACAGACCAGTTAGACGCTCCTAATCAACTCGTTAAAGACAACTGTCTTACATAGTCACCTTTATAAAAGACTCCTGTCCACAGACTCAATTAATCAGTCAGACTCTAACCTCTACAACACGGGCAAGACCAAAGAGCTTTATAAGGATGTCAGGGACAAGATCATAGACCTGCACAAAGTTGGATTGGGCTACAAAACCATAAGTAAGGCGCTGGGTGAGAAGGAGACAACTGTTGGTGCAATAGTTATAAAATTGAAGAAATACAAAATGACTGTCAATCGACATCGATGGGGCACCATGCAAAATCTCACCTCATGGGGTATCCTTGATCATTAGGAAGGTGAGAGATCAGCCTAAAACGACACGGTGGAAACTTGCTAATGATCTCAAGGCAGCTGGGACCACAGTCACCAAGAAAACCATTGGTAACACATTACACCGTAAAGGTTTACAATCCAGCAGTTCCCGCAAGGTCCCCTGCTCAAGAAGACACATGTGCAGGCCCGTCTGAAATTTGCCAATGAACACCTGTATGATTCTGTGAGTGATAGGGAGACGGTGCTGTGGTCAGATGAGACAAAAATTTAGCTCTTTGACATTAACTCCACTCACCGCATTTGGAGGAAGAGAAATGCTGCCTATGTCCCAAAGAACACCTTCCCCCCTGTCAAGCATGGAGGTGGAAACATTATGTTTTGGGGGTGTTTCTCTGCTAAGGGCACAGGAATACTTCATCGCATCAATGGAAGAATGATGGAGCCATGTACTGTAAAATCCTGAGTGACAACCTCCTCTCTGCCAGGACATTGAAAATGGGTCATGTCTGGGTCTTCCAGCAAGACAATGACCCAAAACATACAGCCAAGGCAACAAAGGAGTGGCTCAACAAGAAGCACATTAAGGTCATGTAGTTGCCTAGCCAGTTTCCAGACCTTAATCCCATAGAAATTTATGGAGGGCGTTGAAGCACCGAGTTGCCAAGCGACAGCCTCAAAATCTTAATGATTTAGAGATGATCTGCAAAGAGGAGAGGACCAAAATTCCTCCTGACACGTGAGCAAACCTCATCAACTACAAAAAACATCACTGCTGTGCTTGCTGACACGGGTTTTGCTACCAAGTATTAAGTCTTGTTTGTCAGAGGGATCAAATACTTATTTCTCACTGCAAAATGCAAATACACTGTATAAATTATATAAATTTAATTTTCTGGATTTTATTTTTGATATTCTATCTCTCAATGTTAAAATTAACCTACCCTTAAAATTATAGACTGTTCATGTCTTTGTCAGTGGGCAAACGTACAAAATCAGCACGGGATCAAATTCTTATTTCCCCCACTGTACCAAAGATGTAGTTTCCTTTTTTTTTTTTTTTATTTAAAGTGAAAAAAGAAATGAGGAATTTGTGTGTGTGTGTGTATATTTCTGCATGTATATGTGTGTATATATATATTTTTTTTTATTTAAAGTGAAAAAAGAAATGAGGAATTTGTGTGTGTGTGTGTATATTTCTGCATGTATATGTGTGTATAATATATTTTTTATTTAATAAATATTTTTTGTGTTTCTCATTTAAATATATTATATATGTTGTGTGGACGGAAAAATAAAAAAGTTCTGGCTCTTGGAAGACTGGGAGAAAAAAAACTTAAAATCGCCTAGGGTGATGGGTTAAAGGTCTGCATAATTCTGAGATTGCAGTAGAAAAATATTTAGAATGGAGAGTCCTCAGTGGTTGAGATTTCAGTAGTAGGTCAAAGTGGCATTTTGTGTTGACTTTAGAGAAGCCTCCTGTTATTATTGTGTTGAGCTATTTGCATTGTTTTTGTTCTGTTTTTTTACAAAGAGCAGAAAGTTTGTACAGTTTGCTAATAAGCATAGTTTGCAGTTGGGGGTTGAATAATCTGGATTTACGTTCTTTTTTTAAACCTGCATGCTGTAAACGACAGTGAGTACATACAGTATGTAAAAGATGTAGATGCTAGACAGAATGTTAGTGCTGCAGTTATGTAGTTTTACCTCTAGATGGTGCCAAGTTACTTTGAAAGGACTCACTTGGAAGCACATGAGGTTCGTAAAGACTGTGTCCAAAATACGTATAATACTCATGAATACAAACTAAGCTTAGTGTATATTAATGAATGCTATAATACAATGCATATTATGCATACACCAAGACTATGCTATTAATTACCTGCTCATGAATTCCCCTCCTTATTAATGAAAGCCGGTTACTAAAAGTAGGTCAGCCTTAGTTTGTCTATGCCTATTAAAATGTTCTTTCCTTAAATTTTTAAGCTATCTATGAAAATGTGGTAGCTAACTTTGAGTTCTTTTTTTAACTGTTTTATGCTTCTAATATAAAGTACTTCCATTTCGTAAAGGTTCATCATTTGCATAATCATCAGATCTGATGATTGTCTTTAGAAGAGTAAAGAATAAAGGCTAGATATAGCCAGAACTTGTACACCGGCCTTCCACTTCTCATGCAGCTACAAAGGGATGTGTGTCCCAGGAAAACTTAATTAATGTGTGGCATGCATTCAAGTTTTCCAGGGGTGGAGGGGGACGGGGTTCTTGGCTGGAGAGTAAAAGACCAGTTAGTCAGAAGTGCAGAACATGAAAATCTGACATGACTGAACCTTTTAAACTCTGTAATTAATATAGGATTTTTGTGCTTTGGGTTCAGACAGTTAGATCATTCACATTGATTTGTACCAAGTTCTCCCTTGTCAATGAGTAAGAGTTGTCTTAATCCTGTCAATTCATTCCGAACCCCCTTCGTTTTAGAGGAACAGTGTTTTATGTCAATTGTCCTCAAATTACAGGCTAGATTAGAGCGAAATACAGATATGGGCAAATGAACAGGATCATATGAAACTGTACAAATAGTTTTCCTTCACCCAGAGCGATACATGGGGAAATGGCCACATTTATACTCCTATTCAGGCCGATACAGTTACTCTGCAGCCATACAGCTAACACACACTGACACAGTCTAGACAACTTGTGTGCATTATTTAGCATTTTTTGGAAATGCATTGAGTTTCACAATTTGTGCATCTCAGTTCAGCGGATACACTGTCACTTACAAGGTGCATTTGACTCCAACTTTGATGTACGTCGTGTCACAGGCAATTA
The DNA here is from genome assembly GCA_033576555.1 of Oophaga sylvatica. Taxonomy (NCBI): domain Eukaryota; kingdom Metazoa; phylum Chordata; class Amphibia; order Anura; family Dendrobatidae; genus Oophaga; species Oophaga sylvatica. Next base: position 264,447,238 of record JARQOD010000001.1, read on the forward strand.
TGCAAGTCTTCTCTTGTATTGTAGTGGAACACACAGCAAGAAAGATTTACTAACTTGAAAGTATGTACATACAATTTAGGTCACAAACTGACCTCTTCCTGGAATTACAGTACCTACATCTTTATATTTTATAAGCAAGGGAAAATGGAAATAAGAGCTATAAGGAACTGTAAAGAGTAACGTGGTATATACTGTATTTTTCGGACTGTAAGACGCACCTAGTTTAGAGGAGGAAATTAGGAAAAAAATAACTGAAGCAAAAAATATGGTCAATTCTGTACTTAATATCACCTATCCTGGCAGGAATGATCACCCTCATCCCTATTCTGGTATGCAGGGTCCCCATCCCTATCCTGGTATGCAGGGCCCCATCCTTAACCTGGTATGATTGGCCCCCATCCCAGTCCTGGTATAATTGGTCCCATCCTTAATCTGGTATGATTGGTTCCATTCTTATTCTGGTATGATTGGCCCCATCCTGTTCCTGGAATGATTGGTCCCATCCTTATTCTGGTATGATTGGCCCCCATCCTGTTCCTGGAATAATTGGTCCCATCCTTATTCTGGTATGATTGGCCCCATCCCGTTCCTGGAATGATTGGTCCCATCCGGTTCCTTGAATGATTGGTCCCATCCTTATTCTGGTATGATTGGCCCCATCCTGTTCCTGGAATGATTGGTTCCATTCTTATTCTGGTATGATTGGCCCCATCCCGTTCCTGGTGTGATTGGTCCCATTCTTATTCTGGTATGATTGGCCCCATCCTGTTCCTGGAATGATTGGTCCCATCCTTATTCTGGTATGATTGGCCCCATCCTGTTCCTGGAATGATTGGTTCCATTCTTATTCTGGTATGATTGGCCCCATCCCGTTCCTGGTGTGATTGGTCCCACTCTTATTCTGGTATGATTGGCCCCATCCTGTTCCTGGAATGATTGGCCCCATCCTGTTCCTGGAATGATTGGTCCCATCCTGTTCCTTGAATGATTGGTCCCATCCTTATTCTGGTATGATTGCCCCATCCCTTTCCTGGCATGCATGGCTCCATCAGAAAAGATGGAAAAAAAACAAAACATTACACTTCCCTTCCTCTGCTCCCTCGCAGTGTCCTGCTCCGGTGCCAGCAGCTGCTTAATGCTTGTAAGCAGCGCATGGCAGGGACATCGTGCGCTGCTCACAAGCAGAGCACAGCTGCCGAAATACCGGGACTGTTCATCGGAGAGAGCAGTGAGTATTCATTCCTCTTCAGTAGTGCGCAGTGTCACCGGCTTCCTACTGCGGCGGCGGTCACATGTGCCGATACTTAGGAGAAATGAATATTCTGAATAATAATTTAAGTATTGGCAAACGTGGCCGCAGCAGCAGCAGGAAACCAGCTACTGAAGAGGAATGAATACTCACTGCTCTCTCCAATGAACAGTTCCGGTGAGTACCTGAGCCGCCAGCAGCAATGTGTTTAAATCTTTACAGACTTTATGAAATTATATTTAGAAAAAGTCCTAACTATGAAAGGTACTTATATAAGGTGTTAATGGGGACCATAAAAGTAGAAGCCTTAACAGGCATTATTGGCTCCTAGGAGAGAGATTAGTGTCTGAGACTTCTGCTGAATAACTTGTTATCTCTTTCTCTACAAGGGGTACAAAAGGTTAATAAAGTATGCAATAAACTTACCACTTACCATCTGTGAAAGCATGGCACTATGGCATTTATTCTTCAAGATATGCAATTTTTCATAAATTTGGCTTATTTTTCAACTGCCATGCTCGAGCGCAGGAAATGTACTCCAGTGTAGGACTGGAGTACATTTCTGCTATAGCTTACACCACTTTTATGGCATAAATTGTGATGAATTTTTCAGCTGAGCTTGGCTATGCCCTCTCCCGTCAAAGCATCACCCACTTTTCGATGGTGCTAGCTGGGATAGCAATTCAAAAAGTCACTAAAATGTTTGCGCAACTCCCAGTTCATCAGAAAGTTTGCAGCATTTTAAAGTTTACCAGCAGAATTCTGGCAAAAATGTTTGTATCAGGGGCTATATCTTTAAAATTCTTCTTACTGCGCCTAAACCTACTCCATGGTAAGTACACAATCCTACATTTACTGCTGAACATATCTCTATTTGTCATACTCCTTGACCCATAAATACAGCATTATCTGATAAATGTGCCAATAGACATTTGGATGCTTCACTTTTATGCTCATTATTCATAGAACCATCTTTTTTTAGTGGTTAGTTACTGGACTAGGAGTGTCGAGATTTTTCTCATTCTGTAAATATTTTCCAGACACCTTGGAAAGCAATATAGAATTATTATAAGATGCTTGGGCTAGGCTGGGTGTTACTCACTTTATGTGCATTCTTTTATTTATCAGAGCTAAGTAAATGACCAAAATATTATACCAAACTATGCATGTTGGTTTTCTTATACGTTCATTTAGTCTATTAAAGAACAACTCCTTTTATTGATGAGAAAAAGCTTTATAAAGCTTCTCTTAAAAGGTTGTCTCGTGTTCTTTAATGCTAAAATTCCAAAGTACTTGTAAAAATAAACAAGTTTTGCAATTTTTAGTGATGTAAAATCGAAAATATGCTCCAGAACAAAGGTATTTTTTTATTTTATAGTTTCCCGTTTGTGTTCTAGGTTATTAGCCACCTCTGTGATCGAACGTTACAGCGTAAAGAGAGCAGCAGTGACTGCTGATGCCTTTCATTTCTTGGCGCGCCTTCCTTTCCAAAGGATTTTCAGACTGTCCAGCAAGCAAGAGTAGAAAAGTGTGTGTGTATATAGTAGAAAAAAAATACTAAAATTGATACTGTCTCTCCAACAGAACGAAGAATCAGGCCAGATAAAAGATGCTAGTTTATTCATATAGTGTGTTGAAAGGTTGCGCGTTTCAGGGATCTATTCCCCTTCATCAGACTAAAAAGAAAGTGTTAGATGTCTTGTTTTTGGTCTGATGAAGAGGAGCAGATCCTCGAAACATGGAACCTTTTAAGTCATTGTATGACTGCTAAAATTGCATCTTTTACCCTACCTCTGGACTGATGCTATACATTCTGTTGGTGTGACAGCACCAGTTTTAATATCTTTTTATTCTACCATATACAGTCAGGGCCAGAAATATTTGGACAGTGACACAATTTTCGCGAGTTGGGCTCTGCATGTCACCACATTGGATTTGAAATGAAACCTCTACAACAGAATTCAAGTGCAGATTGTAACGTTTAATTTGAAGGGTTGAACAAAAATATGTGTTAGAAAATGTAGGAATTGTACACATTTCTTTACAAACACTCCACATTTTAGGAGGTCAAAAGTAATTGGACAAATAAACATAACCCAAACAAAATATTTTTATTTTCAAAATTTTGTGGCGAATCCTTTGGAGGCAATCACTGCCTTAAGTCATGGACATCACCAAACGCTGGGTTTCCTCCTTCTTAATGCTTTGCCAGGCCTTTACAGCCACAGCCTTCAGGTCTTGCTTGTTTGTGGGTCTTTCCCTCTTAAGTCTGGATTTGAGCAAGTGAAATGCATGCTCAATTGGGTTAAGATCTGGTGATTGACTTGGCCATTGAAGAATGTTCCACTTTTTTGCACTCATGAACTCCTGTGTAGCTTTGGCTGTATGCTTGGGGTCATTATCCATCTGTACTATGAAGCGCCGTCCAATCAAGTTTGCAGCATTTGGCTGAATCTGGGCTGAAAGTATATCCCGGTACACTTCAGAATTCATCCGGCTACTCTTGTCTGCTGTTATGTCATCAATAAACACAAGTGACCCAGTGCCATTGAAAGCCATGCATGGCCATGCCATCACGTTGCCTCCACCATGTTTTACAGAGGATGTGGTGTGCCTTGGATCATGTGCCGTTCCCTTTCTTCTCCAAACTTTTGGCTTCCCATCATTCTGGTACAGGTTGATCTTTGTCTCATCTGTCCATAGAATACTTTTCCAGAACTGAGCTGGCTTCTGGAGGTGTTTTTCAGCAAATTTAACTCTGGCCTGTCTATTTTTGGAATTGATGAATGGTTTGCATCTAGATGTGAACCCTTTGTATTTACTTTCATGGAGTCTTTCTTTACTGTTGACTTAGAGACAGATACACCTACTTCACTGAGAGTGTTCTGGACTTCAGTTGATGTTGTGAACGGGTTCTTCTTCACCAAAGAAAGTATGCGGCGATCATCCACCACTGTTGTCTTCCGTGGGCTCCCAGGTCTTTTTGGATTGATGAGTTCACCAGTGCTTTCTTTCTTTCTCAGGATGTACCAAATTGTAGATTTTGCCACTTCTAATGTTGTAGCAATTTCTTGGATGGGTTTTTTTCTGTTCTTGCAGCTTAAGGATGGCTTGTTTCACCTGCATGGAGAGCTCCTGTGACCACATGTTTCCTTCACAGCAAAACCTTCCAAATGCAAACACCACACCTCAAATCAACTCCGGCCCTTTCATCTGCTTAATTGAGAATGACATAACAAAGGGATTGCCCACACCTGTCCATGAAATAGCTTTGGAGTCATTTGTCCAATTACTTTTGGTCCCTTTAAAAACAGGGTGGCACATGTTAAGGAGCTGAAACTCCTAAACCCTTCATCCAATTTTAATGTGGATACCCTCAAATGAAAGCTGAAAGTCTGAACTTCAACTGCATCTGATTTGTTTTGTTTCAAATTCATTGTGGTAATGTCTAGAACCAAAATTAGATAAATGTTGTCTCTGTCCAAATATTTATGGACCTAACTGTAAGTAACTGCTCTGATACTCTCCATATCACTGGAGTGTACGGTTCTCTTGGCACAGTTATCTCCAGTGCCGTTCCAGTCCTGCAGAGGCAAAGCTGTCTGTGCTTGCAGCATCAGAGTGTGCACAGTTAGGGCCAGTGGAGTAATAATGCCACTGATCTGAACTGCTGGGGAGCTGTTTTGCCCACATAGAAGGTGACCCAACCCCTATAATGACACTCATTGTGAAATAGAATCCAGATCGGCTCAATTTTTCAGGTCCTGCATCCATCCGTAACTACCAAGACTACTGCATTTGTCAACAGATTTTCTTTTCAGCAGCCACTGCCGGCTATTGAAATGAATGGCTGAACACGCAGAGACAGAAGCTTTGCCTTGCAGCATGGGTACTCTGGGGCACCTGGGTTGCTCACTCACTTTGGCGCCGATCACTTCACAGCACTTTTAAAGGAAGCTGTAGCCAGGCTTTTCCCATATTACCTACAACCACTACCTTTCAGCCCCATGTGTCCACATTCTAAAATGCTGTATATATAACTCGAACTCACGCTGTAAGGCAAAAAACCCACCTTTTATTATACTCTCCTATAGGGTGATCCGATCCGATGGGCGTCACTGGTCTTTATCGTCCGCCTCCTCTCTTCTTGCGATGCCGTCCTCCTTTTTTTGCTTTGTGTGGATGACACTTCTTATGTCATTCACACTCTGTCCCCCTTCGCACTCCTGCGTAGGCATACTTGTCCTGCCCTGCTGGCGCATGCGCATTACAGTGCTTTGCTCTGCCAAAGTCAGGGCATTGAGAAGGATGCCTGCGCACAAGAGCGATCCACGAAGAGCTTGACCATAATGTGACCATGGGCTTCATACAGGTCTGATTACAATGTTGATTAAGAACTTCGTGTTCAGTTTCATCTTTTACAGCCAAGCTGTCACGCTGTCTAATGATATGTATACAATGTCAGTAAACTATTAATACAGGAACAACACTCTATACAACAACTAGTATAGCAACATCAGCATGTAAGTATAGAATAGATTTACCTGACACGATATCTGCTGAACCCAGGGTTAATCTTGAGGACTTGATGAGCTGAAACAGGAAAGAGGTGGACCGGGATCTAACCTGACCCTAAACTGGGGTCCTAACTAATCCCTCACCTTGGAGGTACTGATAATGGTTCAGAGGTCCAAGTCACCAACCTAACCCTGTCTCCTATCAGACCCTGAACCCTATAATCAGTCCTAAGAAGGATCCTGACTACCACCAAAGGGATATGGGCTGATCTTAGCTAAATACACAGATTAGACATATAAGACAGACAGGATAACACTCGCTTGCATACACACTCAAACACCAAAGGAACATAAATGGTCTGGGAAATAAACTCTAACCAAGTTGAGCTTAGAACAACTAAGGAGCTCACAACTAAAGTCTATACAGATTCATTCCTATCTGTGGTCTGCATGAAGGTTTCACTGGCAACTCCCCAAGCAGACAACCAGGAATTTAAAGGAAACCAATCAACAAATAATCAATTGCAGCCGGGAGAAACTGCACCCAGTCCCAGCACCGAGCACAGACAGAATTAACTCCCTAGCTGCCAAACACAAAGAAACAGCAGCTCAGCTGTGAGAAGTCAAAATGTGCAACCGCGACGATCTTCGTGGCAATGCACACATGACACAAGCAAAAATTTCTAAAAGTAGAATTTTGGATGTTCAGTCTATATCTTCTTTTTCTATAGTTAAGTATAAACTATATTTAGAGGTCTAGCAGGGAGCAGTCCGATACAGTTATTGACAGCCCTTAGACAGCGGTCAGTCACTTAGCAGCACCGCCTACTGGACTCTTCAACATAACAAGGTTTAAGTTGCATACAGTGTAAGTTATACTAAATCTATTCCCACAACTCTATAAATCAATCTCTTTAGCTCCTCCTGCTCTGTCTGTCTGTGTGGCAATTAAAGTATGGGGAACAGAAAAAGAATAAAGCAGCAAAATAACTGTCTGCCGAACGTTGTCCCTAGCAGACATAGTAGGTGTGCTGAAGTTACTGTTGAAAATAAGAGATCAATAAAGACAATGCAAAACCAGGCAAGAACTCCGACTCCTGTTTCCTAATCTGCCAGTTGTAGAACACATGCATTATTCATTTTGTGTATTTATCCTGATTTATTTTTTCAGTCCGTGACAACAAGCCACAGGAATGTATCTTGTCATAACTGATACAAACTTTGACTTCACAAAGCAAAACCCATTGTGAAACAAGTGATGGTGATTTGTAAATGTCAGCCATCCAACTAATATGCTTCCAGCCTGAAACCAAATGTTACTGTAAGAGGGTGGGGTAGAAAATAATAGAAAGTTAAATATTAAATGGTAAAGAGAAACCTGATATTTGTTTGGAGAAGGTGCTATTAACTGATCTGTCAGGAAAACTATGCACTAGGTGAGTCCTGTTCATGCTGAAACGGTTACGTACCATAAACAATTGATCACCTGGTTTTACCTTTTTCTAACACACTGCCATATTTCTGTGCAACTCCCATCATATTCCGCAGCACTTTCCAGACATGATCATCAATGTCCCGAATGGGGTTCACTATCTAGATTCCCTATCAGTATATCTTTGGAGTGTGGGAGGAAACCAGAGAAAAGCCACACAAATACAGGGAAAACATACAAACTCCTTGCAGATGTTGTCATTGGTAGGATTTGAACCCATAATCCCAGCATTTTTGTGCACACCATCCTTTGTCATGTTCAATTTAATTTTTCCCCTTCATGACTTGGACGTTTTTTTTTTTGTTTTTTTTTTTTTCCTACTAAGAGCCGTATATATATATATATATATATATATATATTATTATATATTTTATTTTTATTATTTTCTTTATTTTTGCATTGACATACCTGTGCAAGAGCTTTTTCTTCCATGGACGAATTGTAGTTTTGACACCATTCACTTTACTATATAAAGCTGAAAAAAAAATCCATGTGGAATGAGATGATCAAGAAGAAAAAATTGCCACAGGACAAGTGGGAAGAGCGAGACAAAGCGCCAGAATTGGTGCATCTAATAAATGCGCCTTTTCTGGGTGGCTGAACTGGTAGCTCTCATTATGGCTGTTCTGGATCACCTAAAGAATGCCAATTTGTCAGATCCATGAGTGGTCTGAAACATTTAGACCTAAAAGGGGCTTCTAAATTATATGAATATATGCAATGTGTTCCTGGAATTTTTATTTTTCTCTAGTCACCTTCCACGACAGCATAGGAGGTTGTCTCCACGCCCTAATGGGGGGCAGGAAGCACAAAGAGGTTTAAAACCCCTCCCACCTCCCATTTGCCAGTGTCTTTCCTGTCCCCCATGGGGCATGGAGAGATTCCAGGTATGCTGCGTGGCCTGCGATGGCAGTGATACCTAAGACTTCAGCCGGGCAGTGGCGGTCGTGGGCTCAGCCTTCCTACTCCTTGCTGCTCCCGTCTCCCCTTCTGTGGATTCAGGGACCGTTTCCTGACCCACCTGCGTCCCCTTGCGGGGGTAAAGGAGGCCAGTGATCCCCATACCGAAGGCCTCCCTGAGCTCTCCGGCTTCTCCCCTCCTGTGCGCGCTGTTCGGTGACCCGGAAGTTGCATCATCCAGTGCGCGCATCACTTCCGGGTCCTGCTTTCCAGCGTGGAACGCAGTCACTTCCGGTTTCAGTCCTATGCGGCCTCGGGAGCGCCAGATGGTGTGCAAAGCACGCTGAACATTTCTGACGCCTACTTTAACCCAGGGAGGGGGAAACAGAACGCCAGCGCTGTGGGCATAGTTCATAGGACATATAAACCTGCCGGAAGACTACACCAGGAAAGACTGATCCCCCTGTCAGCATGGAGAGCACTTCCTGCCCTGCGCCTGCAGAGCCCAGCGCTACCCCAGCCTCAGTAAGTGTGGTGGGGTGGGTCCTAGTGGAGGGTTTGGGTACAATAGGTTCTCCTACTTATACTTCTCTCCCTTTATTTTAGGGAGACAACTTTACCCATAAAGCCTCCACTAAAAAGTCAATTAAATGTGCCATCTGTAACGTGAAGCTGCCCTTAAGATGGGAGAAAAAACTATGCCAGCCCTGTACAGATAAAGTGGTCAGAGCAGAGCACGCCTCTCTGATTTTAAGAGATACGTACGCTCGTTAAACAGAAGGTTCAGACCTCATTGGCCACGTTTACCTCTCCCCCGCTGCCACCTTCGCCTTGTCCATCTCTCCCTAAAAAGAGAAGGATTCAGGTGGAAGACTCTGATTCAGGGTCAGATATCTCCTATGAGTCATCCTCAGGGAAATGGGAGGATACTTCACTCCATAAAAACCCTGAGGTCAGGAAGTATCTTTTTTCCTCAGCACATAGAAGAATTGGTGAGCGCAGTGCGTTGCACTATGGGGTTGGAGGAAGAATCTATCCCCCAATCCATACAGGATGAATTGTTTGGCGTGTTACATACGGACAAACAGATCTGTTTTCCTGTACATAAAAGCATTATAGATATGATCAATCAGAAATGGGAGCTTCCAGAAAAACGGCTAACCACCCCCTCAGATTTCAAACACAGGTTTCCACTTGAAGAAGATCTTATTAAGTGGGGTATTCCCAAAGTGGATGTTCAGGTGGCATGGGTTGCAAAAAAGACCGCCGTACCCTTTGAAGACTCTTCCCAATTAAGGGATCCCATGGATAGGAAAATTGAAAGTCTTCTAAAGAAATCCTGGGAAACTTCCACCTCTGCTCTTAGATCTAATATAGCATCCACCTGTGTGGCCAGGTCCCTTTTCCGTTGGCTAGATGAGTTGGAGAACCACATCTCCCAGGGGACTCCAAGAGGGGACTTACTGGACTCATTACCCATTCTCCAAAAGGCGACTGGGTTCCTGGCGGACGCCTCTATGGAATCAATCCGTATTGCCGCCAGGTCATTAGTCCAGGCTAACTCTGCCAGAAGAGTGCTCTGGCTCAAAATGTGGAGCAGAGATGTAATTTCAAAAATAAAACTATGCTCTATCCCCTTTAAGGGCGAGTATGTTCGGGCCAGCACTGGACGAGATCCTGGAAAAGGCCACAGATAGAAAGAAAGCCCTTCCTGAGCAAAGACCACCCAGGAAGCGCTTTTTCAGCTGCAGATGGAAGCAAGGGGGACACTTCTTTACTTCTGGGTAGGGCGGAGCCAGATAGTAGGACTAACCTCAGGTTCTAAAAATGGGTGTTGTCCGGCCCCTCCGGCTCTGGCTCCTCCTGCCATACACTCCAGTTTCGACTTGAGGTCCAAGTAGGAAGGACGGCTGCTAATGCAGCTCCTCAGAAATCACCTCAGAAGAGTTTATTATTTTACTCGGACAGGGTCCTGGACTTTATGTCTAGAGGATCAGGGGTACCGGCGCTGGTGGACCCCATCCTCTCCCCTGGCAATATGTATTCCCTAAATGGTGGTCATTACATTTTCTTGCCGGCCCGGGGGGAAGAGGTGGCTATCCCTGACAGGACGCATACCACGTTCTGGGTCACTGCGTTCCTTGTTCTCATGGGGAAGCAATGGGCACAGCGTCACATATCCGTGGAGGGTCCCTGTGGCGTTTTTGGCTGGTGAGTACTCTGCATTATATTTTGATATGTGCGAGTGATTACAGCGTCTGCGGTGACAGCGCTGACTGTTATTGGTGTTTCCCACTATTTTCTCATGATTGGGCATTTTTTAAAAAAAAAAAAGAGAAGAGAGCGATTTTTTATTTGATATGTGCTGTGTGTTTTCGGCGCTGCAGCGCCGTTACAGTGTACAGGGAGAGGAGTGCATAAGATCTCCCGCACTTTTTTGACTGAGCAGAGAGGGGGCGTGGCTTCGGGCTTTCCCGGCTTTCTGATTACAGGAAGTGACTGGCTCCTTCTCTTCCTTCTCTCTGCGGCAGCCATTACAGCTCTCCTGGTCTCCTCTCCTCCGTTTCTGTACACAGGCATTTGAGACAACACCAAGCCAGCCGGGTGAGTCGCTGCTATCGCTTAGGTAGCAGCTTAACCCTTTAGCCTCCCGCAGCATTTGTTTTTGCTGTTTGCGTTCTCTAGCGCAGCGCTGCAGTTTTCTGATCATTGGGACATTGTATCCCTCAGTAACGGTCTGTGAGCTGTCTGCAGCGGGGGGGGGGCGCCGTTTTTCACTGCTGGGGTATTCTTTTGTTTTTAAAGAAGTTAGCCCTTCAGCGTTTTGCTACTGTGTGAGACCACACTGCTCTGGTTATTTCTCATCACTATTACCATCTGAATAACCGGCATGTCAGATTTGAGTCAGGAGGCTGATCGTCTTCCTCGTCCTCTCCAGGACCAGCCCCGCGTTTCTGACACGATGGAATCCTCTGCACCTTCTAGCGCCACTATTGGAGGTCGCTATGATGCCAAGTTTGATATGCTCACTACTGCTATTAGTGGGCTTTCTGACCTTTTGGGTCAGTGGGTATCCTCTAGACCTTCTCATAGCAAAAAGCGTCCCAGGATTGCTATGCCCTCCCCACTAAGTGACTCAGATTTGTCTGCGAGGGGGAGTTCTCCTTCAGTTTCTGAGGGAGAATGTTCTGATTCGGGCAGAGAGGATTTTCAGGAGCACTCTGCTTCCTTGTCGGGCCGTATAGATGCTTTTGTCAGAGCCATACGAGAGGTACTGCAAGTACCTGAGGACATGAATGATGATGAAGGTATTCCCAGATGGTACCATGGGTCGCAAAGATCACGTTTAGCGATGCCAGCTATGAGTGAGTTTTCTAAGAAAGTAGAAAAGGAACGCGTTTGTCCAGACAAGCGTTTTCAGGGGACAAGGTTGTTTGAAACCTTGTATCCTTGTCCAGCAGACCTATTTGCTAGCTGGATTCCGTCCCCTGAGGTGGATATTTCTTTATCCAAGCTTAACAAAGCTTCTATGCTTCCCGTCAAAGGAAAAGCTACCTTGCAGGATGCGCTGGACAAAAAGTCAGAGATGGCGGCCAAGGCCGGCTATGAAGCTGCTGGTCAGGCCTTAGAGTGGCTTTATCTTCCTATTGTGCTTCTAGAGCTTCCATGGGTTGGACAGCTCGCCTGCGGATATCCCTGCAGGATGGGTCCTCTTTACAGGCAATAGATGAGATCATTAAGTTAATAGAAGAATCAGACCAATATGTCTGTGATGCTCTTTTGGATATGGCTTCCCTAATATACAGAGCTCAGGCTTCTACAATCACTGTTAGAAGAGCGTTGTGGCTTAAACAGTGGACTGGAGATGCGGTCTCCAAACAAGGTTTGCTATCTTTGCCTTACAAAGGTGGTCAGCTTTTCGGCTCTGACCTCACGGAATTGATTGCTAAGGCTAAGGAGTCAGCGTTGCCTCAGCGTAGGGCAGCTACGGCTGCTTTTGGCAGGACCGGTTCCTACGGTAACCAGTGGTTTTTTCGTGGCAGGGGGAGAGCCGGTCACTCCTCTTGGGGATCGGGTCGTCCCACCTTTTCAGGGAAAAAGTCTTCCCAAAAGTCTAACGCTTCTTGGAAACAATACCCGCGCAATGACAAGCGGGAATCTGACAAAAAGCCCGCCAAAACGGACTGACGCCAGAAGTTCACTCGAGGATTCTCGAGTGGGGGGGCGCCTGCTCCTATTTCAAGCGGTTTGGGTCTCCCGCGTCTCAGACTCCTGGGTGACACGAATAATGTCGGCAGGCTATTTCATAGAGTTTCTCTCTCGCCCTCCAGAAAATTCTGTCAGTCTCGCGTTCCGTCAGATCCCGACTTATTGACCGCTCTGCGGCAGGAAGTCGATTCCTTACTACAGAAGGGTGTAGTAGTGTCAGTTCCTCCGGAAGACCGGGGAAGGGGATTTTATTCCAACCTCTTTGTGGTCCCCAAAAAGGAGGGAAAGTTTCGTCCCATTCTGGATCTCAAGAGGTTAAATCGGCATGTTTACACCCAAAAGTTCCGCATGGAGTCGCTTCGCTCAGTGGTGACTGCCCTGTCACAGAACAATTTTCTGGTGTCCATAGATATTCGCGACGCCTATTTACACGTTCCCATCGGAAGATCTCATCAGCGCTTTCTGCGCTTTGCCATAGGTCAGGACCATTACCAGTTTGTGGCCCTCCCTTTCGGGTTGGCTTCGGCACCCCGAGTTTTTACAAAGGTGCTGGCACCTCTTATGGCAATGCTTCGGAGACAAGGGATCATGATACTTCCTTATCTGGACGATCTTCTGATTGTGGCATCCTCAAAGGAGGAGGCAGTGACGGCTCGCGATTTATCCCTTCAGCTCCTGGAGGATTTCGGGTGGCTGATCAACTGGGAGAAGTCATCCCTGGAGCCTTCTCAGTCAATGCTGTTTTTGGGCATGATTTTCGACACAGCGAAAGTGGTAGTTTTTCTGCCAAAGGACAAGCAAACCAGTATCCATTGTCTGGCACAGACTGTGCAGTCCTCAACGACAGTATCCCTTCGAAGATGTATGCGCCTTCTGGGGTTAATGGTCGCTTCAATGGAAGCTCTTCCGTTTGCTCAGTTCCATTGCAGAACGCTTCAAAGCTTCATTTTGAAGAGATGGAATCGTGCACAGGAAACACTGGATTGCAGGGTTTTAATCTCCCGCAAAGTGCGAGAGTCTCTGGACTGGTGGTTACGTCCGGAACGGTTTTTCCTGGGAAAATCTTTTCTTCCCCTGTCATGGTCGGTCTTGACCACCGATGCCAGCCTGACGGGCTGGGGGGGAGTTTGGAACAATCTCTGGATTCAGGGAGTTTGGTCACCAGAAGAATCGGTGTTACCGATCAACATCCTGGAATTAAGGGCAATTTTTCTTTGCCTCCAACATTGGACGGTCCCTTTGAGCGGATTACCAGTTCGTGTTCAGACGGACAACGCTACGGCGGTTGCGTATATCAACCATCAAGGCGGGACGAGGAGCTCCAGACTCATGTCGGAGGTATCTCGGATTCTGATATGGGCCGAGGCTCATGTGCCGGCCATTTCTGCGATTCACATACCAGGGATTCAGAATATCCAGGCAGACTTTCTCAGCCGAGAGAGGATGGATTCAGGAGAATGGAGTCTTCATCCGGAAATCTTTGCACTTCTGTGCTCCCGATGGGGGACTCCTCAAGTAGACTTGATGGCCTCCAGGATCAATGCCAAGTTACCAACTTTCATGTCCAGATACAGGGATCCGACCGCGGTGGAAGTGGATGCGCTGGTGGTTCCGTGGAGCCAATACCAGCTGGTTTATGTGTTCCCACCGATATCCTTGCTGCCGCTTGTGTTACGTCGGGTCAGGCTGGAGAGGGTTCCGGCTATTCTGATAGCCCCAGATTGGCCGAGAAGGACGTGGTTTTCCACACTGATGTCGCTTCTGGCGGCGCCTCCTTTTCCTCTGCCTCTTCGACCGGACTTGCTCACTCAGGGTCCCGTGTGTCATCCGGGCCTGAGGTCTCTGCGTTTGACGGCTTGGCTCTTGAGACCGAGATTTTAACCCGTCAAGGGTTTTCAGAAAAGGTCATTGCCACTATGAGAGCGTCAAGAAGTCCGGCTACGACTAGGATTTACTACAGGATTTGGGAATCCTTCTTTTCATGGTGTTTGGGTTCTTCCAGGAATCCAAAGAAATTTTCATTACCAACTTGTTGGTTTTTTTGCAGCACGGGCTGGATAAGGGTTTGGCAATCAGTACCCTGAAGGGTCAGGTATCTGCCCTGTCGGTGCTTTTTCGTAAAGCTATTGCCTCGCGTAGGGACGTATGTGCCTTTTTTCACGGAGCAGCCCGTCAGTTTCCTCCAAGGAAAACTCCTGTGTCGCCTTGGCGGCTTAATCTGGTTTTGAAAGCTCTTCAAAGTGCTCCTTTCGAGCCTATGGATGCTATTAATCTTTCTTTGCTTTCTTGGAAGGTTGCCTTCCTAGTGGCGGTCACTTCCTTGAGACGGGTTTCCGAGTTGGCGGCTCTTTCATGTTCGCCACCTTTCTTGGAATTTTTTCCGGATCGTGTTGTTCTTCGCACGCGACATGATTTTCTCCCTAAAGTGGTATCTCAATTCCATGTCAATCAAGATATTGTGTTACCTTCGCTTTGTTCAGAACCAAAGAATGCGAAGGAGCGGGCCTTGCACTCATTGGACTTAGTGCGGGCATTGAAGTTCTACTTGTCAGTTACGCAGAGTTTCCGGAAGTCGGATTCTCTTTTTGTGATTCCAGCAGGTCGTCGTCGTGGTCAACGAGCTTCTAAAGATACTATAGCTCGTTGGATCCGGTCAGCTATTTTGGAAGCTTACCGTGTTATGGACGAACCTTGCCCGATTAATATTCGGGCTCATTCCACGAGAGCTGTGGGCTCTTCGTGGGCCCTTCATCAAGGGGCTTCGGCAGCCCAGCTCTGTCGAGCAGCGACTTGGCGTTCTGTTCACACCTTTACAAAGTTTTATAAGGAGGACGTCAGTGCCTCCGCTGATGCGGCCTTAGGACGCAGAGTCCTTCAGGCGGCTGTATTTTGAAAACTTCTAGTTAAGTTTATGTTGCGCCTGTTGCGCATGTATCAAGGTGTTGGCTTCTGCCTGTTTAAGGTTTTTTCCCACCCTTGTTTTTGTACTGCTTTGGGACATCCCAGAAGTAAAGAAGTGTCCCCCTTGCTTCCATCTGCAGCTGAAATACGAATTTTGGTAAGATCTTACCTGTAAAATTCTTTTCAGCAAAGGAAGCAAGGGGGACACTTCTCCCTTCCCATAAGGCAGAAGGTGTTGTTTCAGATGCAGCGCGGCTCTCTCTGATAAGGAGTTTCTGAGCTGAGGTCAGCGCTCTACGGCTCTTTCCGGCATCGCCAGCTCATCGCAGTGGTCAGGTTTTGTGAGTGGTACCTGAGCTGTGTGGTATTCATGTTATGTGCATAACCTTGTTCTTTTGAATCCTGTCAGTTTGGTTATGGCGCTCCGCTGGTGATTTATTTCTCCTTAGCTTGTGTACAAAACTGGAGTGTACGGCAGGAGGAGCCAGAGCCGGAGGGGCCGGACAACACCCATTTTTAGAACCTGAGGTTAGTCTACTATCTGGCTCCGCCCTACCCAGAAGTAAAGAAGTGTCCCCCTTGCTTCCTTTGCTGAAAAGAATTTTACAGGTAAGATCTTACCAAAATTCGTATTTTCGGACCTCCCAGTCTCAGCCGTCCCAGACTAAAGGGAAGGGAAAAACTGGGAGATGGAGTTATGCCAAAGGAAAACCTAAGAACATTCTTTTCCCCCAGCAGCAGGACAAGCAATGACTCCGACCCGGTGGGGGGAAGGCTCTCGAAATTCTTCCACAGTTGGCAGGCCATTTCCAACAGCCATTGGGTCCTCAAGGTCATCACGAGGGCCTTCTTATAGAATTTGAGGCCTCCCCTCCCCGAGTCCTGAGAGTCACCTCCCTTCCATCTCGGGAGTCTCAAGCCCTAATGATGTCGGGCCTTCAGGAGCTATTGAGCTCAAAAGCAATATCCCCAGTTCCAGTAAACGTGAATGGAAGAGGGCATTATTCCGGTCTCTCCATAGTAAAGAAACCCACGGGACAGGCTCGAATTATCATAAATCTAAAGGCTCTCAATCGGTACATTACCGCAAATTCAAGATGGAGTCTATAAAATCAGCCATCCCACTGATAGGTCCACAATTTTTTATGGCGACTATAGATCTGAAGGATGCTTACTTCCATGTACCCATACACCCTCAACACAGGAAATATCTGAGATTCGCAGTTCGGCTGAACCAGCGAGTAATACATTATCAGTTCAACGTGCTTCCCTTCGGGATCTCCTCAGCCCCAAGGGTCTTTTCCAGAATCATGGCAGAGGCAGTATTGTACATACGGAAGCACAGGGTCAATGACGGCCTGTATTCAGTCAGTGTCTTGGGCCCAGGCCCACTCCCGAATTTTGCAGGCACACATTCTGAAGAACTGGAACGGGAATCCCAACTTGCTAAGCAGAAGGATCCAAACGTCAGGGAGTGTAAAAGTCTCCCTAACCTGGTGGCTAAACCCCAAAACCCTATGCAAGGATGTAAGCTGGGTACAATCCCCCTGGTTACAATAACAACGGATGCCAGCAAAAGAGCCTGGAGGGCTATGGTATCTCACACTCCGTGCCAGGATCTCTGGAGTCAAAAAGTAAGCGCCAGGTCCTCCAACTTCAGGGAGTTAAAAGCAGTAGAGAAGGTGCTTCAGGCAGCAGGCGGTCTGATCTCGAGACGCCATGTCAGAGTGTACTCAGACAATATGACTACTGTGGCCCACCTCAAGCATCAAGAGAGCACGAGATTCGGCAGTTTAAGAGGCTTCTCAGACCGAATATTTTACTGGGCCGAAAAACATCTCTCCTTGACAGCAGTTTACCTAAAAGGATCCGCCAATCTCCAGGCAGATTTTCTAAGTCGCCGAGACATTCAGCCAGGAGAATGGAGCCTGAAGAAGGAGGTATTCAGCATGTTGGTAGACAGATGGAGCCTACCAGAGGTCGACATATTTGCCTCGGGCCAGAATGCACAAGTCGAAACCTACTTCTCCCTAAATCCCAGAGATTCTTCTCGAGGTGTGGATGCCTTTGACCAGGAATGGAATTTCCACTTGGCATACGCCTTTCCCCCGATACCATTGCTTGCAAGGACACTACAAAAGATTTGGGCTGAGTGGGTACCGACCATCCTGGTAGCCCCGGTATGGCCAAAAAGGAGCTGGTTCAATCTCATCATTACCCGAATGCTGAACCTAGCTGCCTGGTTACTGAGGCCCAGATATTACGTGCTAGAGGGCCCTCAGAGTCGGTGATCTCTACCCTACAAAAATCAAGGAAACCAGCTACCAATGCAATCTATAATAAGGTGTGGAAGAGGTTCTTATCATGGTGTCACCCTAATCTACCTGATCCCTTCCACCCAAATATTGGATTTTTTGCAAAAGGTACTAGAATTGGGTCTTAGACCAAGCACACTGAAGGTTCAGGTTTCTGCTTTAAGCTTTGTTTTTGACCAAGATCTAGCCAACCATCATTGGATAAAGAGATTCATGGTTTCAGCGCTTAGACTTCAACCCAAGAAGCATATTGTCGTCCCATCTTGGGACTTAAACCTGGTTCTCAAAGGTCTCACGGGTCCTCCATTCGAACCCCTATCTTGTACTCCTCAGCTCCTCTCATGCAAGGCTGCTTTTCTGGTTGCCATAACTACAGCAAGGCGTGTAGGGGAGTTACAGGCTTTACCCATTAGAGAGCCTTACTTAACTGTCAGAGACAACTCCATCTCGATCCATCCTTTCTTCCAAAGGTGGTATCTGATTTCCACTGGTCGCAGGAAATCATCCTGCAGTCCTGCCAAAATATCGGCAAATTCAAAAGAGGAAAAATTCCATTTTCTGGATGTCCGGCGCATAATCTTGCACTACTTGGAACAGCCCAAACCCTGTAGGTTTGACCAGAACCTTTTCACACACCTGTCAGGCCAAAACAAAGGAAGAAAGGTGGCAAAAAGTACAATTGCGAACTGGATAAAAAGGGCCATAACTGAAGCATATCTGGCCCAGAATATGACAACACCTGCAGGATTAAAAGCTCACTCTACCAGATCCACCTCAGTCTCCTGGGCTGAAAGGGCAGGTGCATCTAATGAGCAGATCTGCAGGGCTGCAACCTGGTCGTCGTTGCATACCTTTACCAAGCATTACAGATTGGACTTTTTGTCCAATAGGGATCTAGTCTTTGGCCGAAAAGTACTCCAGGCCGTTGTCACCCCACCCCCCCTTAGTGCAGAATTGGTTGGTATTCCTGCTATGCTGTCGTGGAAGGTGACTAGAGAAAATAGAATTACACCTACCGGTAATTCTGTTTCTAGGAACCTTCCACGACAGCACTTATTCCCTCCCGACATTCTTGGATAATTTTCTGAGAATCTAAAAGTTAACCGGTGCTATGGTGTTAGTTGTAAGTCACTGGCAAATGGGAGGTGGGAGGGGTTTTTTAACCTCTTTGTGCTTCCTGTCCCCCATTAGGGCATGGAGACAACCTCCTATGCTGTCGTGGAAGGTTCCTAGAAACCGAATTACCGGTAGGACTAATTCTATTTTTTTGACTGACTTTACTGTTGACATATAGAATTAAATTTTTACCCATTCATCACACTGAGAAAACCTTTTTAAAAGCCTTCTAAATTTTGCAAGCAGAAGCACCAATTACATATTTTTTAACGGCTATAGGTTATCTCTGAAGATGGTTATATGTTATAGGAAGTGTCTAGTTTAGATGGGTGGGTAGACTTCACCTACCTCCAGCTGCTGGGGAGATGTCAATCAAGCCACGAGGGGTGGAATGGAAGCTCTTGACTCGATTCAGAAATGCCTAATTTTAAAGATAATCCTGGTGAAACAAACGAGAATTAAAATTGGTGGGTGAGCACCAGTTTTAATCCTGGTTTGTTTGTTTCACCGTGATATCTGTATATTGTTGTTTTTAATAAATGTATTTAATAAAGTCAATTTTAATAATTTGCGTGATTAAACTTATCCTGGCGCATATCCCTCTTTTTGTTTTCTATTTATACAGTGCCTTTTTGGGACACTTACATTTTCTATGATTGCAATCTTCGGTAGCTCATTTTCATATAGCAGCATATTATAAAGTGACTACACTGAATTTAGAATTTCAAGACCATTTTTTGGAGATTCATCAATCTATGCAATATGGTGTGGTGATGGCATAGGGTAGATCTGGGCTAAGTGTGGTCTGTGGGCTACATCTGGCCCTTCCCCACCATCTATCTGCTGCTCGCTGTCACCGCTATCTGCATCCTTGCTGCATATAGGAGGCTATGTGGGGGCTCATGCTGTATATAGGAGGCTATTTGGGGGCTCATGCTGTATATAGAAGGCTATGTGGGGCTCATGCTGTATATAGGAGGCTGTGGGGGGCTCATGCTGTATATAGGAGCTATGTGGGGGGCTCATGCTGTATTTAGAAAGCTATTTGGGGGGCTCATGCTTATACAGGTCCTTCTCAAAAAATTAGCATATAGTGCTAAATTTCATTATTTTCCATAATGTAATGATTACAATTAAACTTTCATATATTTTAGATTCATTACACACCAACTGAAATTTGTCAGGTTTTTTATTGTTTTAATACTGATGATTTTGGCATACAACTCCTGATAACCCAAAAAACCTGTCTCAAAAAATTAGCATATCAAGAAAAGGTTCTCTAAACGACCTATTACCCTAATCTTCTGAATCAACTAATTAACTCTAAACACATGCAAAAGATTCCTGAGGCTTTTAAAAACTCCCTGCCTGGTTCATTACTCAAAACCCCCATCATGGGTAAGACTAGCGACCTGACTGATGTCAAGAAGGCCATCATTGACACCCTCAAGCAAGAGGGTAAGACCCAGAAAGAAATTTCTCAACAAATAGGCTGTTCCCAGAGTGCTGTATCAAGGCACCTCAATGGGAAGTCTGTTGGAAGGAAACAATGTGGCAGAAAACGCTGTTCAACGAGAAGAGGTGACCGGACCCTGAGGAAGATTGTGGAGAAGGACCGATTCCAGACCTTGGGGGACCTGAGGAAGCAGTGGACTGAGTCTGGTGTAGAAACATCCAGAGCCACCGTGCACAGGCGTGTGCAGGAAATGGGCTACAGGTGCCGCATTCCCCAGGTAAAGCCACTTTTGAACCATAAACAGAGGCAGAAGCGCCTGACCTGGGCTACAGAGAAGCAGCACTGGACTGTTGCTAAGTGGTCCCAAGTACTTTTTTCTGATGAAAGCAAATTTTGCATGTCATTCGGAAATCAAGGTGCCAGAGTCTGGAGGAAGACTGGGGAGAAGGAAATGCCAAAATGCCTGAAGTCCAGTGTCAAGTACCCACAGTCAGTGATGGTGTGGGGTGCCATGTCAGCTGCTGGTGTTGGTCCACTGTGTTTCATCAAGGGCAGGGTCAATGCAGCTAGCTATCAGGAGATTTTGGAGCACTTCATGCTTCCATCGGCTGAAATGCTTTATGGAGATGAAGATTTCATTTTTCAGCACGACCTGGCACCTGCTCACAGTGCCAAAACCACTGGTAAATGGTTTACTGACCATGGTATTACTGTGCTCAATTGGCCTGCCAACTCTCCTGACCTGAACCCCATAGAGAATCTGTGGGATATTGTGAAGAGAAAGTTGAGAGACGCAAGACCCAACACTCTGGATGAGCTTAAGGCCGCTATCGAAGCATCCTGGGCCTCCATAACACCTCAGCAGTGTCACAGGCTGATTGCCTCCATGCCACGCCGCATTGAAGCAGTCATTTCTGCAAAAGGATTCCCGACCAAGTATTGAGTGCATAACTGAACATTATTATTTGATGGTTTTTTTGTTTGTTTTTAAAAAACACTTTTATTTTATTGGACGGTTGAAATATGTTAATTTTTTGAGACAGGTTTTTTGGGTTATCAGGAGTTGTATGCCAAAATCATCAGTATTAAAACAATAAAAGACCTGACAAATTTCAGTTGGTGTGTAATGAATCTAAAATATATGAAAGTTTAATTGTAATCATTACATTATGGAAAATAATGAAATTTAGCACTAATGAAGCTTAAATATTTTATGAAAGGATCTACATTTCATAGGATGTTTCATATGCTAATGTTTGGATGTGACGCTATGTACACTGTATATAATAGGCTATAGTGTGGACATAATGAAATATAGGGTGATGTCATGATACGTAATTTCTGCTCCTACATAATTAAGTTAGATTACAGTTAATATAAAATAATATATAATAATTAATAATGCTAATATTAATATTGAGCAGAATTAATTTCAGCATATTAGTTCGGCCTCCACAGCAGTCAGTCTCTCATGTAGCCCTTTGGGAAAATGAATTGCCCACTTCTGGCTCAGGGGTAAAAAGTGCTAACAGGTTCTCTTTTAATTACTTGATCTATTTTTTTTTCTGAAGAAAATATTATTATTTTTTAAAGTATTTTCCCCAAAATGTCCCATATTCTAAATTCAAAATGAAATAAGGAAAGGTACTTTATATAATTTTTGTGGCAAATTCAGAAAAAGTAAGATACAAGAAAACCATCCATGTACAAATACACTATAACAACACATACATAGGTGACATTCCTACATGGCACAGGTGCTCTTGGACCTCCTTAGAGAATGTTGTTAATGCTTCACATGCATCATTGCAAACACATTTGTACAGGCAAACGCCCCATTAGTTTTCATTTCTTTCTTGAAGATCTGTTGCAGAAAGAAAAAAAAAAACTTTTTTTTTTTTTTTTTTTTTAAATAGTTTCAGTTTTTTATTTACTAATCTTAAAGGTTTTAGGCACTACTGAACAACCCCTTATTAGTGGGCTCAGGGGGTAAGAAAAAGGAATTGATACTCGCCTCGCAGACTGGCGCTACTCCTCTGCAGTTAGAGGTGCACTGTGCTCTGCTGGGACAGATCTCTAGTGTGACTGCTGCAGCCGATCATCAACTGCTGATTGGATGCAGCATTCACATTTTGCCTGAGCTCCACCGATACACTTGAATTTGGATGAAATGTGCCCTGCAGCCAGTCGGTGGTCACTTGCTGTTTGTAGCTTTCACATGACACCTCCCAAATGTTTATTCCAGCAGACTTTCGGGGACGCAACTCTGAGTTATAGAAGAACTATAACATAGATTCTATATCTAGATGATCCTTTCCCTCCCAATTCTTATCTGCTTGGTGCTTCCTTGTCCAGCACTGCAGAGGAAACTGTAAGAAGATTTTACTGTCCTCTGCATGAATTAGGATATGTAGCTTGAGCTGTTTCTTTGGGCTGCACCTATTTCTTAGGCCTCATTCACATGTCTGTGTTGCTCGAACATGTTGTAATGTTATTTTCAGTGATCCAACCGTATCCGTTATAATCTATGGTGCTATTCACATGCCAATATTTTTATCACTTCCGTGTTTGAACACTGACTTATGAATGAGGCCTAAGTGTAAATGGAATTGCACGTTTATAAATAAGTTATTTTCCAATCCGCCACAATTATTTACTCATTAACATGCAGTAATATGGTGTTAAAAAGTATACTACAATTTTATTTATTTTGTTTTTCTTTCAGGCCCATCAATTGGAAGGGTTACTAATGCACCATCTACAGTGAAACCAGCAGCCAGTACCAAGCCCTTTGCTCCACCTCCAGTGGATGATCAGGACACACTCTTCCAAAGAGCAGAGCACATACCTGCTGGAACACGTACCCCAATGTGTGCCATCTGTAACCTCGTTATTAGGTAGGAGAAACTATTGTTTTTTTGGTTTTTTTTAAATGCTCACTTTTTTTTACAGTTTTATTGCAAATATTAAATTACAAACTTTTTAATCATGTTCCTATTTCAGGACTTAATTACACAATTGGGACAAATGCTGATAACATACAAATAACTCGCCACTACTTGTGCCATTTTTAGGAAAAAAATGGGGTAGAAAAATAAATAAGAGGCAACACTTGTATATCCCAGTTGCAGGTCATTGACGGCACTGTGCATTTTATGGCTGTGGTGATTAGCACAATGGGGGAATGCACTATTAACGCTGTTGGAGACACCCACATGGAGCAAACCAACCTGTCTCCTCCAAATGTTTGCAGATTGGCTTCTTAGCAATTGATGATGTTGTGATGAGCAAACATGCTTGGATAAGATGTTATCTGAGAATGCCTGTGTGCTAAGAGAGTGTCTTCGGCATCCTCGAAAAATGTGTTTGAGTCCCTGCAGCTGCATGTCTCATGTTAAAGCACTACTATCCCTGCATGTGTTGCGGCTCTCGAACATATTTTTCAAGCACACTGAAGGCACTTGGTTAGCACATCAGCATGCTCAGATAACACCATAACCGAGTGATGAGCACGTTCGCTCATCACTAATACCGGTATCTGTTACTCTGTTAATGATAGTTGCAAGATTATGGCTCCACTTTCTAGTGGTGTTTTTGTAAAATAGATCGATGCAACAATATATAAATGTGGCAATATTTCTGCAAGTAAGTAGACTGTACTTACTAAACGCTGGCCATTTTCAACCTCTGATTTATTAATTTGTGACTGTTGTGTTTTTATTTCTATTTTGGGTATTTAAAGTGCATCTCTAAACGAGAACCACGAAAGTATGTTTTAATGAGGCTGATACTCCACCGCTCCCCCGCCTTCATGTATTGCTATTTTTCTTGCATTTGAACAAGGAGTATAACTTCTCTGCGGCTTTATACTGTATAAAATGTGATGTTTGATTGCCTGATATCATATTTTAAATGGCTGCAGCTGGCTGCCTCATGCAATTACAGTTCATGCCCTTGCAGGCTGGGATACCTTGAAGTAAAGCGGGCAGTTGTATCAAGTGACCATTCAGAACACCTGTTTTAAAGCCAAAATACATCCAGGACATGGATGCCTTACTTAACAGAATACCCAGCCAGACATGATTGCTTAGATAACAGTCCTTTGTTTCTTAGCACAGTGAATTATTCATTTTTGACTTTTTCATTTATTAAATATTTATTGTGTCTTTAGATTAGGACAAGGAGCCTTCACTGAAATTCTACTGCAGTGTAGGTGATTTAACGGAGTGTTCGCTCTTGTCTCATTATACCTTTTACTACATGATTCATTGAGGATGATGAGTAATATGTAGGAACTAAACTTGTGGGAGATATTTGACATTTTAGCCGTCAGCGACATAGATTGAAAAAGAGACAAGACGTCACTTTGAACCTTCCTCCAACCTATCTATTTAAAACAGTACATATTTTTGCACTTTTAATGCATATTACCAAGACCACCTCTAGGACTCAAATGAACAATATGTGCCTGCTTTTGCCATTTTGTATACTTTTGTTAGAATTGGAAAAAATGATTCACAGGACCACGTCCAATGTCCACGTTGATAATGTGATTAGTAGGCATCCACAACGTCATGATGTGGTCATGCTATGACATAATGACTTTATGGGAGCCTAGTAATCAGAAGAGGCACCGAGGATGACACTATTTGAGTGCTGGCAGAGAAAGTGTGCAGGACCCTGGTCCAGCTGCCAAAAAGGAACAATGCCAGTCTTGTAGCTCAACACTTTCTTTTATTACTCCTTTATGCAGCTACAATAATGAACAGAATGGTTTGATATTGATGTCTCTACTAGACTGCTCTCACTGAGAACATCACGCACCACTGAAATATTCCAAGCTTCTGCATTCTATTACTAGGGTTTACATTTGTCATGCTAACATGTGTTCTGACCTTCTTTGTGGCTGGGTGATATAGAGCAGGATTCTTATTATTCTGACTTCTACATAATCCCTTATTCACCTGGAGTTGAACCTGGTGCTCTGACCAGAGAATGTCAGCATTGTAATCTTTAGAGAGCCATCATTGTGCTAGCTAGATTCTGTTGTAAGAACCTTTTATTTCCCCTTTTGTATCCTACTTTTCCTCTGATATGCCTTCTGTGGCATTTCCACGCTCGCCAGGTTCCATTTTGTAAGTAGCGATGCCTGTCTTTTTAATACAGATGGAAACTCAATCCTGTCTGGAACAGGAAAACTTGTCTTCTTTAGTGTCACTCCTTTGTTAATGATTCCGTTAAATTAGGCTGTGCTGACACTGAGAGAAGAGGGCACTTTGTTGTACATAAGGACTGCTATTGTTTGGGCTGTACATGGCTGAGGGACGTTCGTGTATGAAGGTGCTTGTACGGAGGATGGAAGATATCAAGTTGGGTCACACAGTTTTCATTACGCTCTCAGACCAAGGTGATTTTTATTGTGAGAAATAGTGTTTTAATTAATTGGTAATACTGCAATTGTCATTTGTATTTATTACTGTTTTACAAATTAACTTTGGAGAGTTGGTGGTGGGGGTCTTTAACAAACCTTATAAAGCGGTGCTTTGATGATACATACAGCCTTACCTGGCATTATACACTCATGAGGCTAAACTCATGATTGGGTGGGCTTCAGGGGTTGCAACAGCACCCACTGACCAATCAGTGATGCCCTGAGAATTGGTTATCAATGTGTTTTCCTTGAAAACCCCTTTAAAGTATCTGAGTGATTACTAGCTAACGTGAACTGAGCCATTAAACCTCAGCACATCGGAACAAAACCACCAAACATGCATACTTAAACCGTAGATGGTCTCAAATTTTAGTAGAAAGGGTATACCAAAATTTGCTTTTATACTCTAGAAAACTGTAGATCCACGCTTTTTTTTACACTCTTGATAACTATTTATATGATATTTTTAATGTGGTTTTTTTTCTCTATCTATTTTATACCAGAGGTCCATTTTTGTTGGCATTGGGGAAATCCTGGCATCCAGAGGAATTTAATTGTGCTCACTGCAAGATGAGCATGGCCGAGATGGGATTTGTTCAAGAGAAAGGTTCGCTGTATTGTGAAATATGCTATGAGAAGTTCTTTGCACCAGATTGTGCCCGCTGTCAGAGAAAGATTCTTGGTGTAAGTAGCAGTTAGTTTTCCATTTATTGCGACACATTTTAACAAAATTATTACCGTGGGTTCATATTGGTCTTCCTTTAAGGCAGGGGTGGGCAATTAATTTTGCCAGGGGGCCGCATGAGAAATTGGGATGGTTTTAGAGGGCCGGACTAATATAATTAACTCCGTTCTACCCAATACTGTATATATACAGTATATATATATATATATATATATATATATATATACTGTATATATACATACCTGCCATTATCATCATCTTCTCCCCATCATCATCAATTCCTCCCCATTATCAGCAATGCCTGCCCATCATCATCTTCTCCCCATCATCAATGCCTGCCCATTATCATCAATGCCTGCCCATTATCATCATCTTCTCCCCATCATCATCAATGCTCCCCATTATCAGCAATGCCTGCACATCATCATCTTCTCCCCATCATCAATGCCTGCCCATTATCATCAATACCTGCCCATTATCATCATCTTCTCCCCATCATCATCAATGCCTGCCCATCATCATCATCATCTTCTCCCCATCATCAATGCCTGCCCATTAATCATCATCTTCTCCCCATCATCATCAATGCCTGCCCATCATCATCATCATCTTCTCCCCATCATCAATGCCTGCCCATTATCATCAATACCTGCCCATTATCATCATCTTCTCCCCATCATCATCAATGCCTGCCCATCATCATCATCATCTTCTCCCATCATCAATGCCTGTCCATTATCATCAATACCTGCCCATTATCATCATCTTCTCCCCATCATCATCAATGCCTGCCCATCATCATCATCATCTTCTCCCCATCATCAATGCCTGCCCATTATCATCAATACCTGCCCATTATCATCATCTTCTCCCCATCATCATCAATGCCTCCCCATTATCAGCAATGCCTGCACATCATCATCTTCTCCCCATCATCAATGCCTGCCCATTATCATCAATACCTGCCCATTATCATCATCTTCTCCCATCATCATCAATGCCTGCCCATCATCATCATCATCTTCTCCCCATCATCAATGCCTGCCCATTATCATCAATACCTGCCCATTATCATCATCTTCTCCCCATCATCATCAATGCCTGCCCATCATCATCATCATCTTCTCCCCATCATCAATGCCTGCCCATTATCATCATCTTCTCCCCATCATCATCAATGCCTCCCCATTATCAGCAATGCCTGCCCATCATCATCTTCTCCCCATCATCAATGCCTGCCCATTATCATCATCTTCTCCCCATCATCATCAATGCCTCCCCATTATCAGCAATGCCTGCCCATCATCATCTTCTCCCCATCATCAATGTCTGCCCATTATCATCAATACCTGCCCATTATCATCATCTTCTCCCCATCATCATCAATGCCTGCCCATCATCATCATCTTCTCCCCATCATCAATGCCTGCCTATTATCATCAATACCTGCCCATTATCATCATCTTCTCCCCATCATCATCAATGCCTGCCCATCATCATCATCATCATCTTCTCCCCATCATCAATGCCTGCCCATTATCATCAATACCTGCCCATTATCATCATCTTCTCCCCATCATCATCAATGCCTGCCCATCATCATCATCATCATCTTCTCCCCATCATCAATGCCTGCCCATTATCATCAATACCTGCCCATTATCATCATCTTCTCCCCATCATCATCAATGCCTCCCCATTATCAGCAATGCCTGCCCATCATCATCTTCTCCCCATCATCAATGCCTGCCCATTATCATCAATGCCTGTCCATTATCATCATCTTCTCCCCATCATCATCAATGCCTCCCCATTATCAGCAATGCCTGCCCATCATCATCTTCTCCCCATCATCAATGCCTCCCCATTATCAGCAATGCCTGCCCATTATCATCATCTTCTCCCCATCATCAATGCCTCCCCATTATCATCAATGCCTGCCCATTATCATCATCTTCTCCCCATCATCATCAATGCCTCCCCATTATCAGCAATGCCTGCCCATCATCACACACAGACAGCACATAAGCACTCTCTCACATACATACACACACACACAAAGCACCGCACTACATAGACACAGACACACACAGAGACACGTCTTAGCTGTCCAGCGTCCCCGCTCTCTGACACAGCCGGCCGCTGAATGATGACGTCATTCAGCGGCCGGCTGTGAGAGGAAGCGCCGGTGGAGCCCGGAGCTGCAGCAGCGGAGGCACGGGAGAGGTAAGTATTGTGCCAGCTGATGCCGGGGCCCTGAGACTGCCGGAGCGCCTCCGCGGGCCGGTCACTGACAGCCGGCGGGCCGGAAGCGGCCCGCGGGCCGCCCCTTGCCCGGGTCTGCTTTAAGGTGTTCTTCAGGCTTTTACAAGTCTGCAGTCACTCTGTGTGACTAGAGACTTGCGAATTCTCACATAGCGCAATATTGAGATCATATATCATTTATAATATCAATGCAATTCTAGTCGGAATGTGGCCGGGAGTATGCATATCACATATTTGAACACATATGACCACTTGGCCTCACCGCCAGCACCAGAGAATCATCACACTGCTGCACAGTGAGGATTCTCAAGTCTACAATAACATAGTGACTTGCAGACTTTTGTGAAAAGCCTGGACAACCGCGTTAAATAGATTTGTCTCCAGATCTCCTAATACAAATGGCATACCATTTATTAAAGATAATCTGACACCAGGTTCATGCTGACTGATGTAAGACTGCATAGAGTAACAGCAGATGTCCTGATTCTAACTTTGGGCATCTGAAAGGGAACCTGTCACCAGGAATAACGCTGTTGACCTGCAGATATGCGGTTAATCTGCAGGATAACAGCATTATGATGCTGTCTGGCGCCCGCACGCAGCCGAATGCAGTGGGGAGAAAATTATCTTTATACTCCTCGCCAGCATTCGATATTCAGTCATAGGGGGCGTGGGCGGCGCCAGTTCATTCACCTCTCTGAGTATACTAAGTGGCCGCTGTAACTTCACCCCCGACTCGACTGACAACTGGCCACAATGTAGAGCCAGTGTCAGTTAGGGCCAGGGGTGTGGTTACTCGGCAGTATACTCACAGCGGTGACTGAACCATCGCTGCCCCGCCCCCTTGACTGAATACCGAATGCTGGAGGGGAGAATAGAGATCATTTTCCCCAGCTGCGTTCGGCTGCATGCAGGTGTAAGGGGATGGAAGAATGTTACTGTTTTCCCTTTCCTTCTCAAGTGGTCCTAGTACCGCATGTTTTAATGTAATGTAAATTCGGCGTATGTTTGTTGATATAAGTGGTATTGCTACATGAGTAAATGTATTACCACTCATATGAAGGGTATTGCTACACCGAACGGTGTATTACCTTAGAAGTTAAATCTATAATGTGTATATATATATATATATATAATATATATACTTTGTATTCTCTGTGTAACATTGTATTATGTAATGTTTCCTGACATATGTATAGCTTAGGGAAAGTTGAGTGCATCCTTTTGGGACATTAGAGGAGGGCACTTTAGCATATAGTTTCTATATCTGGGTAAGTGTAGTACTGTTGCGGGCCACAATGTGGGGGCATACTAGTTCCACATAGGGTTAAGTGTAGGAGGGGCTGCTGGGTAGTAGTGAGAGGTTCCTAGGAAGTTAGCACAGACAAGGCCAGCCTGCCCAAGTGTCCACAAGGGCTTAGGCCCGGACAACAGGCAGCCACGCAACGTTTCAAGTGCAGCGACCCACGTTACCCACGGCCGCTGCATAGTCTCGCAGTGGGCCTAGACAGAAGAAGAAAGATGTGGCGTCTTAGCGCCTGGGCCAAGGCTTTTAGGGCAGAGGTTGGCTGGACTAAGGAACTGAGGGGAGCTGGAGCTTCGACGAGTTCGGTACAGACGGGGCGGATGCTTCACTGGGGGCCACCAAATGTAGTGATTGATGAATTCAGTTGTGAGGCGAAG
>JARQOD010000001.1:264477556-264688167 GCA_033576555.1 Oophaga sylvatica
TTTAAAATATATAAATATAATATAAATATATATTATAATATCTTCCCTCCTTCTCAAATTCAGATTTTTTTTTTCATTTAAAAACGCTTGTGCTGCCTTGCTTCTGTACTTTAGTGCATTAATAATGAAGATTAAATATCTAATTGTAATTCAAATACACTGGACAAATGCCAGCTACACCATATCACTGATCAATCACACTGAGTCCATTACTGCTGCTGGCATCTATTCTCTCTCCCCACATCAATTGAAGCTCTGTATTATTTTCATCTTCTTCACTGCTTCAGTTATTCAGCATATTACTGTCTGGAGTATTTATCCATTGATTTAGCACTTTTTCCACCTACCTCTATAGCCGAGCTGTAAGTTCTGTCATCTCCTTTTCCTTGTTCCCTGCTTTGGCTTTTATATTCGTACAGGCTATGATAGTCGCGCCTGATTGGCCGCACTATCCCATGTGATGTAATATCTGCAAGTCATTATGGGGAAGTATGAGTGGTTGCGCCTGATGTCATCTCAGCCTACTGTGACTGGCTGATGGCATTGCTTCAAATTGATTTGTTCATCTCAATTCGATTAGTGATCTCTGAAAAGACATGACCTTCATGGTGCATATCATCAAAGCATGAAGAAAGTAACCTGCTATTCAGTCTGTTTTTGTTTGCAAAGAGTGCTTTCCGTCATACATAAGCTTCATACAGTCTTTTCACAGAATTTCCAAAGAAAACTACTAATCATTTTCCACATATTACAATTAAACCCAGATAATGCTAACATGCACTCTAAAATAATTTCACCAAATATTTTTATACTAATAACAAATAATAATGACCTACCATAACCAGAAAAAAAACGAGACAATACCATCATACCTTGCCCAAAGAAACAAAATGTATTAGCATACCTTGGACAAAGATACAAAGCACACACATACTCCCCTGCATCTAGATGTAAGCATATACATAGTGACATGTTCTGAATTGTCATTTGTTCTTCTTTCCGCTAGGTATGTTGTGGGAGTTTGGAGGGCCAAACGTTCTTTTCGAAGAAGGATAAACCACTTTGCAAGAAGCACGCCAATGCTGTTAACTTTTAATGACTCTTTTGAACCTCAGCGTGCCTCATATCCAAATATTGCTGTGAGAAATTGATATACCCTCATAATTAAGATTAAGGTTTCGATAGACCACTCCTCTTGTGCGTATTATGTTGTATGTAAGAAACGCTACACTTTAGCTGGGATCTACACAGAGTATGTAATACAGTGAACTTCCTTAAAATAAGCCATAGATTTACGGTAATGTATTTGGGTCTTCCTGTGGTATGTAGACCGTGTGGTTAAATACTGTGTTTTATATGCATACTTTGCAAAATGCCATTGTTCTCAAGCCAAAATTGTCTGATCAGGTCATTTTTTTTTAAACCCCAGGTTTTTTAATATAATTCCTTCTAAACTATTTTACCTATTTGATATAAGGGAAGCCATCCTTTTTATAGAGGATTAATTTACCTGTAATTTTATGTATTTTAATCACTTTTAGGAGAAATGGACTCTAATATATATATTTTAGCATGATCTGAATATGGGGATACATGTAGTTTTCTATGATTAAATGAAATAGTTTATTTAAAAGCATATTTACAGAAAATATAGAGAAAGCCTTCCCCTGCCCACAAAGAGTGTTAGACCTCGAAGACCGCAAAAAGCTTCTGTCACAAGCACATTATTGCAGTGTTAAGGTCTCATATACTGTTCTTGCACGGGGGCCCTCCTTTTGTCTGTCCGGCACTGTTGAAAAATGAATATCATCAAAGATATAGCAAAGTATATGATCGCATCACTTTAATTCCACAAATTTGCCTCCATGCTGGAGGGAAAAGAACAAATCACCCGATATCTTCCCTAAATGTATTTTGTCTTA
Organism: Oophaga sylvatica; assembly: GCA_033576555.1. Lineage (NCBI taxonomy): Eukaryota > Metazoa > Chordata > Amphibia > Anura > Dendrobatidae > Oophaga > Oophaga sylvatica. Next base: position 264,479,479 of record JARQOD010000001.1, read on the forward strand.
GTTATTCTAAGTAGCAGGATCTCACACCATAAAAATAACTTATTTTCTGACATTTTAGTTAATGGATGTGTTTTCTTGTAGGTTAGTAGTGTATTGTGATATATTGTTCTTTCATAGTATACAGCACATAGACACGACCATTGTTTCTAGAAACAAGGCTATAAAAAGATTAAAGCTGTTGACCGCATGTTAGTCTTTGCACTAGTAGCCACATTATTAGGCCGCAGTGCAAACATTTTATTACATAATTGTTAGAGGTGAGCAAAAAAGATTCACATTGCCCAGGTCCGAAATCCATTCCGGTCTTTCATTGCAGCTGGACCTGCACCGTCTTCACATCTGGGCTTTCATCCTGGGGTCTTCTTCAGTTTACTAGGTCCTGCAAAGTCATTGTTACAAAACATGTCACAGAGCCCAGTAAGTAAAAGAGGCACCTAGAATGTTCGGCTTCGGAATCTGGTCACAGACTATAGGAATTCCCTCATCTTAAACATACTTAAGATGTCAGACCTGGGCAGTACAAATCAGCTTGTTCAACTCTAAAGGTGGATTAGGAGGGATTAAACATATTACTAATGAATGTGAGATATTATTTAAATATATTGAGTCTATAGAAATTATAATTTAGCAACAGGTTGGCAATACCTGGTCCCCTAAAATTCAATAATTCTATGCTCAGCATGTTAGAAGGCAACAAGTCTGTCTAGTTTATATTACTTATATAGTTTTTGTTAAATAATACTTTTTTAAAAATACTTATTCAAGTTAAGTAAAGTAAAATTGGGATCGCGTTTTGATAACCCTGTAGGTTTTGGAAGTTTTTTTTGTTCAGTTTTAAAACCTCTTCAACATTGGATTCAAAGGAAATCTGTCAGCAGGTTTTCACCCACCAAAATTTATATATGGATGTAGCTGTTTGAAAGAGAAGTCCAGCAATACCTTTGAGCAGGCCATTGTGCTCCTCAGTAACTGAGAAATCAGTGTTTTGAATTGATATGTAAATGAGGCTGAAGATCTGAAACATGTCACTCCAGCTCTATTCCTTGCCCAGCGCCACCTCCTCTTGCTTGACTCGCTTTGCCCGAAGTGACACAGCATAGAGGTTGCCAGTCAAGCAGGAGCAAGAAGTACTGTGTCGGGAGTAGAGTTGAGGGAATTTTTCAAAATTCTTTTCCAATTACTTATGGGGCGAATATTGTTTTTGCAATATTCGCTGAACACAGCCGAACGTCATTGGTGTCAATGGGAGTAGAATTTACCAAATATGTTTGGAACTGATCATCAAACATAAATTCGGCACGAATATGGCAAATTCAGATTCGATGACCAATTCCGAACATATTCGCTCAGCTCTAGTCAGGAGTAGATCTGGAGTGACAGAGGCTTTACCTCTTCAGCCTCATTTCCATATCACTTAAAACTCCAATTCCTCAGTAAAGGAGGAACAAACTGCCAAAGTAAAGGCATTGCTAAACTTTTCTTTGTGCATATAAATTGTTTTGGGGTTAAATCTGACTGACAGATTGCCTTTAGACTAAGGAATATCAAGGACACTAAACATGAAGGAAACCCACTAACGCTTTCTCTTTAGTGATAAATTTATACAAATTATTCATGATTTTACCCTGAATCAACAATTCATTAGATTTACTGATACTTTGCTTTTTAACTGCAGAGATTAAACTCATGTCCGATACTTAAGGTGTTACTCACGGTTACATGAAATGATATTCAGTAACTAGCTAAACATTCTTGGATTCTGAGATATATGTGCAAACCTACATAAACATTAGCACGTAGTGTGCTGCTGCTGCACTCCTGTGACTGTATTCTATACAAACCAAGCAGCTTGCATCTGTTCACACTTGCTTCATACCATTAGTGCTGGCCTCTTTGTAGTATACTGTGGGAAGTGGTGCGTGCCTCCGTAGCTGGCTGACCACTCCTCCCATCAGCCAAAGGTAGGTTATTTTTAATTCGCATTAGATCCAACCTGCCCTTTAAATTCATAAGCTTTTGACCAAGGAGAAGCATATTTGATGAAGACATTTAGTCCCCTCTAGAGACAGTTCGTGACCGGTGGCCACAAGTGATGAGCAAACGTGCTCGGATAAGGTGTTACCCGAGTATGCTTGGATGCTAACTGAGTGATTTCGTTGTGCTTGAAAAATATGTTCTAGTCCCATCGGCTGTTCGACAGTCACAACACATGCAGGGATGGTCTACCAATCAGAAATCCCTGCATGTGTTGCCGCTGTTGAACAGCCGTGAAACATGCAGGTGCTGGGACTCGAACATGTTTTTCGAGCATGCAGAAGACACTTTGTTAGTACACGAGCATGCGCTCTCATTACTAGTGGGCACACAAACTTTAGAGCAAAGTGCCTTCATTATATATATGTGTTCTGCATATTAGTAATGCAATTTAAATATCACATACTTAATGTTTGCATATATTATGTACAGGGTGCAGCTGCACTCTTTGGTGTATAGAGATTAAAGATCCCCATTCTGTCCATTGGGGGGCGTCCCAGCGGTCAGACTCTCGTTAATCCTGAAGTTATGACCTTTTAGGTGGACAGGTGACAACTTATTCCACCCAGAATACCCAATTTATATTATATTTACGGGTAAAGGAACCTGCCACTATGACAGGTCCCTCTAAATGATGATCTCTAAGATATCCCAATAATACTAAACTGGGGTATATACCTACTAAACAATTCCTAGAAGTCATTGAGCTGTGTGGTTGTAATTGCACTTGCTAGCTTTAGTGTTATTTGGGCATCTTAGCGATGCCTTATCTAGGGGGACCCTTGTCGAGAGGTATGTCTCTCCACACTTTACTTTCAAAACCTTGAAGCACAAATGACCGTGCATTTTGTTTTATCGTTTTGCATTATTATAAAACATATCTTGCAGACTTTGATGTGTATTCAGATTGCATTTGTTTTCTTGTCAAATAATATTATACACGTCATCTGCTTTGAAGAATAATCTTACAAATTTTCTTGTAGCTAAAAATAATGGAAGCAAAATAATGTATCTTTTTAAATTTGGCAACAAAAACAAATGTGGCACCATTTGCACGTTGGTGTCTCTAGGGGTCGCTCCAGCTTATCTTGTCGTTTCTGCATGATGATTTGTTTTCTAATGTCTTTCATAAACCATTTTACTTAATCATTGGCCACAGCAGTCCCACTTTTCTGATGGACTTGTCAGTTTGAGGCCAGCGATTTGGCTGCTATATTCACATGGTGTGATGGATTATCTAAGCATTAGATAAACAGGCAACAGGAAGATGCATTGAATTTGAATATATTTTTATTTTTTTTTACTTTTTATTTACATGATTTCCTTTATATGGTGATTGGTAATATTTTAGGGTTTCCTTTTATTTGTTGTTTTCATTAGAATAAACATATTTCACCCCAAAAAATAGAATCACATATAATCAGAATATGGTTTTAAAGGGAATCTGTGAGCAGGTTTTGCTATGTAATCTGAGAGCAGAATGAGGAAGGGACAGAGACCCTAATTCCAGCAATGTATCACTCTTGCAGTTGTGATAGTCACATTTTTCTCAGCTCATGATCAACTTTTGTACCCCCACCCTAGACTACGTGATGTAAGGTTAACATCTGTTACTATGAGCACTAGGTATCCAGGAAATCTGTCATAGTTAGTCATAATAAGGTACCAAAATAGTAAGATCAGTTGTACGTCACATACTCCCACTGATGAATATGCTGTATTATTTGGAAGCACCAAAAATTAGACTCTTAAAAATTGGAAACGTTTAGTGTTTTTATGCTATGAGTATTGCTCATATGATATGTTACCGTCCCAGTAAAAGTGAAACTAGGAATACCTCATGAGCATGCTGACCACAGTGCCCCATCATATTGCCTGCAGAAGTGCCCTGTTATACTGCTGTCCCCAGTATCCTGTTCTTATCGAGGACAGCCGTGCAAAATACCCTTCCTCTGAGCTTACCAGTCATATTGCTCAGAGGTAGGAGTTACAGTACATTTATTCTCCATGGGAAGAGGAAACGCGTAGACGCTGCAAGACACCTTTCGTGTGGTTGCCTTTCTCCCTTGAAAACCATGGATCAGTATACTGAAATTAAACATGTCTCATCATTCAAGGCTTGGGAGAAAAAAGTAAAAGGAACATCAACCATACTCTTATTACACATTAGATCAGCAGGTCTCGCTGAAATTAACGTATGGCGACATTAGTCTAATGTCGGGGATGGATCTTCTGCTGGCTCAGCATTTAGAGGAGCAATCTAACAAAAAAATAAATGTTGACAGTTTTTCTTTGGCTGTTTTATTGGTTCAATATTAGTACAGTTATGGATTTGTTCTTTGCTGCTCTTTCCAGGCAATGGTCCCCTTTAGTTTGTCATGTGTCACTACTTTATTTTTGCTCATGTCAGTGTGAAAACTGCTTATCTTGACTTTGCTAAGGCTAGTTTCACACATCCGTTTTTCCCCTTGCGGCGCCCCCGGCATTTTCCCGCAGCGCCGCATCTGAAAATCTGATGCGCCGCATGCGGCTTTTTTCGCATTGACATGCATTGGGCGCGGCATGTCAATGCGTTGCATGCGGTTTTGTCCGGATGCGTCGCAAATGTACATTGCGGCGTCCGGAAAAAACGCTGCATGTAACGTTTTTTTTTTTTTGCCGGATGGTTTCTTATCTCTCCAAGCATCAGAAACCATCCGGCAAAAAAACGCTTTTTGGGCGCCGGAAGTGTGAAAGCTTTTCACATGCGGCGCTGCGGTAAAATGCCGGGGGCGCCGTTTAGGCGCCCGCCGGATGTGTGAAAGAGGCCTTAACACAAGCGGCTCTACATTCTTGCATTAACCTTCCACTTAATAGTTAGATGATACGGTATAGTTTCACGGTATGCCATAAACCAATACTTTTCTTCTAGTCTGAACTGTAGCTTGCAGCACTGACATCTACTGGCCAATATATGAGTTACATAACTTCATGAACAAAATAAAAATGGAACCATGCATAGCGAAATAAGAACTAACCACTTTCTGAATGTCACGCCCTTGTAATAAAGTGTACTGGTAAGGTACAACAGAACGGTTTCCCAATTGCCAAAATACTATGTCAGTACATAATATACTGTAACACTGTTAGACCTCTGCCTCAAGCAATAAACACATTAATTTTCAATTCACAATGAAAAACTGGTTTTAACCTTTTCCTTATGTTTAGTTTAACATATGTAAAGAAACTGAGGTCTCGTGTAAGCTGACAAGTATATTTATTTTTTTTTTACCTATGTGTATATCGCAATGTGTTCATTTAGCAATCAGTATTTATTAACGAGAAACAACGCGGCCTGTATTAAAAATTAAGGAGAAATACAATTGGAATATGATAAGCAAAGCTCAGTACAGGTACCTGGTGTTAGAGACCTTCTATGCACATTTGTGTGGCATGAAGAGTACATGGTTTCCTATTTTCCTATTTATTCTATAGGTAAAGTACTGTTAATGTCACTCTGATTTTACTGGAGTAGTGCCTTTTGTCATGGCCTAGGGTGTGCGTAGGATAGGCACACATATTACTGTTGTATGTTACATGCATGGTGTAGGGCCGAGAACCTGCCAACAAGAAAATGTTTATTGGACACAGAAAGAAAACCTCTAATTTTTCTGTGAAAGTTTTAAATCAAGGCAGAACACAATGAACAAAATCTTTAGCTGTGACCTTCATTTCTGTTTGCTGCCGTGTTTTGTAAAATTTCAGATAATAACCAATGTGATTTCCTGGAGATTTGTATTCACTAGTGATGAGCGAACGTGCTTGGATGACGTCTTATCCGAGCATGCACGGGTGTTATCCGAGCATCTGGGAGTACTCATATATTATGTTCGAGTCCCTGCGGCTGCATGATTTGTGTCTGTTAGACAACCTCAACACATGGGAGGATTGCGTAATAAACAGGCAATCCATGCAGTGTATTCAATAAGATGTTATCCGAGCACGTTCGCTCATCACTAGTATTCACTACAGTATATAGATCCTTTCAGAGGCACAAGGGCTATATATGTAGAAGGTGACACAGTAATCATCTACATGCCTAATTTTTATGCTGGAGGTTAAGTCACGTTGGTAGAATATAGAAAATGTGGAAAAATGACTCCGTGGCTCTGAAACCATGTAAGATCTGTTTATGTATATACCACTATTGAGTTTTGTTTTGTTTTTTTTCTTGTGGCTTCACTCATTCGGTTATTATCTCCATTTCCTTGTGTTGATACTAAAATTTAACTTTCGGTGTTGGTGTTTGTCTATATGAAATCTGAATTGGTGTTTAGCACGTTTATCAATAAAAGCTTTGGTGGAACAACTGTACTTGTGTTTTATATGCAAAAATACAAATAACCTTGAACACATGCTACATTATTATTCAGGATTTATTGTAGCGTCCTTGTAGACGAACACATTACTTGGTGCCATATTCTCAACACAAGAGAAGCCTAATATTTAGCCTGTAATTCAACACTGAGTTGTAAGTACCGTATTTTTCGGATTAGACAACAGTTTTATTCCTCAAATCTGGGATGAAAATGTGGATGCTTCTTATAATACAAATTGTAGCTGCAGTGGAGCATGGTCCCAGGGTTGCTGCTGCCGGAAGCTTCTGGTGGTGGCAAAGGAAGGAATCGGGCATTGGCTGCTGGCCCCAGACTGGTACAACGAGGTGTTCGGTGGTGCGGGGTACTACCCTGACATTTTATGACAGCCCAGAGCCCCGCACTTTTCATAATTTTCTATGTGATGGACTCCGGGAAAATAGCCACCAGAGGTGACACATACGCAAGTTGAGATCTCGGCACTAGGATCTCCTCCTCCGAGATCTCAATTGCGCATGTGCCGTCTCCGGCGGCCATTTTCTCAGAGTCCACCGCATTAGAAAGCATGGTAGGTGCTTGGCTCCAGGCTGTCACAAAATGTCGATGGAGCCTCCGCACCACTGAACACAGTCGTACCAGCCTGGGGCCCGCAGCCATAGCCCCACTCCTGCTGCTGCCGAACTCCTCATTCTACCAGCCTGGAGCCCACAGCATCTCCTGCCTCTGCCAGCAGCAACCCTGACACCCAGGACCTCACTCCACCACCGCTACCCCCCCATGTAAGCTACTGCAAAAGTGGATTAGAACACGCACCATTTTATTAAAAAATAGCATTATTTTCTTCCGCCAAATTTGGGGTGCGTCTTATAAACTAGTACGTCTTATAGTCCGCAAAATACGGTACATATTGTGGAATATCTCCTGAAAAAATGAATCAAGTGAAAGTTTTTTTTGTATAGAGCACCCGTGTTAAGTACAAAAAAGCAAATGATAAGCAAAAATTTAAAACAAAAACCAGTGGGAGGGAAAAATAGAAAAACCCAAAGCTTTCTGTGACACTGGTATTGGCACCCTTTACATTAAATACTATGGAAACACATTTTTCCTCGCCTGTGGAGAATCACCTGTGATTGTCAGAGCCCATATGACATGAATTAAGCAATGAATGATGACTTCAGTGTTTTATAAAGCCACATTGTAGGCCCTACTCTTTTGTCACAATGGACAAAGGAGCTGTCTGAGCACATTAGAACTGCTATTATTAGCAAACACAAGACTTCCAAAGGGTGTAAGGCCATCTCCAAAGACCTTGATATCCCGGTTTCAACAGTGAGCAATGTAGAACAAAAAACACCACGTCAAACATCTAAAGACCTGAAGGCCAACCTGGAACAGTCTAGGGTTATGGTTTCAATAAGTACCATACGCCGCACACTAAACCAAGCATAACTTTGAAGGCCAAGGAAGAAACTATTGCTGAAGAAAAGACATAAAAAGAAACAACTGATCTTCGCCAAAGATTACCTTGATAAACCACAATCCTTCTTGGAAAATGGACAGATGAAACAAAAATAGACCTTTTTGGCAATGCAAAGTAACAATTTGTTTACAGACAGTGCAATTAAGCCTATAAGGAAAAGAACACCCTACCAGCAGTAAAGAGCATGGTAGAGGATCCATAATGCTGTGTGGTTGCTTTGCTGCGTCTGGTACTGGAGGCCTTGACCGTATTACAGGAATAATGAAATCAGAGAATTATCAAAGGATTTTAGAATGAAATGTCCTACCAAGTGTAAGCAAACTTGGTTTGAGTCGAAGATCCTGGATCCTCCAGCAGAACAATGACCCAAAGCACACATCCAAAAGTATACCGTAATAGTTGAAAAAGAAAAAATAGACTGTTTTAAAATGTCAATCAGTGAGTCCTGACCTCAATCCCATTTGGAAATCTTTGGGGTGAGCTGAACTCTGCCACTTGGATACCAAGAGGAATGAGGGCCCTGCTCGCAAGCTTACAATCTATGAGGAAAAAGGGGAGACACAAAAGGTAGATGGTAACAATTGCTTTCATTGTTCGGACCAGCCATAGTGTAAGAATCGGATGTTCATGTAATTCTGTATGAACCAGTTAACAGCCAAAGTATGTAAAAGTACAGACACAGAGGACTATTAAATGCATAAAGCGGGTGAGAACATAATACGAGGTACCTGATTATGGTAGAAATTTTTTTTGAATGGGCCAACAGGGATAGTTAGGTTAATGCGTTGAGGCGGTATGCCAGTCTGAACAAGTGCGTTTTTAGGGCACGCTTAAAACTGGGGGGATTAATCGTATTAACCTGGGTAGTGCGTTCCAAAGAATTGGCGCAGCACGTGAAAAGTCTTGGAGACGGGAGTGGGAGGTTCTGATTATTGAGGATGCTAACCTCAGGTCATTAGCAGAATGGAGGGCACGGGTAGGATGGTAGGCTGAGACAAGGGAGGAGATGTAGGGTGGTGCTGAGACATGGAGTGCTTTGTGAGTGAAGGTAATAAGTTTGTACTGGATTCTGTAGTGGATGGGTAACCAGTGTAATGACTGGCACAAGGTAGAGGCATCAGTATAATGATTGGTGAGGAATATGATCCTGGCTGCAGCATTCAAGACAGATTGGAGAGGGGAGAGTTTGGTAAGAGGGAGACCGATTAGTAGAGAGTTACAATAGTCCAGACGAGAATGAATAAGAGAAACAGAGTTTTTGCAGAGTCAAAAGAAAGAAAAGGTTGAATTCTAGAGATCTTTTTGAGGTGGAGATAACAAGAGCGTGCCAGTGATTGGATGTGGGGGTGAATGAAAGCTTGGAATCAAGTATGACCCCAAGACAGCGGGCATGTTGCTGGGGAGTAATGGTGGAACCACACACGGAGATGGCAATGTCAGGCAAAGGTAGGTTAGTAGAGGGAGGAAACACGAGGAGTTCCGTTTTTGACAGGTTCAGTTTCAGATAGAGGGAGGACATGATGTTAGAGACAGCAGTAAGACAATCACTGGTGTTTTCTAAAAAGGCAGGCGTGATAACGGGTGAAGAAGTGTATAATTGGGTGTCATCAGCATAGAGATGATACTGTAAACCAAATCTACTGATTGTTTGTCCAATAGGGGCAGAATACAAAGAGAAGAGGAGGGGGCCTAGGACTGATCCTTGAGGAACCCCAACAGTAAGGGGAAGATGAGAGGAGGAGGAACCAGCAAAAGATACAGTGAAGGAACGGTCAGAGAGATAGGAGGAGAACCAGGAGAGAAAGGTGTCCTTGAGCCCGATGGAGCGGAGCATAGTGAGGAGGAGCTGATGGTCCACAGTGTCGAATGCTGCGGAGAGATCCAAGAGAATTAGCATGGAGTAGTGACCATTAGATTTATTTGTTAGAGGATCATTACTTTAGTGAGGGCAGTTTCAGTAGAGTGTAAAGATCGGAAACCAGATTGAAGAGGGTCGAGAAGAGAGTTATCTGAGAGATAGACGATAAAACGGGTGTGGACCAGGCATTCCAGGAGTTTAGAGATGAAGGGAAGATTAGAGACAGGTCTATAGTTAGCGGCACAGTTTTGGTCGAGGGATGATTTTTTAAGTAATGGATGTATGATGGCATGTTTAAATGAGGAAGGAAAGATACCGGAAGAGAGAGAGAGGTTGAATATTTTTGTTAGGTGAGAGGTGACAGCAGGGGAAAGGGACTGGAGGAGATGTGATGGAATGGGGTCACTGATGCAAGTGGTAGGGCGAGAAGATGCATGGAGCCTGATTACTTCTTCTGGGACTGGTTCAAAATCAGAGAGTGAGCTGGATGCAGTGGGGGAGGGAGGACAGTGCATGGTATGAGGGGATTGGGAGATAATTTCCTGTCGGATGTGGTCAATTTTTTCTTTGAAATAATTGGCCAGATCGTCAGCGTGGAGATCCGTGGTTGGAACCTGCACTTTTGGGTTCAGTAGGGAGTGAAAAGTGTCAGAGACGTTTGGGGTTATTGGATAGTGAGGTGATGAGGGTGTTGAAATAGGTTTGTTTGGAGAGGTGAAGGGCAGAGTTGTCTGTTTTAAGCATAAACTTGTAATGTATGAAATCTTCGGATAGATTAGATTTCCTCCACAGATGTTCGGCGCACCTGGAGCACCGCTGCAGGAAACGTGTTTGCAGCGTGTGCCACGGTTGTCGGTGTCTGTGTCGTATTGTTCTATGTATAGGAGGTGCAGTTTCATCCAGGGCACTTTGCAGGGTTTCATTGTAATGCTTCAGTGCAGAATCTGGACATGAGAGAAAGGAGATAGGGGCCAACGATGACTGCAACTTCTTCATAAGTTTCTGGGTGTTAATGGCTTGTATGTTTCTATATGTGTGGAAAGTTGGGGTGACCTGAGCGGGATGGCAGTTCTTGATAGAGAATGAAAGAAGGTTGTGGTCAGAGAGCGGGAGAGGGGAGTTTGTGAAATCATCCACTGAGCAAAGTCGGGAGAAAACCAAGTCGAGGGAGTTTCCGTCTTCATGCGTGGGGGAGTTAGTATGCTGCAAGAGGCCGAAAGAGGAGGTTACAGATAAAAGGTGAGAAGCAGATGGGGAGAGGGGAAGAGCAATGGGGATGTTGAAATCACCTATGATGAGGGTGGGGATGTCACAGGAAAGAAAATGTGGAAGTCAGGTGGCAAATTGATCGAGAAACTGATGACAAGGGCCGGGAGGACGATACACCACTGCCACTCGCATGTATTTGGACCGCTAATTAAATAATCCTGAGGATATAACTTTGGTACATTTCCATTTTTTTCTGAAGATATTGTACAGTCTTTGAAAAAAATGAAGGGGTGCCAATAATGGTGACCAGCACTGTAACTAATGCATGAAATGCAAAGACTACCAAGGCAGTACATAGATAACTAGGCAGTATGAGCACAATAGCATCAATCTATAAACAAATATGAGTGCATGAACAACAACTCATGTATTGCAGACACAATGGTCATACAGTGGTGGCCAAAAGTAATGGCACCCCTGCAATTCTGTCAGATAATACTCAGTGTCTTCCTGAAAATGATTGCAATCACAAATTATTTGCTATTTTTATCTTCATTTAATTTGCTTGCAAGGAAAAAAACACAAAAGAGAATAAAGCAAAAATCAAATCCTTGATCATTTGACACAAAACTCCAAAAATGGGCCAGACAAAAGTATTGGCACCCTCAGCCTAATACTTGGTTGCACAACCTTTAGCCAAAATAACTGCGAACAACCGCTACCAGTAACCATCAATGAGTTTCTTACAATGCTCTGCTGGAATTGTAGACCATTCTTCTTTGGCAAACTGCTCCAGGTCCCTGATATTTGAATGGTGCCTTCTCCAAACTGCCATTTTGAGATCTCTCCACAAGTGTTCTATGGGATTCAGGTCTGGACTCATTGCTGGCCACCTTAGTCTCCAGTGCTTTCTCTCAAACCATTTTATAATGCTTTTGGAAGTGTGTTTGGGGTCATTGTCCTGCTGGAAGTCCCATGACCTCTGAGGGAGACCCAGCTTTCTCACACTGGGCCCTACATTATTCTGCAAAATTTGTTGGTAGTCTTCAGACTTCATAATGCCATGCACACGGTCAAGCAGTCCAGTGCCAGAGGCAGCAAAGCAAACCCAAAACATCAGGGAACCTCCGCCATGTTTGACTGTAGGGACCGTGTTCTTTTCTTTGAATGCCTCTTTTTTTTTCCTGTACACTCTATGTTGATGGTTTTCCCAAAAAGCTCGACTTTTGTCTCATCTGACCAGAGAACATTCTTCCAAAACGTTTTAGGCTTTCTCAGGTAAGTTTTGGCAAACTCCAGCCTGGCTTTTTTATGTCTCGGGGTAAGAAGTGGGGTATTCCTGGGTATCCTACCATACAGTCCCTTTTCATTCAGACGCCGACGGATAGTACGGGTTGACACTGTTGTACCCTCGGACTGCAGGTCAGCTTGAACTTGTTTGGATGTTAGTCGAGGTTCTTTATCCACCATCCGCACAATCTTGCGTTGAAATATCTCGTCAATTTTTCTTTTCCTTCCACATCTAGGGAGGTTAGCCACAGTGCCATGGGCTTTAAACTTCTTGATGACACTGCGCACGGAAGACACAGGAACATTCAGGTCTTTGGAGATGGACTTGTAGCCTTGAGATTGCTCATGCTGCCTCACAATTTGGTTTCTCAAGTCCTCAGACAGTTCTTTGGTCTTCTTTCTTTTCTCCATGCTCAATGTGGTACACACAAGGACACAGGACAGAGGTTGAGTCAACTTCAATCCATGTTAACTGGCTGCAATTGTGATTTAGTTATTGCCAACACCTGTTAGGTGCCATAGGTAAGTTACAGGTGCTGGTGATTACATGAATTAGAGAAGCATCACAAAAAAATATTTAGAGTTGAGAGTCCTCAGTGGTTGATACCTTTTAATGGCTAACTGAAAAGATGGTAACAAATTGCAAGCTTTCGAGACTACTCAGGTCTCTTCATCAGGCATCACATGATTTTTCAAACAGTGCCAATATTTTTGTCCACCCCCTTTTTTAGGTTTGGTGTGGAATTATATCCAATTTGGTTTTAGGTTAATTCTTTTTGTGTTTTTTCATTGAAGACAAACTAAATGAAGATAATAATACCAAAGAATTTGTGTTTGCAATCATTTTCAGGAAGAAACTGAGTATTATCTGACAGAATTGCAGGGGTGCCAATACTTTTGGCCACCACTGTAAGTATCAATGCATTGCATTATCTTGTTCGTCTTTTTGAATTGTATGCATACTTTTATACTATATGTATTACCGTATTTTTCGGGCTATAAGACGCACTTTTTCCCCAAAAAAATTGTGAGGAAAATGGGAGGTGCGTCTTATAGCCCGACCGCAGCTTACCGGGGGGTTGCGGCAGCGGTGTGGCGGTGGCAGAGATTCAGCGTGGCAGAGGTGCGGTGGGCGGCGTGCACCTGAGCAGGGTCCCTTCCTCAGGTGGTAAGGTGACGCCGCGGCACCGAGAGCAGACAGGACAGCAGAGCCAGGTTTGTCGGTGGTGGCGGCCATCTTCCTGAGACGGCGCGTGCGCAGATACAGTACTTTGCTTCCTGTGGCTTCAGGAAAATGGCCGCGGTAGGCCGCGCATGCGCAGATAGAGATCGCGGCGGCCATTTTCCTGAAGCCCCAGGAAGCAGAGTACTCTGCGCATGCGCCGCCTCAGGAAGATGGCCGCCACCACCGACAAACCCGGCTCTGCTGTCCTATCTGCTCTCCGTGCCGCGGCGTCACCTCACCACCTGAGGAAGGGACCCTGCTCAGGTGCACGCCGCCCATCGCGCCTCTGCCACCGCCGCACCTCTGCCACCGCCGCACCTCTGCCACCGCCACACCACTGCCACAAACCCAGCTCTGCTCTCCGTGCTGCGGCGTCACCACACCTGAGAAAGGGACCCTGCTCAGGTGCACGCCGCCCACCGCGCCTCTGCCACCGCCGCACTTCTGCCACCGCCACACCACAGCCACAAACCCGGCTCTGCTCTCCGTGCCGCAGCGTCACCTCACCTGAGGAAGGTGAGTACAGTATCAGCATCACCGCACCTCTGCCACACCACTGCCGCAACCCCTGCTGTACCACCGCCGGCCCACATGTACTTTAAAATTCGGACAATAAGACGGACCCCTATATTGTAAAAATCTTTTTTTCTGCTATTTTCACCCCAAAATTTGGGGTGTGTCTTATGGTCCGGTGCGTCTTATAGTCCAAAAAATACGGTAATACATTTGTAACTTTGAAGCCAAGAACTCCTTTTATTTTTCTACTTTTTGCAATACATTTACAAACATGGAAGAAGTTGCATATCTCAGGACTAAGGAAAGAAAAATATAGTTCTTAATGACACTGGCTGTATGTTTGGGGTCGTTGCCCTAGTGCAAGAATAAATTTAGAGCCAATTAGACGCCTCCTTGATGATATTAAATGAAGTATAACTATTTACCTATATTTCTTAAAATTGAGGATACCAAGAAATGGGCAGTATGGAGGACTGTAAATGTAATGATCAGCCATGGAAACAGTGCAGCAAACGTTATTGCAAGATGTCTAGCAGTGCCATCAGCTCAGAACTGGCTGCAAAAGATGAGACACAACTAACCCCATCTTCTACTGTTCAGAGAAGTCTAGCTAGAAGTAGTACTTGTTGAAAAATTGTGGCTAAATAGCCATACCTTCAACATGAAAACAAGGCCAAGTGACTCCTCTATGAAAACATAGGTGCCCAAAAATTCTAGCAGGTGTTAAGGACTGATAAGGCAAAATGTGACACATTTTGTTGTGACAGAAATCAGTTTGTTGAAGTGCCCTGGAGAACAGTATGATAATGAGTGTGTACAGGTAACAGTGCAACATGGTGGAAGATCCTTGCAAGTGTGGATCTGCAATGCAGCTAGTCGAGTTGGGGATTTGGTCAAGACAAAGTGTCTTTAGTGCTGACAAATACAGGCAGGTACTTATCCAACATGTAATACCATCAGGGAGACATCTGATTTATTCTGCAGCAGGACAACTCACACAAACATATAATTAATGTAATTAAGAACTATCTTCAGCGTAAAGAAGAGCAAGGAAGTGATGCTGTGGCTTCCTGAGATCCCTGATCTTAACATCAAGTTGTCTGGGATTACATGAAGACACAAAAGGAATTCAGTGTGCCTTCAAAAAGGGTATGCAAATGTACCTCGAATAATTAATGTTTTGATGTTTGTTTAGCAGGCAAAGGGCGCAAACACTAAATATTGATTTGATTCGCATCTCTTTTATTTCTTGACTTTGCATTTTAACTGATAAAAATAAACTATTAACACTTCTATTTTTAAAGCATTCTTACTTTACAGGTTTCTTTTCTATAATCTATTTAATTAGTAACTACACCAGCGTCCTTAAATATGTAATGTAGAGAAAGTGATACTTATTGCACTCCTGGCTGCTGGAGATAATATAGAGTTCTGAACACCTAATATTAGTAGATTATTTATCAATATAAAACCTAAAGAAAAATCTCTTCTCGCTATTTGTATGTTTTTGACAACTGCCTTAATGACAATGCGTTGCATCAAGGAAAACTTCTAGAAGGGCAACTACTGGAAGTTGCTAACAATACACAATTGTAAAAAGATCAACTATCAAGACAACTGCCAAAAAGGCAATACCAAAATGTCTGACAACAGAGATGACAGTTATAGGCCAAGATCCACATAGATGGTTGTCAATCGTTCTCAGTATAAAACAGGTTAAAAAAGGTGTAATTTATGAATGCAGCATAAAATGATAGTAAATAAACAGGCAGCTTTCACTATGTGTTTTTACAAGTTCAACATATGTCCATACGATGAAACAATCCATGTATGACAATACCTTGGATATGGCGAGTAGTTAAGATCCCCCTTGTTCAAAATAAGTCCTGGATAAAAAATAAAAACTTCCCAATGCTGTGGCGCCCAAGCCGATGCAATCTGTTTATCTTGCAGTATTTTTAAGTAGGTATTGGTAAGTAGGCCCAATCTTCTTTTTTCCCCAGTATAGTGCCAATGACAAATAGAACTCATCAGAGGTGTATCTAGGCTTTCTGGCACCCGGGGCAAGAATTCGGTTCGGCGTCCCCCCCCCCCCCCCCCCCCCCCCCGGCATGCATGCGATTTGCACACTTAGTCATGTACCGACGAGCTGCTCTCCCTAATGCTCTCAATGTTCAGTGAAAATCTGAGAGAAGCAGAAGAGAAGCTCGTTGTCACAAGACCATAAGTATGAAAATCACATATGATTGACGTGTCCATGTGATGACTCCTGGAACCTGCAGAGCTGAATCCTGACACTGCAGCTTCTGAATTCTCACAACTAATGCTCTGCACACTTTTAGGGTTCCCCTTACCGGTGGCAAGAGTACACGGTCATGTCAGCACAAGCATGTGATTTATATACTTCTGGCCACATTCCGACTAGACGTGCCCGGCCTCGCTCCGTTCATTTTCATTGAGTGAGGCCACACGTCTAGTCAGCATGTGACCGCATGTATGTAAATCACCGGCACGAGAAAATCCTAACAGCGTGCAGTGAGCACTGTGAGAATTCTGAAATTGACTAATTCTCATGTCTTTATTTGTTAGGAGCATTAAAGGGGTTGTCCAGGTTTGTGCTGAGTCTGTACTCATTCTATGTGACTGCAGACTCAGCACAGACCTGGAGAACCCCTTTAATGCTCCTAACAAATAAAGACATGAGAATTAGTCAATTTCACAAATAATATTTACATCCAGGTACCTTATAGATGATGTCGTCTTAGGAGTCGTTCTCCTTTTCTTCATCTTGTCCACATCCTATGATGAGTTTTCTCATCCACAGCCGTCTCTGCAGACCTCCATCTTCTCCGCTCTTCTGCACCAACTCTTGATGCCCTTAAAGACAGAAGTCATTATAATGCCCCTAAATAAAAATATCTGCAATATACTGTCACCTCACACTATTCCCCTCCCTCCTCACACTGTCTCCTCTCACATCCCCTGTTCAGCATACTGTCTCCTCATATATTTACCCCTTCACTCTCTATACTGTCTGCTCATACATACCCGACTCCCCATACTGCGTCTGCACACATCCCATCACCCTCACTCCCCATTCTGTGTCCACATACATTCACCCGTTCACTCCCCATACTGTCTGCACCCATCCTCCATACTGTTTCCTCATACATGCCCTCATACATACATACTTTTCAGTACCCTCAAATCCCCCCACACATATTAAATGCCCCCATCCCCACTCCAAATCTCCCCCACACATTAAATCCCCCCATCCCCACTCCAAATCCCCCACACACATTAAGTACCCCCATCCCCACACCAAATCCCCCACACACATTAAGTACCCCACACACATATTAAGTACCCCCATCCCCACTCCAAATCCCCCACACATAAAAGAACTCCCCATCCCCACTCTAAGTCCCCCACACATAAAATAACCACCATCCACACTCCAAATCCCCCACACATAAAAGAACCCCCATCCCCACTCCAAATCCCCCACATAAAATAGCCCCCATCCCCACTCCAAATCCCCCACACATAAAAGAACCCCCCATCTCCACTCCAAATCCCCCACAAAATAACCCCTCATCCCCACTCCAAATCCCCCCACTCTAAAAAAACCCCATCACCACTCCAAATCCCCCCACATAAAATAGCCCCCATCCCCACTCCAAGTCCCCCCACACATAAAATAACCCCCATCCCCACTGCAAATCCCCCCACATGAAATAACCCTTATATATATATAAAAATATATAACTCCTGCACTCAAAAAGGAAAGAACGAAATAGAACGTTGAAAATGTTTTATTGTGAAAAATAACTCCAATATGGCAAAAAGGTTCAATATATCGACAGATAATAACACAACGTTTCGGCTTATGTAACCTTTATCAAGTACAATCTGTATTCTGTAAGACAAAAAATAGAATATATCACAAAAAGAGAAATAAAGAAGCTAAACAGGTATGTTTAGAATATATAAATGACTGACCCACATATATGGGAAACAAATCGCCACGGAGTGCATATGTAATCCATAAATCAAAAACAAAATTATTGTATTAACATCATAAACCCATAAGGGCAACAATAAATATTACAAAACAAAAGTTTTTTTCTTTTCTTTTTTTCGTATATACATAAATATATGTTATGTATTTAAATCCATAACAAGGAGGGACTTCCAAGAGGTGAACATAAACATGAAGATCATTCATGAAAGAATACCATTCAATAAGGCAATATTATTCCAGAAAGGAACCATAGGAAGAGAACAGCTATTGAGTAGTAAAATATAAATCGATCACAAAAAATATATATATATATATCTCGCAATGTCATGTCAATTGGCATATATAACTTGGAGAAGATATAACTGAAAAAAGGATACATTACTATATCCGAATTGAACCAATCCAAGGAGCGGAGAAGAATCAAATCCTAGGCAAAGGTAAACAAGTAAAAGTGCCCTTAGTAAAGCCATAGTGCAGTGACCGAAATCATAAGAGAAAGGGAAAAATGAAAGTATCATACCTTGTGGAAAACACCGGCAGCCAAAAGCCAACGAAAGGCAGGTAAAACACCGTGCAGGGAAACGTCCGGTGCCCAGGTAAGTGATTCGTATGTGTGGGTAAAGGCGTGCTATGGCGGTTTTTTATATCCGCCCGTATTAATGCGTGGACCACTTCCGGGTATTATGCTAGGGGGTGAAGGCAAGACAGCGCATGCGCGCCACGATAAAAGCCGAGTGGAGCCGGACGCCCGAAGATATTAGTGCGGTGTTGGAGAATCACTTCCGGGTGCTGGGCTGGAAAGGTGAAGACAGAGGGGCGCATGCGTGCCGCGAAAAAGACCGAATGAAGCCGAGAAGCAAAAGGTAGTGGAAAATAATAGCGCGGTAGTAATGCGCATGCGCAGAGGATACAGATGCACAAGATGATTTATTTCTGCTCCGTAGCTCCCTGTTTGGAAAAGAAAAATGAAAATGTGATTACTTATAGTAAGAATTTGAATGAAAAGCTGGGCACACTCATATGGGTGAGCAAAAGGTAATGGTTTAATGTACATACAGTAGTCACAAAATCAGACGTTTCGGTCTATCTCGACCTTCATCAGTGAACTACAAAGACAAAGTAAAACTAATGGTAATGCATGAAAATAAAGTATGTACAGTGGAAAGTAATAGTGGCAGTCATATATAATAGGCAGTATAACTTTAGGATAACCACAACATCATGCCTCAGCAAAAATAACAATGAAGAGAATCTTTTATGATATAAGGAGATTCAGGACATATGTGGACATACCTAGGTGAAGGTGACAGGCATCTTAGGTCTTATAATGGTTAGAAACTGATTGTTTGTAATCTGGAAAGTATAGATATAGCGCTCACATAATCAGCAAAAAGGTTTGTGCACAGTGCTGAGGAGATATAATTACCAAATACAACATACCACTAATATGAGATGGTGAAAACGTGGTTATGCTGTGGTATACAGTTGGAAAAAGGAGAATTAGTGTGAAGTGTACATCCCCAAACAATCACGTTTTTTTAAACAAATATATAACGTACCAGAGTGCAGATCACTTGTTATGGAATAATAGTAAAGCAGTTTTGTGCTGTGAAGACAATATAGTAGCCTGATCATCGCTGTGAATGAAGGCACCTTCAGAACAATTGACTGGTGCGGACGCAATCAGACTTACCGATACCGGAAGTAAGGAAGCTGTGTGCTGTGCGGCTCCAGACGCGGCATCCACCGCTAGTCAAGAGGGGCCGCTAGAATGCAACGTGCATCTATATATAGGGAGTATCGTGTGTTAGTGATCACAGCAGTGCATGGCGATACCCGGAAGTGCCGTAAACCGGAAGTGGAGTAAGCGTTCCACGAGAGTGGGCGTGATGCGTTCCACAAGTGGGAGTGTCGCTGATTTGCGTTCCATAAGGTTATGCTTGCGTGTCACAGGCGATATATTGATCAGGGGGTGAAGATAATGCTCAGTGATGAAAACAAAACTGTGTGATAGTCAATGAGGATGATTCTGTAAAGTAAAGAGATAATATTAGTTATATTTACGAATACAAAATGTGAGTACATTGGCAAAAATAAATAGAATAGATTTAGTGACATTGTTAAAATATAGCACTGTCACCTTCATAATTCACAAAAAGGCACAAAGATCATAATCTTTATTGAGTCCCTTGGGATGCAAAGTATCTAATTCGTGTATCCAATAAGCCTCTCTACGCTTGAGTAAAGTAATACGGTCACCTCCTCGTCGTGGCATAGGTACATGTTCCAGTACCTGAAAACGCAATTGGGATATGTTATGGCTTTTGGAAATGAAATGCTGTGGAATGGGTAGGAATAGATCCTTGCAACGGATAGTCGATTTATGCTTTGAAATCCTATTTTTAATGCTCTGGGTAGTCTCCCCAACGTATAAGAGACCACACGGGCACTTGATCAAGTATACAACAAAGTTCGAGTTGCAGGTAAAATACTGGTCAATGTTGTAACGTTTACCCGTGTGGGGATGGTAGATTGCATTACCCCTGAGAATGTTATTGCATTGATTGCAATTGAGACAGGGGAATGTACCCATTTTTGGGGTTGACAGGAATCTTTGTATGGTAGTTGGTTTTGTTGAGCCCAGGTCAGCACGAACCAATTTGTCACGTATATTGCGTGCTCTTTTGAAACATGGTAGAAAAGGCTGTTTGAAGGCTTCAATAGTTGGATAAGCCGTTTGTAGGATGTGCCAGTGTTTACGTATGCTTGTGTGTATTTTGTACGCTGCAGGATGGAACTCATGTACAAAAGGGATGCGTATACTGGTATCATTATCAGTGATCCTGGTGTGTGGAGGATTGTACCTTACGGTGTGTGGTGGGTAGCCCCTATCGAGGAACTTGGACTGCATCTCTTGTACACGAAGAGAACGGGTATCCAAATCTGAGACTATTCTTGTCACACGTTGTATCTGTGATTGTGGAATGGATTCCTTCATCTTTTGTGGATGGAAACTGGAGAAGTGTAATAGGCTATTTCTATCCGTTGGCTTAGAATAAAGATCAGTAGATAGATTGCCAAGGGAATCTTTGAGTACCAAGGTGTCCAAAAAACTAAGTCGATGTAGGTCGTGGGTCATAGTAAAATCGAGACCTGGCCATGAGGTTTTCAGAAAATTAAAGAAGATATTCAGGGAGGTCAAATTGCCATTCCACACACAAAAGATATCATCTATGTGAGCGCTATATCTATACTTTCCAGATTACAAACAATCAGTTTCTAACCATTATAAGACCTAAGATGCCTGTCACCTTCACCTAGGTATGTCCACATATGTCCTGAATCTCCTTATATCATAAAAGATTCTCTTCATTGTTATTTTTGCTGAGGCATGATGTTGTGGTTATCCTAAAGTTATACTGCCTATTATATATGACTGCCACTATTACTTTCCACTGTACATACTTTATTTTCATGCATTACCATTAGTTTTACTTTGTCTTTGTAGTTCACTGATGAAGGTCGAGATAGACCGAAACGTCTGATTTTGTGACTACTGTATGTACATTAAACCATTACCTTTTGCTCACCCATATGAGTGTGCCCAGCTTTTCATTCAAATTATTACGGCCTGGGAACCTACTGGTGCACCTCCATTACAGGGCTGTGCTGGTGTCTATTAATCTACTTATAGTAAGACACTTGGGCAATCATAAATGTAGCCAAAAAAATTTTTTTAAATATGTGAGAAAATAAAATATTCATTATATATGCAGAGGAAAAAATTTTTTTTTTTTTTTTTAAAATAAGCAATGACCAAAGATTACCTAGTACAAAAAGAGCGATCTAACAACATATGATATGGCAATTTTAGAGTATGCAAATAATATACATATAAACAACATCCTCTAGTAATATGAAACAAGAAAACACTAGGAAAATTCGTACTCCTTGTTGAGACCTAGGGGCGAGAGTTTGTAACGTGTGTATCCAAAATGACTCACGTTCCTTGAGCCGTTTAACCCTATCACCTCCTCGTCTGGAAAGTGGGACATGATCTATGACCTGAAATTTTAGTTGGGAAATATGGTGATATTGGAGAAAATGTGCCGGAATCGGAAAGCAGGTGCGTCCGCACCTGATTGTGGATTTATGTTGTGAAATTCGATCACGCACATGTTGAGTTGTTTCGCCAACATACCTAATCCACAAGGACACTTAATAAAGTAGACGACGTAGGATGAGTTGCATGTGAAAAATCCATTAATTGGGAACCTACGTCCAGACCGTGGATGTGTGAATGAATCACCTTTGCTGACATGGGAGAATTGTAAGCAACTTAAACAGGGGAAAGTGCCCTTACGTGGTGTGGAAATGACACTTTGAACCAAATCTTTCTTGAGGGAGCCTATATCTGCTCTCACTAAATAGTTCTTAATATTCGAACTCCTTTTGTTACAGACCATAGGTCTGTTGATGAACTCGGGAATATTAGGGTATGACTCCCAAAGAATACCCCAGTGCTTAAAAAGATATTTGTTTATCCGAAAATTATATGGATGGTAGGTTCTCACAAATGGTATTCTTGTGCCTATGTCTGATCTAGCGGGTCTACTCTGTGTAGAGTGTCTGAATTCTGATGGCGTCAGAGGATAACCCCTGTTATTGAATTTTACATCCATTTCCTTATGTCTGCGGGCACGATTGATCGGATTTGATACAATTCTATCGATCAGACAATGTTGGGATTTGGGTAGAGAATTTCTTATGTGGAGAGGGTTACAGCTGGAATACAAAAGCAGGCTATTTTTGTCAGTCGGTTTGACATAACGGTCTGTCTCAATGACGCCACCTTCTTGAATACTAATTTGAGTGTCCAAAAAGTTGATTGACTTAGAATCATGTTGGATTGAAAATGTCAATCCAGGTGTATATGAATTGAGATCATTATAGAAAAGAAGCAAGTTGTCCACCCCTCCTGTCCAAACTAGAAAAACATCGTCAATATAACGTTTCCAGTAAATGACATGAGACTTAAATAGTGAATGTGTATATACGTATGAATTCTCAAAATGATCCATATATATGTTGGCATAGGGAGGTGCCATGTTAGACCCCATAGCAGTGCCCCTCATTTGAATATAAAACTGGTCACCAAATAAGAAAAAGTTCTTAGTCAAAATTAGTTTTAACAAATCGTTACAGAAGTTGATTTGATTGGTGGTAAAGTCGGTGTGGGTCAAGAGGAATCTATTAACTGAGTCCATACCTTCCTGATGTCTAATACTAGTGTACAAACTATTGACATCCATAGTGACCAACAGTGAATCAGTAGGTAAACTGCCCAGAGTTTTAAGAGTATGAAGAAAATGTGTCGTGTCCTTCAAAAATGAGCTAATTTTTGGGACTAATGGAGACAATATTTTTTCAATGGTTATAGCTAAGGGTGATAAGATGGAATTAGTGGAGGCGACTATCGGTCTACTTGGGGGTCTAAGGAGATTCTTGTGTATTTTTGGCAGTGTATAAAAGACTGGAATCACGGGATGTGAATTAACAAGAAAATCTCCTAATTTGCTATCGATAGTGCCTAACTGTGTATAACGATCTATTAATTCTCTTATGTCTCGGGCTATCTCAAAAGATAGATTATTAGGTATAGGTGAATAGGTATTTGAATCAGACAACTGTGTCATGATTTCTTCCAAATAGTAAGAGCGGTCTAGCACCACTATTGATCCCCCTTTATCTGCTGGTTTGATAACTAGGGCTTTATTGGACTTCAATGCAGTTAAAGATCTATGTTCCTCAAGAGTTACATTGTTTTTGATTCACATTTCTCCCTTCTTAATGGTGTCAAGAACTTCTTTCACATCCTTCCTGACTAAATCAATAAATGTCTCAATGGGATGATATACACGTGGTGGTTGGAAGGAACTAGGAGTTCTAAGGTCCAATGACCGTAATGAAAATTGGGAACCCAATAATGTGTTATTTGTAGAGTCTCCTCTAGGAAGAGTTGAAAAATGCGCTTTAAGTCTAAGAGTTCTAAAGAAACGAGATAATTCCTGTTCTAGAAGAAATGTGTCGAAGCGCGGTACTGGACAGAAAGTCAATCCTTTTTGTAGTAATGAAATCTCGGCAGGGGAGAGGCATTGTGATGAAATGTTGTAAACGATGTTTGAGGTTTCAATACCTGTGACCGGGTGGTCATTTTGTGTTGATCCACATTGAGGCTCCCGCCTCCGACTGCTCCTCCGCCCCCGCCGCGTCTTCCTCTGTATGATCTGGTCTGGCGTTGTCCTAAAAAAGAACTTGAGGGACCAAAATCGCTGTCTGAGCTGGTAGAAATAGGGCTGTAACCGCGCCTTTGAAACTGCCGACTCCTGAAAGTCCCTGTATTGTGCCATCGATAAATTTGGTTATTTCTATAGTCCTCCGCGTCTCTTAGAAATTTATTTCTCTTTTTACTCTCAAGGTTCACTCGAAATTCAGAGGTGGACTTATCCAATTCCTCCTTCAATACCTTAAAGTCCTCCGAAGAGAAGGTGTTAACAAGTTGTTGTTCAGTCGCAGAGATGTTCTTTTTCAACTCAGTTATTTCCTTCTGTAGAAAATCAATAGTAAGAATCATTAAGTCCATAGAACATTTATTAAGTACTGCTTCAAATTTGGTGCAAAATTCTTGGTTATCATGGAATAAAGTTGGTCTGAGTGAAACTCTAAGGCCTCGGGGGATGCGCTGTACCCGGTGATATTCAGCCAACGTGATACAATGTAGTTCCAATGCTGTAAATCTCCGTAGATCTTGTGCCTATGTCTGATCTAGCGGGTCTACTCTGTGTAGAGTGTCTGAATTCTGATGGCGTCAGAGGACAACCCCTGTTATTGAATTTTACATCCATTTCCTTATGTCTGCGGGCACGATTGATCGGATTTGATACAATTCTATCGATCCGACAATGTTGGGATTTGGGTAGAGAATTTCTTATGTGGAGAGGGTGGCAGCTGGAATACAAAAGCAGGCTATTTTTGTCAGTCGGTTTGACATAAAGGTCTGTCTCAATGACGCCACCTTCTTGAATACTAATTTGAGTGTCCAAAAAGTTGATTGACTTAGGGAGGTGCCATGTTAGACCCCATAGCAGTGCCCCTGCTAAAACTTTTGTTTTGTAATATTTATTGTTGCCCTTATGGGTTTATGATGTTAATACAATCATTTTGTTTTTGATTTATGGATTACATATGCACTCCGTGGCGATTTGTTTTCCATATATGTGGGTCAGTCATTTATATATTCTAAACATACCTGTTTAGCTTCTTTATTTCTCTTTTTGTGATATATTCTATTTTTTGTCTTACAGAATACAGATTGTACTTGATAAAGGCCACATAAGCCGAAACGTTGTGTGATTATCTGTCGATATATTGAACCTTTTTGCCATATTGGAGTTATTTTTCACAATAAAACATTTTCAACGTTCTATTTCGTTCTTTCCTTTTTGAGTGCAGGAGTTATATATTTTTATATATATATGGACTATTTTTCTCCTGGCACCACAACTCATCTCATAAGTGAGCACCCCTTACCCTTTTATTTAGTTACATAAAATAACCCCCCATCCCCACTCCAAATCCCCCCACTCATAAAGTAACCCCCATCCACACTCTAAATTCACCCCCCCATACACACACACTCACACAGTATGTCCCCCATTTATCTTCTGTGGTATCTTCAGCTCCATAATGGAGCACACTCACCACCAGTCTTCACCCTTCTGGGCGCCGACGACGAGTGATGTCAGTAGCGTGATCACAAACCTGATCACGCTGCAGACGTCGCCCTGACCCGGCGGTCAGAGCTTCAATTGTACTGGCGTCTGTATAGACGCCAGTGCAATTGATCCCTGGGAGCCGGCACGCAGCAGCTTCTCTGCGTCGGCTGTCAGCTTGACAGCCAGCACAGGGAGCCGCCGACTCCCAGACCGGGGTTGGCAGAATGCCGCCGCGAGGGAGACACTGCGGACCGCCGCATTAGGCGGCCCGACTGCGCTCCCCCTGCCGGCTGCGCCCGGGGCACATGCCCCGGCTGCCCCCCCCTAGATACGCCCCTGGAACTCATCCTGCAAAAAAACAAGCCCTTATTGAGCTATGTCAACAAAAAATGGAATGAGATGATTAAAAAAAATGCTGTATTTTAAAGGCCCCTAAATGGGCAAGTACTTAACCCCTTTCTGACATTTGTTTTAATAATACTGCCTGGGCCTTATTGACCAGGGACGGATTATTACATCATCACGATCGCTCAAGCACACTGGCTGTATGTGGGCGATCGCCGCCAGGTGTCAGCAGATTCTGACAGCTGACACCCAGCACTAAATGCCAGGGGGGGTCATTCACCGCTCCCGGCACTTTAACCCCCTAAATGTTGCGATCGAACGCAGCATTCCGGGAGCTGGCAGAGGGATGACAACCCCTCTGCCCTTGGATCGGAGACCCCCCCTTGTGAAGCTGGGTCCCAATCATTGCCATGGTAACCTGATGTCATCATGATGACATCCGGGTCACCAGAGCTAGTAAATTTGCTTGATCATGCGCAGTGCATGACCAGCAACTTTCTCTGTCAGTGCAGAACTAACAATTTGTACAGCACAGGAATGCTGCAGCATCGCCATGCTTATGGAGAAACCGCGCCAAAAAAGCGATCAAATAGTCCCAAACATATAATGAGAAAATGAAAATATTTATTGTCACATATAAGAACAGGTTAACACGGTGAAAAGCACGGAAATTCTACTGGATAATTGAAAAATTCCACATCAAAACATCTTACTATGTATTACATACAAATTAATAAATAGTTGACTACCATGTATTCCCCCAAATATATATGGTCAAATGGCCATGCTCCTTAAATGAAAGTGGTATAACTAGGCCCAGAGGGGTATAACCCACATATAATAGTCACCTATATCGCCATGAAAATAATCAATAAAACATACCATTAACAGTGAAAAGAACCACCAAAGAGGACCAAGGAATGGAGGGAGAGTAGCAGCAAGTCCGCGTCACCCTTACGCGCGTTTCGACAGAAGCCTTCGTCAGAGGGCATACAATGATGGAGTGTGGCGTGTTTAAAAAGGAGCCGGAACCAATCGGCGTTGCCCGGGAGTAATGTATGTAACCAGGACATCCACAACAGTCGCCCGAAAGTGATGTAATGTAACCAGGGTAACATCCACAATAGTCGCCCACACCGCGTCAACCCAGGAAGAGTCGGGACCCAAGTCACACAGCGTAATCACCGGGGATACCGGAGAGAGCAAACCAATGGGGAGCCCTGTGATAGTAAGAAGTAGTCAATGCCAATAATGTGACGCATGCGCAGCCATAAGATCCACACCAGCACGTCCGCGTCAAAGGGAGGCGGCACCAAGGCACATGCACGTGACTCGGCGTCAACAACCCAACTAGACACAGAGAGCCGACGGGCCTGGAGGAAACCATGACACACATGCGTATATGGCAGTAAGCCTTATCATAAATAAAGATCATAAATGATCAGAATGACAGTGGGTAAACAATATCAGTAAATAGAATATCACACATATACATGTGAGTTGATACATATACAAAATATGGCTATTAATATAACTTCTCACATATGATATAGAATACTATGTGATACTACATCATGATAAATAAAAAATATTGAATGGTATTAATATAATTTACATCAATATTTAAATCAAGAAAATACACACAGAAAAATACCATACGTGAGGCCAATATACGGTAATGAATATCAGTATAAAATAGCGATACACAAATGGCACAGTATAGTATCCAGATGGAATGATAGATGTAATCAATATTAATGTAGATAATGGATGGATCCTGGTAAAGTAGTTCATGCCCATCAAACACCACGGGAAAGACAGCCAAATGGAAACAAGCAATACTATAATAAAAGATAAAAAAATGTTACAAAAACTGACAGCAACAAGATGGAAAAAGACTCAGGTAGCCATCTAGAGTCAAAAGGGACAAAGCTAATCTGTTCATTTAGACCATTAGGATGCAGAGTGTTAAGGGTCCAAATCCAGCAGGACTCATGCTGGGCTAGCCTCTGTGATACCTTCCCACCCCGAATAGTGGCATCGATGCAATCAATGCCTCTCACCTACAGGAGGGAGGCATCGCAGCCGTGACATTGCCGGAAGTGTCCTGGAATAGTTTTGAGAGTAGTCGTGTCATTGTGATCAACTGCAGCCAAAATGCCTAGGACATGTTCTCGAACCCATATTTTAAAGGGACGGGTCGTAAGGCCAATATAGATAAGGGCATAAGGCGAAGTAGATCACATTACGGGTATTACAGGTAATAAATTTCTTGATATCAAAAACTCGTGAGTTATCCGCATTATGAAAAGTATTGCTTCTTTCAATATTAGCAGGCCACGCATCGGCCACATGGAGCACAGCCACGTCTAATTATGTCTTTATCCAAAAATGTAGGTTTAGGGACTCCAGTGTAGTGACTGCGTACTAAGATATCACGAAGATTTTTAGAACGCCTTGTAGAAATGGCAGGCTACTCAGTCAAATACTTAGGACAGGATCTGCCCTAAAAATAGGCCAAGATTTATTAAGAGCCTCCCTAACCCGGGCAAACTGCGCGTGATAGTAACAAATCTCACCTTCTCATCTGTTCGTCTGATATTGGATGTATATACCAAATCATGAATCGTGAAGAATATTTAGCCCGATTGTAGGCTTTTTTTTATCATACGACGACTGTAGCCACGCTGGAGGAATCTCAGTTTCAATTCCTCTGCTTGAATCTCAAAATCTTCAGTTGTAGAGCATATCCTGTGAAGGCAAAGGAACTGACCTACAGGGACATACTGAATCACGTGTCTCAGATGTGAAGAAGAGGCGTGCAGCAAAGTGTTGGTAGACATAGGTTTTCGAAAAATGTCAATTTGGATACCATTCCCATCACGTTTAAGTATCACGTCCAAAAATTTGACACTGTTGACATCAAAATGATAGGTAACACGGATGTTACTATCATTGCAATTCAATGATAGCATAAATCCCTCTAGAAGATCACTAGGCCCCTGCCAGATCAGGAAAATGTCATTGAAGTACCGCGTCCAAAGAGGGACATGGTCCATCGACACAACCTGATCTGACAGGAGGAGGTCCCTCTCCCACAGCCCCAGTGTTAAGGCTGGCGGAACGCACAAAATAATATAAATAATAAGTGCGTTCGCAGCCCGGGGTCCACCGTGCAGGCGAAGCCCGCTGCTGGCAAAAAGGCGCAAGAAGCAAACTCTGTTATCCCGCAGAGCTGCCAACATAAACGCCGTAATGCGCTGTGGCAATGAGTGCGAACTCTGTTACTCCACAGAGCCGCTAGAAGAGAAGCCGCAACGCTATATGGCGATGTGTGCGCACTCACTAGACACAACTGAGTGGCAAAGAAAACACGCTAGGGCGCTGACTAGCGTTGAAAGCGAACCCTGTTACGTCACAGGGCCGCTGAGAAAAAGCGTCCTGTAAGGCTCCCAGATACACAGTTAAGTGCTAAGCGCACATAAAGCGTGATCATGCGCTAATGTCCTCGCGGGAGTCACCCGCAATCTATGATGTCTGAACGCCAGGCCCTGAATACGGCAATCAAACTCCTCACCGGTTATGCCGGTAATCTAGGGCATCTAGGACACCGACCCTGACCAGCTACCATACCAAACTCCTCACCGATTAAGTCGGTATTCTAGTGGCTTATTTCAGCCGGGTCCCTATCCACACATACACATGACCACACTGGCGCATAGCATACAATGATTGATATTAGCGCATGGCGGCCCAGCCATGCTACCCTTTTATAGCAACAGCTACAGGACCTTCCAGGAACAAGGACCAATGAGAAGCTGTTACAAACAAACGTAGCTACATGACCTTCCTGGCGGACCAATAAGAGCCGCTGCAGCACCTGAACATGTGACCCCTGATCTCCAATGAGAGATCTCACTCTGGGCATGCTCAGATGGGAAAACGCAGGACTTTGTCTCAAAGACGACTGCTCCAGCACTGGCTATAATAGCAGATCCAGGAAAGGCAGCAGCAAGTCACTGCACAGTAGAGGAGTGGGCAAGACGCCTGGACCGACGTCTCTGTTGAGCAGGCTCCACTGCGGCCGGAGATGAATGGGAGACCGCAGCGGGACGGGTTCGAGACTCCCCTTGTGCAGCAGTGGGAAATCGAACCCTAACACCCAGGAACAGATTGGCATAGGCCAGCGCAAAGGCGGCCGCCATAGCTGTCCCCTGGAGCTGAAGATAGAAGGACCCCTTGAAGGTAAAAAGTTATGAGTCAAAGTGAACTCAAGCATCTCTACTACCAAATCTTGGAAATCCGCTGGAAGGTCAGACATACTTAGATAGTATTTGGTCACTGCAAGACCATCCCGATGCCTAATACTCGTATAGAGGGACTCTATGTCAGCCACCACCAGTAGAGCTCTCTGATCAATGTGCAAATCATCGATTAATTTAAGAAGCACACACTCAAAAAAGATGGAAGGCTTTCTACCATGGGCTGCAACACTGAATCCATCGATTGACATGTTCCAAGAAATTCCCCGCTCCAGAAATAATAGGTCGTCCTGGCGGACATCTACTGTCTTTATGAATTTTTGGAAGTAAATAAAGTGTAGGTATGAGTGCAGAAGCAAGTTCTTTTTTTAATCACAACACCTACAACAGCTCTATCAATGATAGAGTTCAGTTGAGATGTGTAGGCCGATAAGGGGTTAAAAGACAGTCTTTTATAGCATGTTTTATCATGTAGTTGGCGAAAGGCTTCCTTTTCGTACATATCTTTCAGCCAGATCACAATGTTGCCCCCCTTATCGGACGGTTAATTTGCATCTCCATGCTGTACAAGCGGTCAGCCTGCAAAAAAATGATAGAAAATGAACTCGGCACTCAACTTTAGTATAGTGAGAATAAAGATTTTTATTCACAGTAGTAACACGAAACGTTTCGGTCCTATATCATGGACCTTCATCAGTCACTACATTTATAAAAACAGAAGAAAAAAAAATTATATTAACAAAATAAAGTATGTACAATCAAAATTTTGGTCAATAGTAAAGGTAGAGAGTAGTTGTATACAATGCTTCAGGAGATTTAGGGAGCAATCATAGGTCAGAGTTGTATCAGAGGTATCACAAAGGCAGAAAGAATATATATGGTGAGGACATACCAGATACTACTGGGAAGGGGGTTGATCCACATAGGGAAGAAAGAAAGGGCTGGATATAGCCCTCATCTCACCCCACCAACACAGGGTATGTCACATCTACAGGCATAGGCACAAAATCTACTTATACATAAAAGTATATCGGCACTTACGTTTATCTTATTTTCACCTACAGCTATATCCAGCCCTTTCTTTCTTCCCTATGTGGATCAACCCCCTTCCCAGTAGTATCTGGTATGTCCTCACCATATATATTCTTTCTGCCTTTGTGATACCTCTGATACAACTCTGACCTATGATTGCTCCCTAAATCTCCTGAAGCATTGTATACAACTACTCTCTACCTTTACTATTGACCAAAATTTTGATTGTACATACTTTATTTTGTTAATATAATTTTTTTTTTCTTCTGTTTTTATAAATGTAGTGACTGATGAAGGTCCATGATATAGGACCGAAACGTTTCGTGTTACTACTGTGAATAAAAATCTTTATTCTCACTATACTAAAGTTGAGTGCCGAGTTCATTTTCTATTAGATACGGTTTGGGAACCTACTCTGGCACCTTCTTGGTTGTGCACACGGTTATTTTTTCATGCAAAAAAATGATAGTCCCATAGTGGGACAAAGTAAAAAGAAGTAAACATTTTTTATTAATTGTAAAAACATTTTTAAAAAAATCTAAAATAAAAAAATTAAAATATAATGTATCCATAAATATTTGTATGAAAAAGAAATATAAACAAAAGTACACATTTGATATTGCTGCGTCACAACGAACTGACTTATAAACTTTAGTGAACACAATAAAAAAATCATCATGCCGCCAAACAAAAAGGGAACTAAAGCGTGATCAAAAAGACGGATATAAATATACATATTACCCCTGAAAACATCATCTTGTCCCGCAAAAAAAACAAGCTGCAATACTGCTCCATTAGCGGAAAAATAAAAAAGTTACAGCTCTCAGAATAGAGATGCAAAATAATTATTTTTTTCTATAAAAGTTTTCGTGTAAAAGTGCCAAACATAAAAAAATATAAATGTGGTATTGCTGTAGTCGTACTGACCCGAAGAATAAAACTGCCTTATCAATGTTACCACATACAGAACGGCATAACACCCCTCCCCCCTCAAAAAATAAAAATTCTGAATTGCTGGTTTTTGTTCATTCTGCCTCCCAAAAATCAGAATAGAAAGCAATCGAAAAGTGCCATGTGCCCGAAAATGGAACCAATAAAAACGTCAATTTGTCCCGCAAAAAACAAGCCCTCACATGACTCTGTCGGCCAAAATATGGAAAAATTATAGCTCTCAAAAAAGCGTCTTTTAGTGTGTGACAGCAGCCAAACATAAAAACCCAATATAAATCTGGTATCACTGTAATCGCATTGACCCGAAGAATAAAGACGCCTAATCACTTATATGGCACGAGGAATGGCATAAAAATAAATAAAACCAATTCTTCATCTGCTGTTGATTTTTTCATTCTGCCTCCCAAAGATCGCAATAAGGCCCAGCTCACATTTATCCTGCACTCTGCGCTGAGTGCTTGCACTGGGGTTTCCGTGTAAGTCTCTGAAATACGTGATTCAGATGGAACCTCTGGCGGAAGACTCTTTATAATGAGACAGATGTAGGTACTCTGGACGCCGTCTGACCTGTAATCCAGCGGTGTCCGTCTTTTTAGGATTGCATGAAAGTGTCGTCGGCCACAATTTTGTGCATTTCTGAAAATAAGGACTCCACTGAACAGAGGCCAGACGGAGTCTGATGTCTCATTATAGTGAATGCATCCTTCGGGGGTTTCATCTGAATCACGTCACTACTCCGAGATTTAGATGGAAATCCCAATGTAATTGCTCAGCGTAGAGCACAGGATTAATGTGATTCCAAATATTATGTAAAATGTTCTCAATAAAAGCTTCAACTCAATTTGCAAAAAAGCATCTGTCCCATCATCTGTCAATGAAAATATAGGGGGCTACCACGTTACTGGTAGCATAAGGGCTCTGGAAAAGCAAAATGGTTCCTCACTCCCCAAAAGAAATTCAGCAAATTCTGCTCTCCCAA
Source organism: Oophaga sylvatica (assembly GCA_033576555.1). Taxonomy (NCBI): domain Eukaryota; kingdom Metazoa; phylum Chordata; class Amphibia; order Anura; family Dendrobatidae; genus Oophaga; species Oophaga sylvatica. The sequence goes on from JARQOD010000001.1 coordinate 264,512,814, forward strand.
ATCCAAATGCCCCCTCCTTTCTGAGCCCCAGTATGCCTAAACCACATTCAACATCCACGTTTTTCATTTCTGTAGCGATGAGAGCCCGCCTAATTTATGGGTGCTTGTCTCCAGACACTGGGCACTACAACGTTACTCGACACTACAACATACCGAGGACTACAACAGCAGTTTGCAATTTTCACTAGGCAACATCCACTGCTGCTTGTTTCTGGAAAAGTCACATAAAGTTAAATCGTCACTACAACTGTAAATAAATTGCTCTAGGGGTATAATTTCCAAAATGGGGTAATTGAGGGGGAATTCTGCTCTTCTATCACTTAGGGGCTCTCTATGTGGAGCCTGCAAACTATTCTAGGAAAATCTGCGCTCCAGGAGGCAAATTGCTCTCTGTCCCTCCCGAGTCTCGCCGTGTGGCTGAGTGGTATTGTACAGTTACATGAGGTATTTCTACATTCAGCAGAAATTGTGGGACAAATTTTGGTGCCATTTTTACCCACTTCCCAGTGTGAAAATATAAATCTGGGGCTAAAACTAAATTTTTGTGGTAAAAGTGTAATTATTTTTTCTTCCCTGTCCAATGATGTAGAATTATGTGAGGCACATGTGCTGTCAATATGATCACTGCACTTAGATTAATTAATTGGGTGTAGTTTGTAAAATGAGGTCACATGTGGGGGGGTTTCTGCTGTTCTGGCACCTCAGGGGCTCTGCCAATGTGACATGGGACCCTCAACAATTCCAGCAAATTCTGAACTCCAATATGGCGATTCTTCCCTTCTGAGCATTGCACTGTTCCTCAAAAGTAGTTTTTGACCACATATGGGCTATCGGTGTACTCAGAAGAAATTGCACAACAAACATTGACATTTTTTTTTCTTGCTATCCTTGTAAAAATTAAAAAATATGGCTAAAACATTTTTGTCAAATTTCCATTCCATCAAAGTCTGCATTCCAATTCATCTCTCCTTCCTTTCTGAGCTCTGTTGTGCACGTAAACAGTTTTCAACCACATATGGATTATCCACCTACTCAGGATTGCACAAAAAAATTATATGGTGCAATGTCTTCAGTTGATCTTGTGAAAATAAAAAAAAAAATTGGGACTAAAATAATATTTTGTGGGAAAAATGTGATTATTTTCATAGCTCAATGTTATTAACGTCTATGAAGTACCTGGGGGGGAATGTGCTCACCACACATCTAGAAACTTTCCTTGAGAGGTCTAGTTTCCAAAATGGGGTCACTTGAGGGGGGTTTCCACTGTTTAGGCACATCAAAGGTTCTCGAAATACGACATGGTATCCTCTCAATTCCAGCCAAATTTGCATTCAAAAAGTCAAATGGTGCTCCTTTTGTTCCAAGCCCTGCCGTGTGCCAAATTTTAGGGTCCATTTTCTCCTTTTACCTTTGTGAAAATAAAGAAATTTGGATCTCTATCAAAATTTTTGTGAAATGTTAATTTTTTCCTTCCACATTGAAAAACTTACTGTGAAGCACCTGAAGGGGTAATAAACTTGTTGAATGTGTGTTTGAGCTCCTTGAGGGTGCAGTTTTTAGAATGGTGCCATTTTGTGGTAGTTTCTGTCTTTTAAGCCCATCAAAGTTAGTTTCAAATGTGATGTCCCTTAAAAAAAAAATGGTTTTGTGAACTTTGTTGGAAAAATGAGAAATCGCTACCCTTATAACTTCCTTACACAAAAAGTTTCAAAAATTATGCTTATGTAAAGTAGACAGACATGTGGGAAATGTTATTTATTATTTTGTGTGACATCGCTCTGATTTAAGGGCATAAGTTTGAAAATTGCTACATTTTTTTAAAATTTCTGATTTTTCACAAATAAGCGGAAGTCATATCGAACAAATTTTGCCACTATCATGAAATGCAATGTGTCACGAGAAAACAAACTCAGAATCAGTGGGATCCGTTGAAGCGTTCCAGAGTTATTACCTCATAAAATGACACTGGACAAATTGTATAATTTAGCCTGGTCATGAAGGTGAAAACAAGCTTGAAGGTTACAGGGGTTAAAGGGACTCTGTGAGCACAGAACAACTGATCAAACCAAGCACAGGTGCTTAGTGTATCTTAGCAGGCTCAATCCTTTAAACCTTGCCATCTGCTTATTTTCCTTCTATCTCCACCCTTCTCTGGCTCCATGAAGCCAGAGATGTCAATCAGGGCAACACGGTGGCTCAGTGGTTAGCACTGGAGCCTTGCAGCGCTGGGGTCCTGGGTTCAAATCCCACAAAGGACACCATCTGCAAGGAGTTTGTATGTTCTCCCTGTGTTTGTGTGGGTTTCCTCCGGGTACTCCGGTTTCCTCCCACACTCCAAAGACATACTGATAGGGAATCTAGATTGTGAGCCCTATCGGGGACAGCGACGATAATGTCTGTAAAGCGCTGTGGAATTAATGGTGCTAAATAAATGAGTAAAATAAATAAATAAATCAAAGAAATGGGGAGGGTGGATATAGATGGAAACAACCAGGTAGGAAGGTGTATTTAAATCATCGGCCCCGCCATGATGCACCTAGTGCCTGTACTTGGTTTGAACAATCATTCTCGGCTGTCACTTTATAGGATTGGAGACTTACTTAAAGCAGAACCTTCCTAGAGTCTGTTAACCAATTATGGATTTTCTACAAGTAAGCAGTATGTAGACAATAGTTCTGGTTCTGCAGCACATTTCGATTGCCTTATGCACAGATGGAAATATTTTCTTATTTGTTTTTTCATGTAGTTGGCAGATGCAACTTAACACAAGTACATCCAATTTCAAACATATAAGGTTTGTCATATTTATTTTTCTATATTTAGAAATGTTTCACACATTTTCACTGTAATTTACTTTCTCAGAAGCAGCTCATCCAGAAAAACAGCAATCCACCCCCCTGCAACATATATATACTTACAAAGAGGAACATGAAATATTGGTTCACCATCTTAAACTTAATATTAACCCCTCAAAGAAACACTCCCCTCAAAGTTTTTATCCTCTTAATATTTTGCAAAAATCCTATTATATAGCACTGTACACTCACAATTGCTCATTTTGCCTTTCTACCCAGCTAATTCTACTTTCTCTGCTCTGTGTAGAAACATGAAGTATCACATTCCTGCATTTATCATTTCCCTCTTCAATTCCTGACCCAGCTGCATCTCCTCCCCCCCTGCCATGGATTTATGCAGTAACTGATGACTCATACAGGGATAATTGACCTCCTGTTTTTGCATAGCGCATAGAAGGAATCAGCTAGTCCGTTTTTAATCTCATGATATCTTAGACCTAGTGGAAAACTGAAGAATTAAGTGGGTAGAAAGGAAAAATGAGCAATTGTAAGTACACAGTGCTGTATAATACGATGACTGAAATATATTAAGAGGATACAAATTTTGATGGGAGGGGGGCTTCTTTAAGGTCAGACCCAATTTTGACCTTAATGTCCAGGTCAAATTTTTAACTGACGTGTCAATTCATGTGGTAATAACTCCGGAACGCTTCAGTCTATCCTCTTGATTCTGAGATTTTTTTTCCTTGATACACTGTACTTTGTTGTGGTACATTTAGATCGATATGTTTTGTATTTACTTCTGGAAATATCAGAATTTTCCAATGTCATTTTATTTTGTTAGGGTTTCAGAAAAGTTGAAAAGTTGAGCAGCAATCTCACTTATGTGCTCACACAACATATTAACATTTTGTGTTAACCCTTGATTCAATTTGATTTTAAAACAAAATCTTTTTGTGTTAGACTTATTTAATAAAATACTAATACAGACAAGAATTTTGTAGAATCCATCTTTTATAAAAGGGATATTATATTATGTTATTTTTATATACCGTATATTTTTCATATATTTGTTTTATCCTACTTTTTCCAAACAGTGATCAGAAGCTTGTTTCCCGTTTTCCTAATTTAAACTGTTTGTTATAGTATTTTTTGTCAAATTTTTTTTTTTGGGGGGGGAGGGACCAATGCAATATGTTTGGACACAAACTCACTGATAGGTGTTTGTTATGTTTCGGTAGCTGAGGAGAAATAGCAAAAATAGCCAAAGTAGCAATACACCAGAGAGGCTGGAAACTACTGGGTTGCAGAGCCCTAAACGAACCACAACCCTAGAAGTAGCCGTGGAGCATACCTATGGTGATCCTAGACGCCTCGTCACGGCCGGAGAGATAGCTACACCTAAAGGCAGAAAGATGAAAGCTAACTGCCCCATAGCAGAACCCCCAAAGAAATAGGAAGCCCCCAAACATGTAATGGCGGTTAGACAAGAAGAAAATACGAACACAGACAGAAAATAGAATGAGCAAACGCTGGGTCCCAATTCTATCTAGATAGAAAAGTATAGGAAATAATTCTGACTGCAACCCAAAAAACCCTGACAAAAATACCAACACTTCTGATTAACAAAAAACCTGAGATCACACGATCTCTACCACCTAAATCAGATCTCTGGTGTAACACACAGCAATTCAGCAAATAAAAAGTGACACAGGAACAGAGCAAAAGTGCAAACACAAACTGAGCACAAATGCAACGCCAGGCCCCAAAAGGGGACCACGCTGAAGTCTACTGCAAGGCAGCAAACCAGCAAGGAAAATCCAACCAGAGGAAAAAAAAACAGCAATTCACTTATCTGAATGAAAGCAGTAATGCAAGCTGAGCTCCAACCAAGACCTGGAAGAACAATTGATTACCAGCAAGGCTGATGGGGCTTATGGTCACTTATATCAGACCATTTGGACCCAGCTGAAAGCCATTCAGCAATTGGTTCATTACCCTCAGCAACCACCGGAGGGAGCCCCAGTTCCGAAGTCGCCTCCAACGTGTTCACAACAGGTGTTGGTGATTTTTCCAGATACCACATTGCGTTTCCAATCCTCTCATCTACCCAAGAAGTGGAGATAGCTTCAAGAACCTAGGAGAGTGTTAGCTGCCCTTATTCCAGCTGCCCCAAAAAGCACAAAATATTTAGGAATTGAATGTGATGACAACAAATTGAAAACTCAACATTACAGAAAATGGATAATATATATAAAAGATATAAAATGTAAAGAACACATATAAAGTCTTTGAACTATCATGTAATATATTTGTGGGTGATTTGTCTTTTCCCTAGATTTGTACAATAATATCCGGAGAAAGATTTGTCGGTAGGAGGAATTTTCGCTCCCAACTTATAGATGACTCTTGCTGAAGACACTAGTTTGCACACATTTGAAAATTCATATTTCTGCTTTTCGCATGCACAAGGGGACAGGTAACCTACACATATTCAGAAATATAACTCGCCTTCTGAAATAAAAAGTCACCTTCAATTTATATATACACCCCACTGATAAAATTCCTTTGATCAGTTTGTGTTTTTCACATACATAAGGGGAATAGAAATCTTAATGGATGGCCTGTTTGTGCACAATTGGCAGTACGTCTCCCATTTACTCTCCTGATTGGACAGAATATCTAACTTGTCGAGAAAGCCACTAAACTATAGCATAGTGATCTTGAGGCAACCATCCCCTCAACTCCACCAAACCCCCAGTCTGAAACCCAGGTTCGATAGTGAAGCTGAGGGCACACTCGAGCCCAAAGCTGACTAAATCTGTTCCGACATTTCGTTCAACCCATCTGGGTGCTGACTTGTAATTTATATATCCTGTACGTTTCTTTGGAATTGAGGATGGTTTTTCTATTGGGTATGGTAGAAGACTACTGTTCTACAGGAGTGACCAGCACCAAATCAAAATTCTTTTTATCCTGCATGGTAAAGTGCTGCGATAGGCTTTGCTTAAAAAATCCATTTTTCATGTTGTATGTGGCCAATCATTCTGGATCTAAGAGTTTGGGTGGTTCAACCGACATACAGAAGATCACAGTCACAGGTGATCACATACACCACATAGTCAGAATTGCAGGTTAAATTCTGACTAATGTGATGGACGACACCAGTGGAATTTGTTTTTATTAGTGTTGCCCCATGATCAATAATTTTGCAGAAGCAACATTTCGTAATTTTTCATTGAGTTAAACTATTCCTATGTGAGTTTGTGAACTAATTTAATTTTCCTCCTTATTTTTTATTGCATCACTGACAAAGCACTGGGGACAGTGTACATGCTAAAAAGGACGTAACAGGTTCCCTTTAATTTTACACTGAGTTATTCCTACAGTATGTGAAATAATTGAATTTTCCTCCTTATTTTTTATATATCTGTATTTTTGTAGGATTATTGTTTTTAGTAAACTTGGTGCTATGATGTTTTTAATAGTTTTTCCTCTACGGAAAGTGTTTTTTTTTTTGGGGGGGGAATTAGTTTCCTCAAAACTGTATCTTTTAACAGGTACCAGTGTTTACTTACTGTAAGACCTTTCTAACCCCTTGATTTCCCCTATTATATTATATAATACTATACTATATTATAATATTATATAATATACTAGATGGGGCCCGATTCTAACGCATCGGGTATTCTAGAATATGTATGTAGTTTATTTATGAAGATTTAGGAATAATGCAATGAATACACAGGATTTTCCGGGTAAAATATTTACATTATCATTACATGTTATTGCCCATAGAACTGCTCTCTAACACAGGTTCTGTGACAGTCCCTGTGACATTGCTAAGGCCACGGTCGGGTATCCAAGGGGCGTGCCCGCACCACTCCCCCAGCAACAAACACATCCAATCCGGAGGCAGCTGAGCAGAGAGGTCGCGACCAATCAGTGACGCGGGATTTCTGTTACAGACAGACAGAATTAGACGATTATATAGTAGATTCTATTCCCCTATTAAAATCTGTTGAAACAGTAAAAACATACAAACCGTTTATAACCTCCGCTTTTCCAGTGCTAATGAGGGCTTTGACTAGTCAGTGGTGTGTTCATTCCCCAGACTAGTCAGCCCTCTTACCATGTTATCACGTACCTGTGGTCATGAAAACGTAATTTGCTGGAGCAGCGTCATCGCCACTCATGCAAGTCTAGCTCATTCCGGCAGCGTTACTGTGTCTCTGATACTAAGTGTATGGTTCCCGGCTACAGAGGCAGGCAGAAGTATAATGCAATCCCCATAGCTCTCCATATAGTATAATGCATCCCATAGTCTTCCATATAATATACTGCATAGACCATAGTCATCCTTGTAATATAATGCACAGCCCATAGTCATCCATAAGGAATAGTGCGCATTCATACAAGTAGTATAAAGCACCTCCCTAGTTATGCATAGTAGTATAATGCACCCCCCATAGCTCTCCATATAGTAAAATGCACCCCCCATAGCTCTCCATATAGTATAATGCACCCCCCATAGCTCTCCATATAGTATAATGCACCCCCCATAGCTCTCCATATAGTATAATGCACTCCCCATAGCTCTCCATATAGTATAATGCATCCCATTGTCTTCCATATAATATACATACTGCATAGACCATAGTCATCCTTGTAATATAATGCACAGCCCATAGTCATCCATAAAGAATAGTGCGCATTCATACAAGTAGTATAAAGCACCTCCCTAGTTATGCATAGTAGTATAATGCACCCCCCAGTCATATATAGTATTACAATGCACCCGAATAGTGATATATAGTAGTATAATGCACCCCCATAGTCATATATACTATTATCACCAATATATATACATATATTAGTTTAAAAAATCTCTACTCACCTTTCCTTCACTCCTGCGCCACATGTCCTGTTGTGAAGCTGACAGATGACTTCGGCGACGTCACTGCCATGTGCCCAATGGGTCTATCCGCAGCAATACGCTTCAACTGGGTATGCATCCGAGGACGCACATCCAGTTGATGTTTCTGCTGACATCGGCGGGCCCAGTCGCAGTGGTGACCGCGGTTGTTACGCGTCTGGTAACAACCACGGAACTAAAAATGAATCCCTATAAAGGCTTGAATGATGGAGTCCAGCCAATAACAAAGTAAAAATGTATCCCCAATATGTGTTAAAGGAAGTTTCAACACGTCCAAGGGTAGTGCAACTAAATCTAGTGGAAAGTTTAATAGATCCAAGTTGTTGAATAGAATTTACTTTTTGCGGTTCAATACAAAAACAGAAACCAAAGGAAGCGCTAACAGTGGCAAGGTATTAATAAAATAAATTAGATTTGCCAACAGTGTGGTGTAGTTCTACTAGTGCCCCTGCAACCGAGAAGCCGGACATAGGTCATCACATGTGGACAGTCGGAGATACCCAAAGGAGAAACTAAAAAGACAAGCAGACCATAAAGTCTGAAATGTAATGTGTTAAAAAATCAATAATTTTATTGTTAATACACAGGTAAAAAATAACGGAAAAACATAGCAGTGTACAAAAAATGAGTTAAAAACAAGGCCGCACACCCAGTGATCGCAATCAATGTCACAGTTCCAAGCTAAAATGCCAGGTGCCAATCAGAGCAGGATAATTATATGAATAGCAAAGTAAACTTCTGTTAGTGACAGTTGCTAAATACAAGTCTATCCTAAGTAATAAAGTGCATATATGGAGTAATATAACATTTATATTAATTAATAAAGTTAATGGCGTCCTCCCGAACACGGTATCTTGGTAATGAATACTACCTCCTTCAATGAGGAATCATTGCAGCCTTTAGTAGATATACATACTGTGAGACAGTGAAGGGGTGCGTACTGGACGGGGTGTATTTCTCGCCCAGGTTTCTTAGCTGGGTCGCATAAGGAATATAGGAGTGAAGGTAGGATGGCAGTACGATGTTCACTCCACTCCCCATCCAGTACAGGCTTGCAGCACAACCCTGAGTGCACTCAGCTGTCTAATCAAGCAGCCAGAAGTAGGTGGTAGAGTTACACAGACAGGGCTCTCAGTCTGAACCCGGCTTCAGACGCTGCTGGAAGTCTCCTGGAAGCCAAGCGCTGGTAAGCTACATAATACTTGTTGTTTTGGCCAGGCTGCTAGAGCCTAGACCACTGTAGTGAGGGAACTAACTGTGTCTAGCTAGCAGCCTGCCAGGCTTAGGATTTTGTTTTAAGGTTTGATTTATGTTTATTGCTGTGGACTTTCAATAAAACTGGTTGCGGCCAGTTTATACCAGTACTGCTGTCTGTGCTTGAACTTTTCTATGCCACTCCGTCTACCCGAGACGGCGATCCCGGAGCTAACCCCCTGAACTGTCTACAATTGGTGCTCGAATGCGGGCAGCACAGTGGCTAAAAACAGCAGCAAAGAAACGTTTGTCTAAAGCAGCCTTAAAGAGACAGTAGCCCTAATAGTGTCTGCACAGCAAAGCTGAACTAGCTGTGGTAAAGACTGTGGAGTGTGCATGTCCTGGTAAAGGCTGCCGCTGCCGGGACAGACAAGTCTGATAGCATGGAGGAGGAGCTTAGGCGCAAGCTAATGTGCAACAGCAGGAGACTAACCGATTGTTAATGGAGCAGGTTGCAGCACTACTCCAGGCTCTCAGCACCTCGTCCCAGAGTGATGACGCAAGGTCACCTGTGTTGTCCGCTGTAAAGAAGGCGGTAAAACAGACCCTGCAAAAGATGACGCCTCATGACGATGTGGAGGCATATCTCGCTATATTTGAAAGACTGGCAGAGAAGGAGAATCTGCCACCATCCGAATGGGCCATGGTGGTCGCACCCTATCTGACTGGGGAACCCCAAAAGGCCTATTTTGACCTTAGCGAGCAGGATAGCAGAGACTATGCCAAGCTGAAAGCAGAGATTCTTGCCCGGCTGGGTGTTACGGTTGCAGTCGAGACCCCAAAGACGCCAATCAACTGGTCAGCCTGATAGAGAGGTACTTCGCCACCAAAGACTACCTCCGTGCCCAGCCATCCGAGCAGTCGTCATTTCGGAGTTCCCGGCCTCCGACACCTCCCGGTAAGAGAGTTCCAGCTGTTGGGGTCAGGGGGACTGCCGATAGACCGGCTCAGCCCCGAGGGGACGTGTGAGGCAATGGCTGATGCTTCCCTGTTGGAAGTCCCCAGGCCTAGAAAGGTCTCCCCGTCTGAACCCCTAGACCTGAGACACTGTTGGAGATGCCGTGAACGGGGTCATATTTCAGCCAACTGTCCACTAGTGGGGGAACCTATGGACTGTGATGCTGGACGGTCCCTCTCTTTCCTCGCGGAACCCGTCTGCGTGGCCACCCCAGCCGAGGAGACTGGCCCACAGGTGTCCCAGGTGGTTATAAATGGCTGCCCAGTACAAGCCCTCCTAGACCCAGGGAGTCGAGTGACTCTGGTACATGCCAGCCTGGTTGATAGGGACTTCATCCCCAATAAACACCTGAGCGTGGGGTGCATCCATGGAGACGCTAAAGTCTACCCGGTGATTTCCGTGGACTTGGTCACAAAACTCGGGGAGGTCTCGTATGAAGTGGGGGTAGTGAAGAACTTGATGCACCCAGTCATATTGGGTCATGACTTGACCCTGTTTTGGGGTCTCTGGAAAAAAAAAGGTTCTACCGGACAGTGTGATGAAGCTCCTACTGAGGTTGCGCGGTCCATAGGGGCGGAACACAATGCTAATGTGTTGTTGAATTTATGTGATGATAATGATGAATTTCCTTTGCAGGTGATGTTGGGGAAAGAGGATAGCGGTTCTCTGGAACAGAATGTCCCTGACCTACTGACTTACCTGTGTCCCGTGACCATTTTGGGAGTGAGCAGTTGCGAGACCCCACTCTTAAAAATGCTAGGGAATGTATAACTGTTCTAAATGAGATCCCACAAGAGCCCGGCTCTGATAAACTGTTTCCCCATTTTGCCATGAACAATAACCTGCTATATAGGGTCACTAAGGTTATGCCATTGGTTAAGGATCACCTGCAGAGAGCCCAAGCAGCTCAAAGCAGAATATATAATCAGTCAGCAAAAGTTAGGACTTTCAACCCTGGAGATCGGGTCCTGATCCTAATTCCCACGGTGGAAAGTAAGTTTTTGGCCAAATGGCATGGCCCCTATGAGATAGTACAGAAAGTGAGCGAGGTCACCTACAAAGTACATCAACCAGGGAGACGGAAGCCCTACCAGGTCTATCATATCAACCTGATCAAGCCCTGGAGGGACAGAGAGTCATTGTTGGCCTCGAGTAAATTAGAGAAAGGGTTAATAAGGGAATTTCTGCAGAAAAATCAGCAGAGTTTTCAGACTTGCCCGGCCGGACTTCTCTAGTGAAGTACCATTTCTCGGTAGAGCATAGGCCTGGGAAGTTACAGGGTAATGCCGATGCCTTGTCCAGAGTTCACTGTCTCTTTGGGGTTGTTAACCAGCCCTCCGGTCTGGAGAAGAGGGGGGGGATATGTGAGACAGTGAAGGGGTGCGTACTGGACGGGGTGTATATCTCGCCCAGGTTTCTTAGCTGGGTCGCATAAGGAATATAGGAGTGAAGGTAGGATGGCAGTACGACGTTCACTTCACTCCCCATCCAGTACAGGCTTGCAGCACAACCCTGAGTGCACTCGGCTGTCTAATCAAGCAGCCAGAAGTAGGTGGTAGAGTTACACAGACAGGGCTCTCAGTCTGAATCCGGCTTCAGACGCTGCTGGAAGTCTCCTGGAAGCCAAGCGCTGGTAACTACATAATATGTGTTGTTTTGGCCAGGCTGCTAGAGCCTAGACCACGGTAGTGAGGGAACTAACTGTATCTAGCTAGCAGCCTGCCAGGCTTAGGATTTTGTTTTATGGTTTGATTTATGTTTATTGCTGTGGACTTTCAATAAAACTGGCTGCGGCCAGTTTATACCAGTACTGCTGTCTGTGCTTGAACTTTTCTATGCCACTCCGTCTACCCGAGACGGCGATCCCGGAGCTAACCCCCTGTACTGTCTACAATACATAGAAAAAAAAATTGCACAAACAGGATTTTAATAATGCTCCTAAACTGTCCTTGTTCTGTCAGATACCAAAATTCCACAAAGACATGATGAATATTCACGGCAGACCAATAGTATCATGGATTGACTGCCTCACAGTTAAAATATCCAAATACACATACCATAACGGTGTCTTTAATTGGTAATTGTGTTACCAGTCACATATTAAAAATATATGTTGAAGCGTTCTAGTGCTATCTGTATATATAAAATTGAATGAGTGTGTGGGTATCACCAACCAATCACGAAGCTTCTGTCATTTCACAAGAGCTGTTTAAAAGAAGCTGAGCTGTGATTGGTTGCTATGAGCAACAGTTTTCCTTGCAACCAATCCCTAAGCATCTTTCGTTTCACCAGAGCTGTTTAAAAGAAGCTGAGCTGTGATTGGTTGCTATGATCAACAGTTTTCTCACTCCTTGACAACAACTCAGCAGACAGTGACTGGGTGGGAGAAATCTAGCGTCCCGGGAACATAAGCTACAGCCACTGTCTGCCCCCCAGAAAGGAGTAGAGAGCACATGATAGAAATGAATTCCCCCTCACTGCTCATATACCCATCATACATCCTCCATCCCATAGACACATCTTCCCTCTTAAAGGGATCTCCGGTATGGAAGTTAGGGCAAATCCATCCAGGGCTTTGGTTTGACCCCAAGCCCCTCTTAAAGGGATCCCCGGTATGGAAGTGAGGGCAAATCCACTCTGCTCTTTGGTACTGACCCCAGGCCTCTCTTAAAGGGATCTCTGGTATGGAAGTTAGGGTAAATCCATCCAGGGCTTTGGTTTGACCCCAAGCCCCTCTTAAAGGGATCCCCGGTATGGAAGTGAGGGCAAATCCACTCTGCTCTTTGGTACTGACCCCAGGCCTCTCTTAAAGGGATCTCCGGTATGGAAGTTAGGGTAAATCCCTCAGCTCTCTGATTCTCACCCCAGGCTTCTATTAAAGTATTAAAGGGATCTGTTATGCTTCAATAGCTGAGGAGGACAGGAGCAAAAAACCGCCAAAGCAGCAAGACACCAGAGAGGCTGGGACCTAATGGGTTGCAGATCCCTAAACTAACCGCACAACTAGAAGTAGCCGTGGAGCGTACCAACGGTGATCCTAGATGCCTCGGCACAGCCGGAGAGTTAGCTACACCTGAAGATAGAAAGAGGAAAGCTAACTGCCCCGGAGTAGAGACCTCAAAGAAATAGGAAGACCCCAAACATGTAATGGCGGTTAGACAAGAGGAAAACACGAACACAGACAGAAAATAGAATGAGCAAATGTTGGGGCCCAAATCTGTCTAGAAAGCAAAGTACAGGAGATAAATTCTGTCTGCAACCCAGAAAAACCCTAACAAAAATACCAGCATTTCTGATTACAAAAAACCTGAGACCACACGATCTCGACCACCTATATCAGATCTCTGGTGTGACACACAGCTACCCAGCAGTAAAAAATATCACAGGAACAGAGAACAAGTGCAAATACAAAATGAGAACAGGAGGCAGCGCAAGCCCCCAAAGGGGACCCGGCTGAATTCCAAGGCAAGGCTGCAAAAAGCAAGGGAAATCAAACCACAGAAAAAAAACAGAAAGTCACTTATCTGAATGATAGCAGGAAAGCAAGCTGAAATTCCAACAAAGACCTTGTAGCAACAGTTGATTACCGGCGAGGATCATGGGAGTTCAGATCACTTATATCAAGCCAGTCATCCCCACCTGAGACCCATTCCTTAATTGGTTCAATACCCTCAGCAACCACCAAAGGGAGCCTCTGCTCCAAAGTCGTCTCCAAAACATTCACAACAGGGATCATTGGTATGGAAGTCAGGGCAAATCCACTCAGAGCTCTGTTTCTGATGCCAGGCCTCTCTTAAAAGGATCCCCCGGTATGGAAGTTAGGGCCATTCCACTCAGTGCTCTGGTTCTGACCCCAGGCTGACGGGATGATGTGGTATATTAGGGTAGTAGTCGGGTGGCTCTGGATGACGGGATGATGTGGGATATTAGGGTAGTTGTCCGGTGGCTATGGCTGACGGGATGATGTTGGATATTAGGGGTAGTAGTCCGGTGGCTCTGGCTGATGGGATGATGTGGGATATTAGGGGTAGTTTTCTGGTGGCTGTGATGGGGTGATGTGGGATATTAGTGGTAGTTGTTCGGTGGCTATGGCTGACAGGATGATGTGGTATATTAGTGGTAGTAGTCTGGTGGCTCTGGCTGATGGGATGATGTGGGATATTAGGGGTAGTAGTCTGGCGGCTGTGACAAGATAATGTGGGATATTAGTGGTAGTTGTCCGGTGGCTATGGCTGATGGGATGATGTGGGATATTAGTAGTCCGGTGGCTCTGGCTGACGGGACGATGTGGGATATTAGGGGTAGCAGTCAGGTAGCTCTGGCTGACGGGATTGCGTGGGATATTATAGTGAATGCTGCTATGCGGAGTGGGCCAGGCTCTACACTCAGCTTTATATATATATAGATATAAAAATTATAATTTGTTATAACTAACCATAGTTAGTCACTATGCCCGGGCAACGCCGGGCTCTTCGGCTAGTGACTTCATAAAGTGACAGTGGTCAGAATTGTAAAAATTGACTTGGTCGTTTAGTAACAAATTGGCTCTGTCACTAAGGCGTTATATAATATACTGTATATTATTTATTATTAATTTATTCATTGTCATTATATTGCATACAGTATTTAGGAAGAAAATAATTGTGCTTTAACTATAAGTAGGTATATTCAGTGCACTTAATAAAACAAGTCAGACCTAGCTTACAAATATATCTCCTATAAGTTTGCCTTTTGCTAAGGAGTGCATGTTGAAAACTGAATAAAAACACATTAACATATAATGATATGAAATATCTGGGGACTTAGTGTCTACTACTATTATACCAATGTTATTCTTGCATACTGTGTTCTTCTAGCACTGTCAATGGTCCATTGTATTACTGTGACATTTATATGGCAAGTGCCGAAGTCCTGTCAATCTTCTGTGTCACTGGAAATCAGAGTGCAAACTTAGAATTGAGCCAGTTGTCACTTACTGCTAAAGAAAATGTAATCCTTTAGAAGCCTGATCGACTAGCAACTCAGCAGCATGTTTTCATCATATGTATACTGTCTGAAATTTTTACTGTTTTTCATGCTTCTACTCCAATTTCCCCAAATAAACAGCAACAGGGCGGGAGGGGTTGGTGTTGGGTGTATGACAAGTTATATATTACAGTTAAATTTAGCTCTCTTTTCTGTTAGTAGCTAATTTTCTGCAGCTCTGACTAAATCTTGTTTCTATCAGAAACACATAGGTCTAATATATCAGTGGTCTGGTGTTAATTAGGGAGAATTACCAGAAATAATTTACCTTGTAGAAATTTATCGCCGCTACCCGCATTTCTGATGCTAGAATAGGAGTTACTGAAAGAGTACAGCTTCTACTCATAACTAACCTATTAACAAGGTGTCACAAATTCCTCTCAGGATTTCAACAGTAACCATGTAGTAGTGAACACTGCAAATGTGCTCTGTGTATCACTGGCTCCAAACAGGAAAGCGTCTGCTGCCCCAGTCTGCCAGTATATAGTAGAGTCAATATATAACACAACTATTTGTTTTATACAATGTTATACCATCATGTTGAACTTGCTTGCTGTATATTAAAGAGTGGTTCAGAACGTTATTGTAGTGTTTTAATATATGTACAGTCCTGCTCATCGTTATTGGCACCCATGAAGTGTAAATACATAATGTGGAATATCTCCTGAAAAGAAACAAATTAAGCCATTTTTTGCATAGACCATTTGTGTTAAATACAAAAGAGCAAATGATAAACAATAATTTAAAAAAAAACAGTGGGGAGGAAAAATAGAAAAACCTAAAGCTTGCTGTGCACTGGTATTGGCACCCTTTACATTAAATTACCTTATTTTTCGGACCATAAGACACACGTTTTTCCCAAAAACAATTTGGAGAAAATGGGGGTGCGTCTTATGGTCGCAATATACTTACAAATCCTGTGGCGGTGGTCCAGTGGCCGCGGTCCCAATGCAGCCTCCCTGTACTCTGTGGTGCAGTGGTGTCAGGGCTCTGTGGTGTGGCTGCAGTGGGGCTCTGTGCTGCATGGGGGCTCCGCCGGCATTTCGTCAAAGCCCGAAAGCCCCCCGCAGCTCTGTTGCTTGCAACGCGGTGGCCTCCAGAAAGATGGCCGTCGGGAGCGGCGCATTCTCAAATTCAAATCTCCGCAACGAGATCTCGGGACAAGATCTCTTTGCGGAGATCTGAATCTGAGCAGCGGCCATCTTTCCGGAGGCCCATGGCGGCCATCTTTCCGGAGGCCTCCGTGTCGCAGCAACAGAGCTGCGGGGGGCTTTCGGGCTTTGACGAAATGCCGGCCGAGCCCCCCACGCAGCACAGAACCCCGCTGCAGCCACACCACTGAGCCCGACACCACCGCACAACAGAGCACAGGGAGGCTGCATTGGGACGGCCGCCACTGGACCGCCGCCACAGGATTTGTAAGTATATTGTGACCAGAGCACAGCCACCCCACAGAGCACAGCCACCCCATGGACACAGCCACCCCACAGAGCATAGCCACCCCACAGAGCACCCCTGCAACACAGAGCACCACCACCGCACCAGCATGGACCACCAAACAACCCCTGTTACCACTCCTCTACCTGTGCTGATCCCTTCATTGGTAAGCTGAATTCAGACTGTAAGACGGACGCCCATTTGACACATTTTTTTTTCTCTATTTTCCACCTCAAAATTTGGGGAGCGTCTTATGGTCTGGTGCGTCTTATAGTCCGAAAAATACAGTAGTATAGAAACACATTTTGACTCGACTGTGCTAAATCACAAATGAGAATCACCTGTGATTGTCAGTGCCCATGTGATTTTAATTAGAAAATGAATGATGACTTCAGTGTTTTAAAAAGTCACATGGCAGGCCCTGTTCCTTTGTTACAATGGTGAAGACAAAGGAGCTGTCTGAGGACATTAGAACCGCTATTAGCAAACACAAGACTTCCAAAGGGGAAAAGGCCATCTCCAAAGACCTTGGTATCCCAGTTTCAACAGTATGCAATGTTATGAAGAATACAACCTAAATCAGGCTAGCACACAATGTAAAGATGCAAACATCAATACTACAGTGCCCACTAAAGTACAATTCAGTGCAGTCAATAGATAAACTCCAAAAAGCGAAGATGCACACAATGAATTATAAGGTAAAATTACAAATCACTTTATTACAACAACAATACAGATATAGGACATAGTAAAAAAGAGACTTCAACAGTGGTATCCCATAAGGGTGGAACCACGAATACAACCAGGCATAAACATAGATGATAACATATCATACATGTATACAGGGGTATCTACAATATAGTCACAATAGATGTCCATACACAGTTATAATCAAGACTACAATGAGTCACCTCAGCCTATTGAGGCTGCAAACATAGGACAGTATACGGAAGGCTGTATGCCAATCCAGTATATAAAGCAATATATACATGCAGAGTATAGTTAATGATACAGACCTGGGACTCAGTGGTGCCACCCTCCCCTACGCGCGTTTCGGCGCTGTGCCTTCTTCCGGGGGAGTGGCATCAATGCTTAGTCCACATTATTTAAATATCTAAGAGCCAATAGAAAAGGCCAGTACATAAAATTGTCATCCTGCATATGGTTGGCGCATAGAGCACTGGCCCAGCCCAGACGCCGGCGTCACCCAAGGCGTCATCAGCCACGCCCCCACACCCCCTGCCGGAACGCCCACATGACGTGTGGGAGAGCCGACAGACGGAGGAAGCAAAGCCGAAATGAGACGCCACGAGTGGCGCCCAGCAACGGGACCCCAGCGCTCATGCGCACTAGCAGGAGAGCAAATGGCCAAAGAATGCGCCACCAGGATGGCTTGAGGGCAGTGTCACAATTTTTGTCCATGACGAATTTCTCCTCCGGTGACATCGAGTTTTTACTTGAATTATTGAGTTTTTTGTTGACTCATAATTTCTTTTTGTTCAATGGGTCCTTCTACCTGCAGCTCCAGGGCACCGCAATGGTTGCGGCTTGTGCACCTTCATATGCAAATTTATTCCTGGGGCTGTGGGAGAAGGACCTATTTTCAGCGGACAGGATGTCGTCAATGGAGCGGGTCGTACTTTGGGCCCGCTACATTGACGACATCTTCCTGATCTGGCGTGTTACCCCATCTGATTTGGAATTGTTTTTTCATGAGTTAAATTCAAACCAACTTAATATTCATTTGACGTACAAATTTGATTTACACGAAATTGATTTTTTAGATGTCACCGTGAGGAGGAATGTGGATGGTACTCTTGTATCCGATGTGTTCCGCAAAGAGACTTCAGTGAATTCGTTGCTTCACGCTTCGTCTTCCCACCCATCCCATGTGATTAACTCAGTACCTACGGGCCAATTCCTGCGTATTAAGAGGATTTGCTCCTCTAGTGAAGACTTTGAGACACGGGCTAAGGAGCTGACTGAACGTTTTGTTGACAGAGGGTATAGTAGGAGATGCTTAAAGAGGGCCTACAATAGAGCCCGAAATACAAGAAGGCATGATCTCCTATATTCATCACCTAAAAGGAAAGATAATTCACAGGTAAGACTGGTTACTCAGTATAACTCACAGTGGGGCAATATGAGAGGGATTCTGTCCAAATATTGGCCAATCTTACGTAGTGACCCAGTCCTCAAACAGTATCTATCCAAGGAACCATGTATGACTGCTAGAAGATCACGAAATTTGAGAGACCACTTAGTGAGGAGTTACTTTGTGCCACGACCACAACCCATCATGTTTTCCACCGACTCCATACTAAAAGGTCCCCCTTGGGGATGCAAACCCTGTGGAGGATGCGTAGCCTGCCCGAATGTTATGCAAGCAAGGGAATTCTTGGGATTAAATGGTGATGTGTTCACCATTACCCAGACGATTACATGCTCTACAACTTTTGTTGTGTATCACGCATCCTGCCCCTGCAACAAAATCTATGTGGGATTAACCACAAGGGCATTTAAAATTAGGATACGGGAACACATCCGTGACATTCAGGCGGCCAGTAATGAAAATAATCTTGATTTGCTTAAGACCATTCCTAGGCATTTTAAAATGTATCATGGTTGTGACATAACTGGCCTCAAATTTAGGGGAATCGATCGAATAGTCCCTAGTCTCCGTGGAGGTAAAATGAGCAAATTGCTGGCACAGAGGGAGACTTTCTGGATTTGGAAACTCCAAACACTACATCCAAACGGGCTTAATGAGTCTCTTAGCTTTGCGCCATATCTCTGATCACTTGACCCTGCACGGTTTTAGGCATCGTTTATTTGTTGTTTCTCACTGTTTTTTTTATTTTTTCAGATTTGTTTAGATATCGACATCTCTATGGAATTTGATCTTATATTTTCACATTGGACCATGGATACGTCGCAATTTTAAATTCTATGTAGTATTAATTAATAAACATTGTGTATGTTCGTATTATATCATTTTCTTTATTTATTTATTTTTTATTTACTATCTTGTATATATTTTTTCACTTAGTTCACTTTTTATGATCAATATTTATATTATGTGTATATCTGTTGTAGTATCATTATTTCTTCTTATTTATACATTCACTTATTATTTCCACACTTTATGATTTTTTAGTATGCGTTTTAGCATTATAATATAATTGCTACCGAGTTGGTTGTGTCACTGTCACTACTATTATGATTACTATATATACGGTTATGTGTATTATTGATTTAGTATATATGATATATATGTATGTTTCTACACTTTATTGCTTTATTTTTCGCATTCACGTGTACAATTGGTTTAGGTATTTACACAATGCACTAATATTGCGCCGCATTCTTCGGCCATTTGCTCTCCTGCTAGTGCGCATGAGCGCTGGGGTCCCGTTGCTGGGCGCCGCTCGTGGCGTCTCATTTCGGCTTTGCTTCCTCCGTCTGTCGGCTCTCCCACACGTCATGTGGGCGTTCCGGCAGGAGGTGTGGGGGCGTGGCTGATGACGCCTTGGGTGACGCCGGCGTCTGGGCTGGGCCAGTGCTCTATGCGCCAACCATATGCAGGATGTCAATTTTATGTACTGGCCTTTTCTATTGGCTCTTAGATATTTAAATAATGTGGACTAAGCATTGATGCCACTCCCCCGGAAGAAGGCACAGCGCCGAAACGCGCGTAGGGGAGGGTGGCACCACTGAGTCCCAGGTCTGTATCATTAACTATACTCTGCATGTATATATTGCTTTATATACTGGATTGGCATACAGCCTTCCGTATACTGTCCTATGTTTGCAGCCTCAATAGGCTGAGGTGACTCATTGTAGTCTTGATTATAACTGTGTATGGACATCTATTGTGACTATATTGTAGATACCCTGTATACATGTATGATATGTTATCATCTATGTTTATGCCTGGTTGTATTCGTGGTTCCACCCTTATGGGATACCACTGTTGAAGTCTCTTTTTTACTATGTCCTATATCTGTATTGTTGTTGTAATAAAGTGATTTGTAATTTTACCTTATAATTCATTGTGTGCATCTCCTCGCTTTTTGGAGTTTATTTAATGTTATGAAGAAGTTTGCCAAGCATGGAACCACCTCCCTAGACGTGGAGTAAAGAGAAAAATTGATAAGAGATGTCTTTGAAGGTTGGTACAAAAGGTGGAAAAAACACCAAGTCAAACATCCAAAGATCTGAAGGCCAACCTGGAAGAATCTGGGGTCATGGTTTCAACAAGGACCTTATACCGCACACAAAACCAAGCAGAGCCTTATGGGCGAAGGCCAAGGAAGAATCCATTGCTGAAGAAAAGACATAAATAGGAACGACTGATCTTTGCCAAAGATTACCTTGACAAACCACAATCCTTCTTAGGAAAATATTCTGTGAACAGATGAAACAAAAATAGAGCTTTTTGGCACTGCAACACAGTTTGTTTACAGATGGCTCAATGAAGCTTATAAGGAAAAGAACACCCTACCAACAGTTAAGCATGGTGGAGAATTCATAATGCTGTGGGGTTGCTTTGCTGCTCCTGGTACTGGAGGCCTTGACCGTATCACAGGAATCATGAATTCAGAGAATTATGAAGAGATTTTAGAGCGAAATGTCCTACCCAGTGTAAGAAAACTTGGCTTGAGTCAAAAAACATGGGTCCTCCAGCAAGACAATGACCAAAAGCACACATCCAAAAGTACACAAGAATGGTTGAAAGAGAAAAAAATGCACTGTTTTAAAATGGCCATCAATGAGTCCTGACCTCAATACCATTGAAAATTTTTGGGGTGAGCTGAAATCTGTCGTTGGAAAAAGAACCCTGCAAACATTTAAGAGCGTGAACAAACTGCAAAAGAAGAGTGGGAGAAAATTCCAGCTGAGAAGTGTAAGAAGTTTACTGATGACTGCAAGAAACATTTGGAGGCTGTCATCAATGTCAAAGGGTGTGCAACCAAGGTATAGTTAGGTGTGCCTTTATTGCTCCACATGCTGTGTTTTATTGTTGTATTACTTTGGACCACCAATTCAAAAATGCTGAGGATATAACTTTGGTACATTTACATTTATTTCTGAAGGTATTGTACAGTCTTTGAAAAAAAATAAAGGGGTGCCAATAACGATGAGCAGGACTGTATAAAACGTCTGTATACAATAGTACAGTTAGACGCAGAAATATTTGGACAGTGACCAGATCTTGGTGTTTTCATCTGTCCAAAGAATGCTTTTCCACATCTGGGCTGGCTCTAGATGTTTTTTGGCAAATTCTTATCTGGCATTTCTATTTTTAAGGCTGATTAATGGTTTGCACCATGTGGCAAAACCTCTGTAAATGCTGTCTTGAAGTCTTCTCTTTATGGTAGATTTAAATACTGAAACAACTACTTTCTGAAGAGTGTTCTTAATTTGGGTGGCTGTTGTGAAGGAGTTTTACTTCACCATGGAAAGGATTCTTCAATAATTCACTTCTGTTATCTTCCATGGACATCCTGGCCATTTTTTAGACCCCAAGCTCACAAGTGTGCTCATCTTTCTTTTTTTTTTTTTTTCAGAATGTACCAAACTGTTGATTTGGACACTCCTAACATTTCTGCTCTCTGATGGATTACTTCTCTTTCAGCCTAATGATGGTTTATTTCTCTTCTATTGAAAGCTCCTTTGACTGCACATTGTGGGTTCACAGCAATAGCTTCTAACTGCAAATGCCTCACCTGGAATCCGCTCCAGACCTTTTACCTGATTAACTGATGATGGGTTATCAAGGGAATGCAGCCCTTTAAAGAGCTTTTGAGATATCTGTCCAATTACTTTAGGTCTCTTTAAAAAGAGTCAGCTACATATTAACCCCTTCCTTACCAAAGACGGAATAGTACGTCATCGGTAAGAATCTCCTGCTTTGAGGTGGGCTCCTGTGGTGAGTCCACCTCAAAGCCGCGACATGTCAGCTGTTATAAACAGCTGACATGTGCCCACAATAAGCGCGAGCAGAATCGCGATCCGCTCACGCCTATTAACTAGTTAAATCTCGCTGCCAAAGCTGACAGCGGGCATTTAACTAGCGCTTCCGGCGGCCGGGCCGGAAGTGAGCGCATCGCCGACCACCGTCATGTGATCTGGGAGTCGGTGATGCGTTGCCTTGACAACCAGAGATCTCATAGAAACCTCTATGGTTGTTGCAGGCACATTGCTATGAGAGCCGCCCGGTGGTTGGCGCTCATAGCAATGCAGTAAATCTACTACATATGGGCGATCTGCTCATCACCCATATGTAGCAGAGCCGTTCAAGTGTGGCATGCTTCTAGCCTCCCATGGAGGCTATTGAAGCATGCCAAAATTAAAAATAAAATTATTTATAAATTAAAAAAATAAACAAAATTTCAAATCACCCTCGTTTCGCCCCAATCAAAATAAAAGAAAAATCACACATGCACATATTAGGTTTCGTCGCGTTCAGAATCGCCTGATCTATCAATAAAAAAGGACTAACCCGATCGCTAAACGGTGTAGCGAGAAAAAGAATTAAAAACGCCAGAATTACGTTTTTTTGGTCACCGCGACATTGCATTAAAATGCAATAACGGCCGATTAAAAGATTGTATTTGCACAAAATTAGTATCATTAAAAACATCAGCTCAGTGCGCAAAAAATAAGCCCTCACCCGACCCCAGATCACGAAAATGGAGACACTACGGGTCTCGTAAAATTGCACATTTATTTATTTTATTTTTTTAGCAAACTTTGGAATTTTTTTTCATCTCTTAGATAAAAGAGAACCTACACATGTTTGGTGTCTATGAACTTGTAAGGACCTGGAGAATCATAGTGGTAGGTCAGTTTTAGCATTTAGTGAACTTAGCAAAAATTCCAAGCAAAAAACAAGTGTGAGATTGCACTTTTTTTGCAATTTCACCGCACTTGGAATTTTTTTCCCGCTTTTGAGTACACGACATGGTAAAACCAATGTTGTTGTTCAAAAGTTCAACTCGTCCCACAAAAAATAAGCCCTCAGATGGCCATATTGACGGAAAAATAAAAAAGTTATGGCTCTGGAAAGAAGGGGAGTGAAAAACGAAAAATCGAAAAAAGCTCCGGGAGTTAAGGGGTTAAATAGAAAAACTTTTTTAATGTCACCGAAATGTAACAAAAAGCATGTGATATTGTATAGATCAGTAATTGAATCAATACAAATTTTCTCACTGATTTTTTTTGTATTGCTGTATACCACCGAAATGTACCACAGAATACGTAATACTCTATGGATGAGCATTATAATACTGATACATTTTTTAACAATATTCTTGAAGGTTATTTACAACCAAAATGTACTCTAGAACACGTAATACAATGTGGATGAGCAACGTAATACCAATAAAGTTTTCAACAATTTTATGGACAGATATATACCACAAAAATGTACCCAAGAACATTTAACACTCTGTGAATGAGTAATGTAATGCCAAAAAAAATGAGACAACTTTTTTGAGAGTTAGATACCACTGAAATGTATCAAAGAAGACATAATACTCTCTGGTAGTGTTGAGCGATACGATACCGCAAGTATCGGGTATCGGCCGATATTAGCTGTATCGGAATTCCGATTCCGAGTTCCGATATTTTCGTCTTATCGGATACCGGAATCGGATTTGTCACTGTCACTGTCAGTGTCCGTCGGTCGGGTCTGTCAGGAGTCAGCGGCACTTACCTGGCAGAAGATCTCCGGCGGTTAGGGGCTGGACTGCTTGATGGCCGCCATCATCTTTCCCCGGCGGTCACATGCAGTTTCTCGCGATAACTGCAGTGACTGC
The DNA here is from genome assembly GCA_033576555.1 of Oophaga sylvatica. Taxonomy (NCBI): domain Eukaryota; kingdom Metazoa; phylum Chordata; class Amphibia; order Anura; family Dendrobatidae; genus Oophaga; species Oophaga sylvatica. The sequence goes on from JARQOD010000001.1 coordinate 264,537,042, forward strand.
TGGGTAATCCCGGCCGTAAAGCAGTCAGTCCGATGACGTCACCGCCGGGGAAGCAGGTAATCAGCTGTGCTGCGTCGAGATGACAGGCTCTGCCTGTCATTGCGATGTAGCAGAGCTGGATCGTCGTGGGACCCTCGTTACTATGGACTGCGTCGGACAGGTGGTATACTGTTGGTTTGTTTTTTTTCTTTTTTTACAGGAGATCGATGGCGTCGCAGGAATGAGAGTATAATAAAAGAAATGAAAACTGTGTTGTCTTTTTTATTTCAGTAAAATACTTTTTTCTTGCTGTGTCTTTTTTTTTATACATTTAAAAACTTTGGGATTAATAATGGATCGGTGTCTTATTGACACCTCTCCATTATTAACCGGGCTTATTCTCACCGTGCAATCAACGGTGACATTAACCCCTTATTACCCCACTTGCCACCGCTACAGGGCAGTGGGAAGAGCCGGGTAAAGTGCCACAATTGGCACATCTTTTGATGCGCCAAATGTGGGGCTGCTGTAGCCTGGTATTATCAGGCTGTTGAGGGCCAAAATCCATGGGCCTTGACAGTCTTTTAATACCAGGCCGCAGCAGTCTGCATTTTACTTGGCTGGTTAACAAAAATAGGGGGACCCCTACGCCGTTTTTTTTTCGAGGGGATCCCCTATTTTTGTTAACCAGCCAAGCTAAGCAGACTGCTGTGGCCTGGTATTATCAGGCTGGCAAGGTCCATGGATATTGGATCCTTACCAGCCTGAAAAACCAGGCCTCAGCAGTCTGCTTCATCTGGCTGGTTAACAAAAATAGGGGGGACCCCACGCCAAATTTTTTTCGAGGGGATCCCCTATTTTTGTTAACCAGCCAAGATATGCAAACTGCTGTGGCCTGGTATTATCAGGCTGGCAAGCAGGGTCGGACTGAGGCACCGGGACACCGGAGAAACCTACGGTGGGCCCCAGCTCCTGCGTGGTGGGCCCTGATTTGAAAGGATAGGTCGCGGGGCAGAGGGGGTGGTGGCCCCGGGGCCCGCGCTCTGAGGGGGCCCACCCGGAGCTACGATACAGTTACATTCTGCGGCAGAGCAGGGAGAATCGCTCTCCCTGCTCTGCCGCCCGGAAGCTATGGGGCCTGAACAGGCGTTGGGGGGGCCCGGTGCCAGCAGTGGGCCCCCCACCCGTCATCGGAGGGTCAGCTGTATCGGCATCCAGCCGATAAAGCTGACCGCATGGAGAGAGAAGGAGCGAGCGCTCCTACTCTCCCATAATCCCCCTCTCAGCGTATGACAGCGGGCGCAATAACATCACCTGCCGGCGCCCGCTGTCAGACGCTGAGAGGGAGAACAGTGAGCAGCACAGGAGCCGGGAGGTGAGTTTTTTTTTTATTTTTTTTTTAATGGGGGTGCAGTCGAGTCCTGGCTGGAGAAGTCGTCATGTCGGTGTGGGCCAGATGGAAAAGACATGAAAAGTGAACAATTCCATTAGAAAGAACATCAGCGGTAAGTCATTATCTGTACCTGTGCTGTAATCTATTATATGTTCTGTAGGACTGGTATTATTTAACACAGACCATATGGCGGTAATATCAATATTGGTCTTTTTATATAGAGATTATTTTGGCCAACAGCGCGGTCATTTGCTGAGGTTCTCTGATGATGGGCCCACTCAGAAGTTTTGCCCCCACTAAACCAAAACCCTAGCTACGCCTATGGCTCTCTCTCTAGTCTTTCTTTCTCGCTCTCTGTTCTTTCCTTCTCGCTCTCTGTTCTTTTTTCTCTCTGTTCTTTCTTTCTCTCTTTTCTTTCTTTCCTCTCTTTCTTTCTCTGTTTGTTCTTTCTCTCTCGCTGCTCTTTCTTTCTTTTCCTCAGTACCAGCCACTGTGCCCTCATTACCAGTCAGTGTGATCAGCAGTGCTAAATGGTTACGCTTGGGGCGAGGATATGGGTGTGATTAGCTGTGAAATGGGTGTTGTCGGGGCGTGGCCTAAAATTTTCAGCGGCGCGCAACACGCGCCGCAGCCTTTAATCCTCTTTCCTGTCTTCCAAATTTGGGAGGTATGCTGTATGACCTCCCTACAACTTCTGGCCATGCTCCTGATGAGCGCGACGGATGGTCTCGTGAGGGATCTCCTCCCACACCTGGACTAAAGCATCCACCAACTCCTGGACAGTCTGTGGTGCAACGTGGCATGGCCTAAAATTTTCTGCAGCATGCACAGCGTGCCACAGCCTTTGTCCCTCTTTCCCTTATTCAAAGGTTGGGAAGTATGATGTTGGGCCGCAAGAATATATTTTCTCTGGTGGGCCCAAGGTACTCCAGTCCGACGCTGCTGGCAAGGTCCATGTATGTTGGCTCCTTAACAGCCTTAAATACCATGCCTCAGCAGCAGGGGCGTACATATAAATCATGGGGCCCCATAGCAAAAGTCTGAATGTTCCCCACCCCCCCAAAAAAAAACCCAGAGGCATTGTAAATGTAAAGTGCCAGCACAGTGAGGGAAGTTGAGTCGCACAGAGACAGGGGTTTTGGGGGTACTCGGCACCGATCACGTCGACTTCTATGGGGGATGTCACGAGTAGCACAGCTCGGTCCGTGACCTGGGCGATCACTGGAATGTGGGATATTTCCAGGGGATGATAGAATGTTCGTGTAGTTTGTCGTGACGCCACCTGTAGTACCTGGTCAGGGTGTCCAGCGCTGCTGTGCAGGTCCTCTGGAAGGGATGGTGTAGTGCAGGTAGGTGAAAAGTCTTCTACAGGTAACACGCTATCCTTCCAGGGCAGATAGATGTGAGATAGAGCAATGGTGCAAAGTGATGTAGCAGAGTGGACTATGCGACGTAGTAAGAAAGCAGGAAACACTTCAAGTTAAACGTTGCATAATAAAATTTTTAATAATAACATTACAAAAGTGCAAATGGCTTATATTATGTGACATGTTTTGTTACTGTTCATACCCTTGATATGTGTTATACATGTGTGTTAATAAATACATATTCAACAAAAGTGCAAATAGCATTAGTGCCGAAGTTCGTGGAGACTTCTTAGGACTACAACCCCACCGGGGTAACTTCACAGTGTCCTTTACTTGTGTTGTGGAGGACCCGCTCCAAACCTCCAACTGTGGTCTTGGGTGGGCTGCAAGACTTTCCTTGAGCAGACCTCACTTTCGGCCACACCAAACGGGTTTTTAGTTTCTGAGGTAGTTGAAAATAGTGCACAGTAAAGTTTTTTGTAAAACCAAGATGGAGCACCGAAGTGCCAACTATTTACAGAAAAATTTGTGAGCCAGTACAGTTCATGGCTTCAAAGTTCAACATTTTCATTACAGTGAAACACCATTACCCAACCTGGGTATATTAAGGCAACAATAAACTTGTTCTTCTGAACATTCACCCGTCCGGGTACATCAAACCATTACCCAACCTGGGTATATTAAGGCAATAAACTTCTTTTTATGAACATTCACACCGTCCGGGTACATCAATAATTTAACTATTTACATACAGAGACCCTGTCCGGGTTATTTAGACTTCTTTGGCTGGCCTCTTCCAGGTACCACCTGGTACTCTTCTGGAGCTTGCCAAACATCCGTGACAGGAGGGTCCACCCAGACCTGATGACGTCGTGTGGCCAGTACAGTGACGTCGTGACCCGCTATATGGGTCTGTGTGGCCACCTCTTTCATCTCCCTCCGGGTCTGGACCCCTATGTCCCGGACTGAACGAACCCCAGGGGGCCTAACAGGCGCCGGGTACGGGCCAGCTATCATTATCATGTCCATAGCTGGGGCTGCTGAGGAGACCACTGAGGGAGGCTGGGGAGATTTACGGCGTTGGGTGGGCACTTGTTCAGAGGCTTGGTTGGGGGAGGCTGAAGGCTCGTAGGGTCTGTCAGTTTCCTGACACTCTGGGGAGTAGGGGTCGCACCTGGTAACATTTAGGGCGTACCATCCATTGTAACCCCAGTGTCGGGTGTAAGTCACCAAGTCTCCTGGCAACAGGTCCCTCCCCGGGTGTCCTTCTGGGAGGTGGGCCTCCACGTCCCGCCGGGTTACAAAAACTTCTAAATAAAGTCCAGGCTCCTGGATGAAGCCCCAACCACCTTTTAACTTAAAGTTCCGTACTGCACCCTTACGCCGCGGCTCCCTCACCGTACTTTTATCCTTTCTCATACGTGCCTTCTCTGCCAGGTCCTTCTCCAGGTGACGTTGCCGAAGCTTTTGGGATTCTCGCTGCTCCCTTTGTCGCTCTGCTTCCCGCTCCCGACGTCTCCACTCTTCCTCCTGACGCCGGTTGTAACTCTCCTCCACCAGCATCTCCATGTCTCCATCATCAAACGCCAGCTTACGATGTACGGTTTGCGGCAGCTCTCCTGGCGCCCGCCAGTCCTGGCGGCGCTCACCTGCGGCGGAAGCAGCCGGCTCTGGAACAGATGACGGTCGGGGCTCCGGTACAGGCAGGTAGAGCTCTGGTGCCTGCGCGGCCTCCTCCATGAGAACGGGTGTCGCTTCTTCTGCCTCAGCGACGGGGGCAGACAGCGGGATCTGATGTGCTGGTGCGGCGTTTTCTGCAGGAACGGGTGCCTCCACTGTGATACTGGCAACCGGTTCAGATTGCAAGGGCTGGGATGCCCGCACGGCCTCCTGTACTGGAACGGGTGCCTCCACTGAGATACTGGCAACCGGTTCAGATTGCAAGGGCTGGGATGCCCGCACGGCCTCCTCTACTGGAATGGGTGCCTCACCTTCCGGTACAGACACTTCAGGGGGTAAGAGGGATTGGCGCCGCTCCAATTGTAGTTTTAGGGCCCGCCAGCTCGCTTCCATCCTGGCGACCTCCTCCCGGTGCCGGGCCAGGTCTCTCAGGGTATCCTCTGCTTCTTCCAGCGTAGGAGGGTTTCCAGGCCGGGTGCCAAACGGTGGCTCCGTGGCGATCGGGTCGCTTCCGTGGGGGGAGAGCTCTGACTCCTCCATCCCTTCCCACTTCTGCTCACGTCCATTCGCCATCTCAGCAAAGTCACATGTGTCATTAGCATCAGGAGAGGCGACATCTTTTGTAGGGAGGCGGGACCTTCGCGTTCGTTTACGCCCACTGAGGAGGATGAGGAGGCGGAACTCCAGAGCTGTGGGGCACGATCTTACATTGCAGTAACATTTAGAGTGTGCGGACATCGTTTTCACGCCACGGAGTGAGTGTACGCCCACGAGAGCACCCCCTTATTCTTCACCTGTGCCTCGTGGCGCAGATATGACGGAAAAATGGCAAATACAGTCTATGATGATTTTTGCAATTCTCAAGCAAAAAAACAGTTCAATTAAGGCACACAGGACTCGCTTATAGCGAGCTTCTGAATCCTGTTCGCTGGGTGCGATGCAACATCTCTGTGGCGACTGGACCCTCGGGTGCTTCTGTCTTTTCACAAATGCCGGCTTTACCCGGCAATTGAATCAGAGGCTATTTTACTATGTAGAAGTGAATAAACTATAAATATATGTATATATATATGTCACAATGACATGTATATATATATATATATGTATTCTAAGTGTGTATATTTTGTGTTTACAAGGAAAGAAAGTGTTTTTTTAGTTGCGATATTTTGTTCCCATAGACTTACATGGGACTTCTGGTATCGGAATCAGATATCGCCGATAGTTAGTGATATCGGCGATACCATTCCTATCCGATATTTTTAGATATCGAGCAGTATCGCTCAACACTACTCTCTGGATGAGCAATATAATAATGATACATTTTTTATCAGTTTTTTGAGGGTTATGCACCAACGCAATGTCCGTTGTACCCTTTGGATGAGCAACTGAATCCAAATAACGTTTTTTTTTCCCAGACCATGAAATTGTGTATGGGTGAGAAATTTATCCCAGTCAAATATTTTTATTTTTAGAGCTTTACATGCCATAGTAATGTACCAATAACCACTTTAAACTGTATGGATGACTAATTAAATCCAGAAATAAATTTGGAGATAAATATTTTGAAAGCGTAGTTTATGTACTTCTACACATAAAAAGTGCAAAGCCAGGAAAAAGTCATAAGGAGGATCATCCATGGACCCCTTAAAGGCAACAACTGGTGGGCCTCATTCAAATATTTTTAAAGTGCAGTGTACTCCTAAACTCAAAGGCTTTGCACAAAGTGCAAAGAGATTAAAAAATTATAAGGAGGGTAATACAGTAATCTTTTTCAGGTGTCTTCTTTTCCTTCCAGGGGGACTGCCTCCACCTGCTCCCTGGAGCCCGATTCCCAGATGTCTAGGCTGTAAGTGATCCGTCTTCCGGTAGTGCCAAAGTCCCCAACATATAGAAATGGGCAACAGCCCTCTGTATCACCTGCACCATCGGCTGCTCCCATATAGAATGTAGGGAACCCCTAAGACAGTATGTGCTCTCAGGAGTGGTAGTAGTCATGTCTCAAGCTGCCTCTCTCAGGCCTGTTTATTCCTCAATAAGGGTTCATCCTGCTACCTTCTGGGATTACACTCATTGCATACTATCGATGTTGCCCCTTCATTTTGAGGAACATGACCCTGGTTCCAGCCATTAGCTTTTGCTGCCTTCAAGGCAAGTGTTCCGTCTCTACTGACCAATAGTTGAGTGAGATGTAAGGACCGCTGATAATTATAAGTAACGACCATTCCCCGGGATGCCAGCTCTCGGTTCCTTGTGGTTAGTGGGCCAGATAATATTTCTCCAAAACATTTCTCCAAGGCTCTCTTCCTTGCCTCTTCCGACCATCCTAGGCCCTGCAGCCCACTCACAAGTTCCTGGATCCTGGTTCTCCTGTCCTCAGTCCATAAGAACCCCAGTGGTAAAGGATGCAGCCTGGATCAGGCCTTGGTGGTTCTGGGAAAACGTCTGGATCCGGGCGACAGGCTCCCACCACTTCTGCTGTTGCACCAGATTCCTCTGGCTCCAATAGTCCTCCGGTCACTTGATCGGGAGTCTCATGTGGTTATGCCATCTTTGTTGCCCACTAAGCATGTTACACTATTTGGACAACTAATTGAATACAGCAGTATTAACACTTTTTTGAGTGTTATATACCACAAAAAATGTACCCCAGACTACGGAATACTGTATGGGTGAGAAATTTAACCCAGCAAAATTTTGTTACATATTTTTGGAATAATAGATATCACAGTAATGTACCCCAGATCATGGAATACTGTATGTGTGAGTAGTTTAACACCGCAAAATTTAACGCTTTTTTTGGAGTGTTAGATATTGGAAAAATTTACCCTAGACTCTATGGGTGAGCAATTTTAATCCAGAAAAAAATGTCAACACTTTCTTGGAGTGCTATCACCAATATGTACGACAATGGATCACACAATATATTAACCCCTTTTTGTCATCAGACGTACTATTCCATCCATACGCCCTTGGACTTAATTCCCATGGACGGAATAGTACGTCATGGGCGATCGGCCGCACTCACGGGGAAGCGCGGCTGATCGCAGCCGGGTGTCAGTTGATTCTCACACGGACCACTCCTGGCACTTTAATTTAACCCCCGGCACACTGCGATCAAAGATGATCGCAGCAATCCGGATGCTGCAGAGGGGCTGATAGCCACTCTGCTTTTGGATCGGAGACCCAGTGACATCCTGGTCTCCAGGCCTGAGGAACTTCCTGTGATGCGCAGTGATGACCAGGAATATCTCCCATCCTGCTATATACAGTGCCTTGCGAAAGTATTCGGTCCCCTGGAACTTTTCAACCTTTTCCCACATATTATGCTTCAAACATAAAGATACCAAATGTAAATTTTTGGGGAAGACTCAACAACAAGTGGGACACAATTGTGAAGTTGAATGAAATTTATTGGTTATTTTCAATGTTTGTGGGAATACAAAAACTGGAAAGTGGGGCGTGCAATATTATTCGGCCCCTTTAACTAAATACTTTGTTGTGCCACCTTTTGCTGCGATTACAGCTGCAAGTCGCTTGCGGTATGTCTCTATCAGTTTTGTACATCGATAGACTGAAATTCTTGCCCATTCTTCCTTGGCAAACAGCTCGAGCTCAGTGAAGTTGGATGGAGATCGTTTGTGAACAGCAGTTTTCAGCTTTTCCCACAGATTCTCGATTGGATTCAGATCTGGACATTGACTTGGCCATTCTTACACCTGGATACGTTTATTTGTGAACCATTCCATTGTACATTTTGCTTTATGTTTGGGATCATTGTCTTGTTGGTAGACAAATCTCCGTCCCAGTCTCAGGACAGGGAACATTGCCTGAGCAGAAGGAATCATCAGTTTTTCCAGGATAACCTTGTATGCGGCTTGTTTCATACACCCTTCACAAAGATTAACCTGCCCAATTCCAGCCTTGCTGAAGCATCCCCAGATCATCACTAATCTTCCACCAAATTTCACAGTGGGTGCAAGACACTGTGGCTTGTATGGACGACCAGGTGTTGGGCAAAGCTGAAAATTAGACTCATCAGAGAAGATTACCTTACTCCAGTTCTCTATGTTCCGATCCTTATGGTCTTTGGCAAACTTCAGTCTGGCTCTCTTTTGCTTCTCATTGATGAAAGCTCTTTTTTGTAGCTTTACATGACTTGAGCCCTGCCTCTAGGAGCCTGTTACGAACTGTTCTTGCAGTGCACTTCACCCCAGCTGCCATTTGCCATTCCTTTTGTAGGTCACTTGATGTCATCCTGTGGTTGCTGAGTGACAGTCGAATAAGATGACGGTCTTCCCGGTCAGTGGAGAGTCATTTTTGCCCTCTGCCGGTCTGTAGCCTTGTTGTCCCCAATGTCTGCTGCTTGACCTTGTTGTAATGGACTGCCATCTTAGAAATTTTAAGGATGGAAGCAACATGATGCTCACTGTATCCCTCTGCTAGTAAAGCCAGAATTGAGCCCTTCTTTTCCTCACTCAATACTTTTTCTTTTCAACTCCTTTGGCATGGTTAAGTTATTTTTTCATTCCTATTACTTTTGGGATATTACTAGCACTTGTTTTGCCATCCAGCTTGTCCTATTGCAAGAAGATTGTTAACACCACAGCAGTGTTTTTTATAATTTCCTTCGTTAAATAAGATTTGGTTCAGGTGATCACATAATCAGAAGCACATTAAGTAGCATGAGGTGTACTCTGGTTGGAATTCAACTGACACTGGAATGGAATGGCTGTCAGGCATGTAGAGAAGCTGATTTTTATAAAACTGTGTAGTGGTCTCTAAATTTTTGCCAGAGCTGTGTATATAATATTGTGGTAGGTTGTCTCACTCGAGTCTCGCACCTCAATACCCGGCACTCGGACCGGAGCCTTCAGCTGCATAGAAATGCATGCAGCTGCACACTCCGGTCCCTAGTGCCGGGTATTGATGCGAGAGACTCATGCGAGTTTCTCGCAATTGTAACCCCGGCCTTTATGTCATTGACTGGTTTAGTATGTACATGCGGCAAAAACCATGATGAAGTAAAAATAAATACGACCCTTTGGGCAAAACAGGAAACAAAGCAAAGTGGTAACACAAAGCACAGTCCTTGTGGTTGTGAAGGATCCACCCCCTCATGGTTAGCAAAACACATGGTTCAGTTTAGCACCAACACAAGCACCTATCTGGAGTTAGCCTCTCCAGACACACTGAACACTGAGTGCCTAAGAATGCCAACCATTTGAATCCCAAACTACACCCTGGAGTGGAGATATGGAGAACAACCTCCTACCCACTCTATGGTTGTTCTCAAAAACCCAGCCCTTTTACAATGGCTACTTAACCCCTCTCAATACTTACTGTGCAGGAGCAAAACATCTGGATTTCGCATCACTAAAGCTAATGGCCTCAGGGAAACATATCTCCAGCCCAATGCCTTGCCAATATATATATATATATATATATATATATATATATATATACGCAACATTGCAACACCATGAAAGAAAGGTGGTGAAATTATTGAAATGACAAACTCAATAGAGATTATGATGTGTGGTAGCATAATTTATGGCAGCTGTACATCTCTAGTCTTCATTCTAGATACACAAAGAGCTCGGAGATACATTTATTTAATGGTGTTGCATTTTTCCAGACTGTCTCATTATTCAGTACAACATCAGGCATTTTGCTAGTGCTACTATGAAGGGCCTGTGTGGCCTAAATGCACTACCATGGCCTGAAAGTTTTTGGATTTGTTGTCTATCAAACACATTTGGTCAGCAATTGCAAGTGGAGCTACCAGCAGCAAAATTTGATGCTTTGAATTCAGCATGGCAGAACATTCCTCAGACAACTATTTTAGGGGTTCTTCGAGAATGTGATAAACATGGCACCTGTGACACAATTAAACCTTCATGCGTCCTAGTCACGCGTCAGGATGGCTGCATGTTGAAGAAACAGAGCTTGAGACATATCTCATGTTTAAAAAAGCTGATGTCATAAGCACATATTTCTCTCTGTGATCATTGGGGTCCATCATGAAGAAATGTGCTACTTTGAAAAGCTTTGACAAACAAACCACATTCAATCTTCATGGGTCTTTGACTCCATCTGTTAACGGTCTTCCTGTCCAGGAATTAACCCATTCGATTCCAACTTTGTATGTGTGCTAATGACGGCAGCTCCTCTGACAGTTGAGATATGGAGACTGAATAAATCTTTACACTGACTGAGCACATATACCCCTTTTGCTGATTACAATATACCGTGGGTGAAATAATTGAGCATGTCACCAATTTTCTAATAAATAGAACATCTATGGACACATATGGTTTGATTTCTTTGCCTGTGTCGATTGGATGGGTTTTTACCAATATCTGGTGAGAATTTCATGTCAATAGCATCTTTAGAAATATATTTACTTAGAAAATTGTTGACAAGTTCAATATCCATTGAATATGAATGACCACAAAGGCGCTCCTGACATGTCTAATTTTATTCTTGACCATAAGACTACTAACCTTTTCTTGCACATTATTACTATAGGTTGATTGTTTTCTATACAAATTATTCTAGAATCCCTGGCAGAGGGAGCACTTAGATAATTCCAATACATCCTCCTAAGTGCAAGTTCAAAATTTCATACTGAGTTCACTACTTATTTCACACGCTGTATATAGTACCCCTTGTAATGCAACATCTTTTATATGGAATGCAGTTTAGGACTCCACATTTTTAAAAGGATATTGGGAAGTCAGTTCTGAGGTAGACAACTAGATTACTACATGGGATGGGAGGACTCTCCCATAATGAGATGTTAGATAAGTTGGGCTTGTTTAACATAGAAAAAAAGATGCTTCAGAGGAAATACATGTATAAATACGTGTGGTCCACACAAAGGAGAGGCACATGAGTTATTCCTTCCAAAAACCTTGCAAAGGACCAGGGGGCATTCATTATGTGCGGAGAAAAAGTGAGAAAGGTTTCTTTACAGTTAGCGTATTTGCACACGTCATCTTTTATATGATGACAGACCTGCCGGTTTGCTGAGGTGAAGAAGATGCTTCAAGAAAATGCTGGTGGAAGCTATATCAGCATATATGAGAGGCATACATACCACAACAAATGGCATTGTAGGTTATGAATAATCTCGCAATAGAGAATGCAAAACTGATGGTGAATGGTTGAACTTGATAGACTTGTTGTTTTCAACCTATGTAGCTATGTAGCGCAGTGGACCCAGTAGTAAGTCTAGATCTCTGTGAAGGGCTCCTCTGGGATCTGTTAGATGAATTGCCTTGAGCCAAGTCTAGCCAAGGTAGTAATTTAGGGCTGATTGCTTTTGCTTCTGATAGACTGTACACCTATTAGACATTTTATGGAATATCTTGAGCATATACCATGAAAGTCTAATATAAAAATAAAAAAATACACATTCCAGTAGTTTTGTTCTATTTCTTTTCTATTTGTAGAATATAACTACATTTTAAAAGTGTTCCCCTTGTATAACGAGATGACAAGTTCTTAACACTCCGATAAAGAAAGCTTGTGACCATGGCTGCTTACGATGAGAATCTCATGATCACCTATGAACAAACCATATCTCAGTGTCATTATTTCAGCAGCAGATGGAAGGAAGGGAGACACAGTCATTACTAGTGGTAGGCGGAGCCCACACAGGATAGAACACCTCAGATTAAAAAGAGTGTTGACCGGCCCCTCCAGCTTGGGCTCCTCCTACTCCAGCTCTCCAGTCTAAAATTTGAGGTCACAGAGGATAGTCGCTGCTGGAGCAGCTCCTCAGAAATTTTTTTATTTTTATCGGACAGAGACTTGGACCCCCGTGGTCTAGAGGTCTCAGGGGTCTCAGCGCTGCTGGACCCCCACCTCTCCCTTGGCGGATCTGTATTACCCTTTAAGGAGGTCCCTGCAGAACCCTGCCGGCCCCGGGGGATGAGGGTTGCTTCCCTGGCGGGGACGCAAACCGCGCTTCTGGGGTCACTGCGTTCTCCGCCCTGGGGGGAAGCTACGGGCACAGCGCCACAAATCCCTGGGGGTCCCTGTGGCGCTCAGCTGGGTGAGTACTCAACATTTTAATATGTGTTTGAGTGCCTCAGCGACTGCTGCGGCAGCCGCTGCTACATTTTTCATGTTGGTGATGTGTGTTTTTTGTCCGCAGGTGGATGCCTGCAGGACATGGGGGGGGAGAGCGGAGGAGTCGCGCGCGCTTCTTTTGAAGCCGGCGGGGGGCGTGGCTTCGTGCCTTCCCGGTCTTTCGCGGGCAGGAAGCGCTCAGAGGCGCGATTTCTCCCTGCCTCTCTTCTTCCGGCTTTCTCTCTCCAGCGCAGCGGCCATTACTGAAGGCTGCCTCGGGCTCCTCACTCTCCTCTCCCCCCGACAACCGAAGGAACACTGCACCGCGGCCAGCTGGGTGAGTCGCTTCTGCCTGTCAGGGCAGAAGCTTAACCCCCTCACCCTCACAGCGCAGGGCACCTTTCTGAGGCACAATTTGGTGGCAGACTGCGCTGTCCTGCAGCTGTTACCTCATATAGAGGTCCTTTTTTAGTCTGGGGCTCGCACACCCTGTTCATTTAACAGAGGTTGTGGGGAGTCTGCGACATTAACCCCTTGATAGGAGGTTAACCTTTAATTGGGGGACAGCTGGGGCAGCTCTCTCCTTAAGAGCTTTAACCCTTCAGCGTTTGTTTTTTCTTTCCCTTAAGAAGCCACACTGTTCCAGTTACTGACAGGTTTAACCTGCCATATACTGTGTGAGGGCATGTCAGATCAGGACCCAGGAGGTGCGGACCGTCTCCCAGGTCCGCTACAGGATCAGTCTCGCGTATCTGACACGCAGGAGTCCTCGACGGCGTCAAGCGCAGCGGTCGGGGGTCTCAGTGATGTCAAAATGGAGGCCCTCACTCGTTCTATTGATGGCCTGTCTGACCTTCTAGGTTATTGGGTGTCAGCTAGATCCTCTCATGGCAGGAAGCGCCACAGGCCGGTAATATCCTTCCCGCGTAGCGACTCGGAGATCTCTGGTATGGAAGGGAGGCGTTACAGTTCCCCTTCAAGCTCGGATGGGGAGATGTCCGATTCGGATAAGGAGGATCGTCAGGGACACTCTGCCTCTTTTTTGGGCCGTGCAGAGGCTTTTATTGGAGCCATGAGAGAGGCGTTACAGTTACCGGAGGAGGTAACTAGACGCCCTGGTAAGTCGGCCCGGATGTTTCAGGAGTCGCATAGGTCGCGATCGGCATTACCATCTCTGGATGAGCTTAATGGGGCAGTGGAGAAGGAACGCCTGTGTCCAGATAAGCGTTTTCAGGGGACACGGTTTTTTGAGACACTGTATCCGTGTTCGACGGAGTTGATTGATAATTGGATTCCTTCTCCTGAAGTGGATGTCCCTTTATCCCAGCTTAGCAAATCTTCTTTACTTCCTGTTAAAGGGAAGGCGAGTCTGCAGGATCCGCTGGACAGAAAAACGGAGATGGCGGCGAAATCCATCTACGAGGCCGCGGGTCATGGATTCAGAGCGGTGCTAGGATCCATGTGTGCTTGTAAAGCTTCCCTGAGCTGGTTGGACTGTCTACGGATGGCGTGGCAAGATGGATCCCGCTATCCGAGGTAGATGAACTTTTCAAGTTGTTGGAGGATGCAGCCCGATATGGCAGTGATGCAGGTTTGGATACTGCCTCACTGCTGTCCAGGGCGCAATCCTCGGCGGTCACAGTCAGAAGAGCACTGTGGCTTAGACAGTGGACCGGGGACACGGTTTCCAAGCAAGGTTTGCTATCTTTAGCTTACAAGGGTGGTCAGCTATTTGGATCTGACCTCACGGAGCTGATTGCCAAGGCAAAGGCAAAAGAAACGGCTTTACCGCAGCGAAGAGCTGTGACTTCTGCGTCTGACAGGCCTAGTGCCGGTAGTAGTCGGCGGTCCTTTCGGTCCAGGGGACGGTTCGGTCAGCCCTCTTGGGGATCGGGTCGTCCCTCTTTTTCAGGAAAAAAGAACTCTCAGAAATCCCGCACTCCCTGGAAACAGAGCTTCCGTCAAGACAAGCGGGAAGCTGACAAAAAGCCCGCTAAGGCGGACTGACGCCAGGGTCTCACTCGAGGGCTCTCGAGTGGGGGGTCGTTTACTCCAATTCGAACCGACTTGGGCTTCCCACGTGTCGGACGCCTGGGTGACGCGGGTTGTATCGACAGGCTACTTCATAGAGTTTCTTTCTCGAACCCCAGACAGTTTTTGTCAATCTCGCATTCCGTCAGAGCCCGAACTATTTGCCGCTCTACTGCGGGAGGTAGATTCCCTTCTGCAGAAGGGTGTGGTGGTTCCGGTTCCGCCGGAGGACCGGGGAAGAGGATTTTATTCCAACCTCTTTCTGGTCCCCAAAAAGGAGGACAAATTTCGCCCCATTCTGGATCTCAAAAGATTGAATCGGCATGTTCGCACCAGGAAATTCCGCATGGAGTCGCTTCGCTCCGTTGTGGCGGCCCTGTCGCAGAACGACTTTTTGGTGCCAATCGACATTCGCGACGCTTATTTGCATGTTCCCGTCGGAAGGGCCCACCAACGCTTCCTTCGTTTTGCCATAGGTCAGGACCATTACCAGTTTGTGGCCCTGCCATTCGGGTTGGCCTCAGCTCCCAGAGTTTTTACGAAAATTCTGGCACCTCTCATGGCGATCCTTCGAAGACAGGGGGTTACGATTCTTCCCTACCTGAACGACCTTTTGATTGTGGCGTCCTCAAAGGAGGAGGCGGTGACGGCTCGCAATCTATCCCTTCAGCTCCTGGAGGACTTCGGGTGGCTGGTCAATTGGCAGAAGTCGTCTCTGGAACCGTCGCAGTCAATACTTTTTTTGGGGATGCATTTCGACACGGTACGAGCAGTGGTGTCTCTGCCCCCAGACAAGCAAGCAAGTCTTCTTTGACATGTGCAGGTTATGAAGTCTTCGACAGCAATGTCCCTTCGAAGGTGTATGCGCCTTCTGGGTTTGATGGTGGCGTCAATGGAGGCAATCCCGTTTGCCCAATTTCATTCCAGGGCTCTCCAAATGCTCATTTTGAACCGTTGGGATCGATCGCAGGTTTCGCTGGATTGCAGTGTCATCATCTCCCACAGGGTGCAAGAGTCTCTAGGATGGTGGTTACGTCCAGAAGTGTTATCCCTGGGGAAGTCCTTCCTCACTCCGAGGTGGTCGGTCATAACCACCGATGCCAGCCTGACGGGCTGGGGGGGTGTCTGGAACGATCTCTGGATTCAGGGAGTATGGTCGTCAGAAGAATCTGTCCTGCCGATCAACATTCTGGAATTGAGGGCAATTTTCCTTTGCCTCCAACACTGGACGGTCCCTTTAAGCGGTCTACCAGTCCGAGTGCAGACAGACAACACGACGGCGGTCGCATATATCAACCATCAAGGTGGGACGAGAAGCTTCAAGCTCATGATGGAGGTGTCTCGGATCTTGGTATGGGCCGAGGCCAGGGTGCCAGCCATCTCTGCGATTCACATTCCAGGAATTCAGAATGTCACGGCGGACTTCCTCAGTCGCGAAAAGATGGATCCCGGAGAATGGAGTCTTCATCCGGAAATTTTTCCACTGCTGTGCTCCCATTGGGGAACTCCCCAAGTGGATTTGATGGCATCCAGGTTCAATGCCAAGTTACCAATGTTCATGTCCAGGTACAAGGACCCGAAGGCTGTGGCGGTGGATGCTCTGGTGGCTCCGTGGGACCAATTCGAGCTAATCTATGTGTTCCCACCGATATCCTTACTTCCTCTGGTGTTGCGTCGGATCAGACTGGAGAGAGTCCCGGCTATGTTGATAGCCCCAGATTGGCCGAGGAGGACGTGGTTCTCTACGCTGGTGTCGCTTCTGGCAGCGCATCCACTTCCACTCCCTCTTCGCCCGGACCTGTTAACCCAAGGGCCCGTTCGTCACCCGGACCTGAAGTCTCTGCGTTTGACGGCGTGGCTCTTGAGACTGAAATCTTGAGCCGTAAAGGTTTTTCAGCCGAAGTCATTGCCACTCTGCGAGCTGCCAGAGGTCCGGCTACTACTAGGATTTATCACAAGATTTGGGAAGCCTTCTTTTCGTGGTGTTCGGGTTCTTCAAAGAACCCGAGGATTTTTTCCATTCCCAATTTGTTGGCCTTTTTGCAGTACGGGCTGGACAAGGGTTTGGCAGTTAGCACTCTGAAGGGGCAGGTTTCTGCTTTGTCCTTGTTGTTTAGGAAGGCTATCGCTTCGCGTAGGGACGTACGTTCCTTTTTTCGCGGAGTAACCCGTCAGTTTCCGCCGCGGAAGGCGTTTGTGTCTCCTTGGCGGCACAATCTTGTCTTGGAGGCTCTTCAACATGGGCCTTTTAAGCCTATGGACTCTGTTAGCCTTTCTTTGCTCTCTTGGAAGGTTGCCTTCCTAGTGGCGGTCACTTCTTTGAGAAGGGTCTCTGAGTTGGCGGCTCTTTCTTGCTCGCCTCCTTTTCTGGAGTTTCACCCGGATAGCGTAGTGCTTCGCACACGGGGCGACTTTCTACCTAAGGTGTTGTCACAATTTCATGTTAACCAGGATATTGTGTTGCCCTCGCTCTGTCCGGAGCCGAGGAATGTGAAGGAACGGGCTTTGCACACTTTGGATTTAGTGCGGGCTTTGAAGTTCTATTTGTCTATTACTCAAAGTTTTCGGAAGTCGGATTCTCTGTTTGTGATTCCAGCAGGTCGTCGACGTGGTCAACGAGCTTCTAAGGACTCTATAGCTCATTGGATTCGGTCAGCCATTTTAGAGTCTTACCGACTTAAGGGCGAACCTTGCCTGGTTAAGATTCGAGCTCACTCCACGAGGGCTGTGGGTTCATCGTGGGCCTTTCATCAAGGGGCCTCGGGAGCTCAGCTCTGCCGGGCGCGACCTGGCGATCCGTCCACACGTTTACGAAATTTTATAAGGTGGACGTCAGTGCTTCCGCTGATGCGGCCTTAGGACATAGGGTCCTGCAGGCGGCTGTAGTTTAAAGTTCTTGTTAACTTGTATTTAGCGCTGGTTGCGCATTTATCTAAGTTGTGGGGAATCTGCCTCTGTTGGTTTTTTTTTTGCCCACCCTTAATTTCTGGACTGCTTTGGGACGTCCCACTAGTAATGACTGTGTCTCCCTTCCTTCCATCTGCTGCTGAAAGACGGATTTTGGTAAGACCTTACCTGTAAAATCCTTTTCAGCGAAGGAAGGAAGTGAGACACAGATCCCTCCCATGGCAGAAGTGTGTTGTTGTGTTTTCAGATGCGGCGTGACCCTTCTCTGATAGCGATTATCTGGGCTGAGGTCGGCGCGCTAAGGCTCTTTTCCAGCATTGCCAGCTCATCGCAGTGGTCAGGTTCAGTGAGTAGTACCTGGGACTGTGTGTTTTTTTCTGTTAAATGCATAACCTGTCTTCTTGTTTTTTTCTCTGAAGTTATTCAGAAGGGGTTATGTTGCTCCGCTGGTGATATTTGCTCTTCCTTAGCTTGTGTACGGACTGGAGAGCTGGAGTAGGAGGAGCCCAAGCTGGAGGGGCCGGTCAACACTCTTTTTAATCTGAGGTGTTCTATCCTGTGTGGGCTCCGCCTACCACTAGTAATGACTGTGTCTCCCTTCCTTCCTTCGCTGAAAAGGATTTTACAGGTAAGGTCTTACCAAAATCCGTCTTTTATGACTCTCCATATTAAAATAGCCCTTTGTACCACCTAATTTCATGTGAATCACAAGGAAACCCACCCTTCAAGGGCTGAGTTAGCTAATAGCATTAGCACAAAAACACATTTCACAATTTTTAAAGTGCCAATAAAACTGCCATATAAAAAGTGTCTGGAACGTGTTCTATTTTTAAGCAAAATAAATGGTAAATGAGCAGCATTGTTATGTTAAGTGTGTGAATGCTGATTTCTCCCAGAAAATAGTAGATTTTGTTTATCAAACCAACTTATTAGGAAGTCAACTTACAGTATTGCAAAGTATTAGCAGATGACAAACTACAAAAGTAGTCAATGATCTCTTCTAGTGGACCATAATAAATTTCTATATGCCATAAAAAAACAAGAAAAAATACAGTGGAGGGGATTTCAGAAGACAAATGTTTAAAACACACGCCTTTTAATATATACAGTGCCTACAAGTATTATTCAACCCCCTGCAGATTTAGCTGGTTTGATAAGATGCAAATAAGTTAGAGCCTCCAAACTGCAAACGAGAGTAGGATTTATTAACAGAAGCATAAATCTTACAAAACAAAAAGTTATGTTGCTCAGTTGAATTTTAATAAATTTTAAACATAAAAGTGTGGGTCAATTATTATACAACCCCTATGTTTAATATTTCGTGGAATAACCCTTGTTTGCAATTACAGCTAATAATCGTCTTTTATAAGACCTGATCAGGCCGGCACAGGTCTGTGGAGTTATCTTGGCCCACTCCTCCATGCAGATCTTCTCCAAGTTATCTAGGTTCTTTGGGTGTCTCATGTGGACTTTAATCTTGAGCTCCTTCCACAAGTTTTCAATTGGGTTAAGGTCAGGAGACTGACTAGGCCACTCCAACACCTTGACTTTTTCCCTCTTGAACCAGGCCTTGGTTTTCTTGGCTGTGTGCTTTGGGTCGTTGTCTTGTTGGAAGATGAAATTACGACCCATCTTAAGATCCTTGATGGAGGAGCGGAGGTTCTTGGCCAAAATCTCCAGGTAGGCCATGCTATCCATCCTCCCATGGATGCGGACCAGATGGCCAGGCCCCTTGGCTGAGAAACAGCCCCACAGCATGATGCTGCCACCACCATGCTTGACTGTAGGGATGGTATTCTTGGGGTCGTATGCAGTGCCATCCAGTCTCCAAACGTCACGTGTGTGGTTGGCACCAAAGATCTCGATCTTGGTCTCATCAGACCATAGAACCTTGAACCAGTCTGTCTCAGAGTCCTCCAAGTGATCATGAGCAAACTGTAGACGAGCCTTGACATGACGCTTTGAAAGTAAAGGTACCTTACGGGCTCGTCTGGAACGGAGACCATTGCGGTGGAGTACTGTTATGTTACGGTAGCTGAGGAGTGCAGGTAAAAAAGGAAATACACCAGAGCAGTTGGAATCTATGAGATTGCAGTACCCTGACTAACCACCGCAACTAGAGGCAGCCGTGGAGCGTTCCTACGATGGTCCTAGACGCCTCGTCACAGCCTGAGAAACTAACTACACCTAAAGATAGAAATAGGAAAGCTATCTGCCCCGGAGCAGAACCCAAAGATAATAGAAAGCCCCCAAACATGTAATGGCGGTTAGACAAGAGGAAATACTGACACAGAAAGAAAATAGTATGAGCAAACGCTGGGGCCCAAACTAACTAAATAGAAAAGGATAGGAAGGGTACTTACTGCAATCCCAGAAAACCCTGAAAGGCACCAACTCTACTAATTTCAAAAACACCTGAGATCACACGACCTCTACCACCTAAATTAGTTCTCTGGTGTAACAAAAACAGCAGCCACTGAAAAAACTGCAAAAAGCAAAAGTACAAAACACAGTGGCTGGACTAAACTGAGAGGGCAAAAGCCCCCGGAGGGGACCCAGAAGGCCCCCACAGAAGTGCAGGACAAAATGCAAAAATATAGCAAAAACACAAAATAAGAAATTGTCTTATCTGATAGCAGGAGATGCAGACACGACACAGCAGGCTACAAGGGAAACTGGAAAGAAGGATTCAGACCAGAACAATTGATCACCGGCAACCCTGATGGGAAAATGATTCCCTTAAATAAGACCAATCAGTAACACCTGATTCCCAATCCTCACTAGTACCGCTTGTAACCACCAGAGGGAGCCTCTGCTCAGAACTCATCTCAAACCCATTCACAACAGTACCCCCCCCTTGAGGAGGGGTCACCGAACCCTCATTTGAGCAACCAGGTCGGTCAGGATGAGTTCTATGATACGCACGGATAAGTCTCCTAGCATGGATGTCCGAAGCAAACACCCAAGAATTATCTTCCTGACCATAACCTCTCCATTTAACCAAATACTGGAGTCTTCGTCTAGAAAAACGAGAATCCAATATTTTCTCAACCACATACTCCAGATTGCCCTCAACCAAAACAGGGTCAGGAGGCACAGCAGCAGGAACCACTGGCTCAACAAACCTCTTCAACAAGGACTTGTGGAACACGTTATGGATCTTAAATGTCCCTGGAAGAAGCAAACGAAAAGAAACAGGATTAATAATCTCCATGATCTTATAAGGTCCAATGAACCTAGGCTTAAATTTAGGAGATGCTACTCTCATAGGAATATTCTTTGAGGACAACCAGACCAAGTCCCCCACTTTAAACCGAGGACCATCAGTCCTATGCCGGTTAGCAAACCGCTGGGCCTTCTCCTGAGAGAGGGACAACCTCTCCACTACCTGGTCCCAAATCTGCTGCATACGCTCAACAACAGAGTCAACACCTGGACAGACAGAAGCCTCCGTCTGTCCTGAAGAAAATCGAGGGTGAAACCCAGAATTACAGAAAAACGGAGACATCAAAGTGGCAGAGCTAGCCCTATTATTAAGAGCAAACTCAGCCAAAGGCAAAAAAGAGACCCAGTCATCCTGATCAGCAGACACAAAGCATCTTAGATAAGTCTCCAATGTCTGGTTTGTTCTCTCAGTTTGACCATTGGTCTGAGGATGAAATGCCGAGGAGAAAGACAATTGAACACCCAGTTTAGAACAAAAAGTCCTCCAAAATCTGGAAACAAACTGGACTCCTCTGTCAGACACAATGTTCTCAGGAATGCCGTGTAAACGAACCACGTGCTGAAGGAACAACGGCACCAATTCAGAGGAGGAAGGCAACTTAGGTAATGGCACAAGATGTATCATTTTGGAAAACCTATCACAAATTACCCAGATGGTGGTCATTCTCTGAGAAACAGGAAGATCGGAAATGAAATCCATAGAGATATGGGTCCATGGTCTCTTGGGCACAGGCAATGGCATCAACAAACCACTAGAGCGAGAGCAAGGCTTGGAGCGAGAGCAAGTCCCGCAGGACTGCACAAATTCCCTGACATCGCGAGACAAGGTAGGCCACCAAAAGGACCGACTAACCAAGTCTCTGGTACCAAAAATTCCGGGATGCCCAGCCAATGCGGAACAATGAATCTCAGACATCACACTCTTTTTCCATCGGTCCGGGACAAACAACTTTCCAACAGGGCAGCGCTCGGGCCTATCCTCCTGACACCCCTCCAGAGCAAGTCTCAAATTAGGCGAGATGGCGGAAAGAACTACACCCTCCTTCAAAATAACAGAGGGATCAGATAGCTCAGGAGAGTCCGCAAGGAAACTCCTCGAGAGGGCATCCGCCTTAACATTCTTAGTGCCAGGAAGAAAGGAAACCACAAAATTAAAACGTGTGAAAAACAAGGCCCACCTGGCCTGTCTAGGATTGAGTCGCTTGGCAGATTCCAGATAGACCAGATTCTTATGGTCCGTAAGGACCACCACCTGATGTTTGGCTCCCTCCAGCCAATGTCTCCACTCTTCAAAAGCCCACTTCATGGCCAATAACTCCCGATTACCCACGTCATAATTACGTTCAGTAGGAGAAAATTTTCGAGAGAAAAAGGCACAAGGGTTACTTTTAGAGGTCTCTGGATCTTTTTGGGACAAAACGGCACCTGCCCCAATTTCAGAGGCATCAACCTCCACCTGAAATGGCAGAGAAACATCAGGCTGCCGTAGAACAGGAGCAGAAGTGAATCTCTGCTTAAGTTCCTGAAACGCAGAGACTGCCTCAGGAGGCCAATTCACCACATCAGAACCCTTTCTGGTCAAATCAGTTAATGGTTTAACAATAACAGAGAAATTACCAATAAATTTACGATAAAAATTGGCAAAACCCAAAAATCTCTGAAGAGCCTTTAATGAAGTAGGTTGGACCCAATCACAGATGGCCTGAACCTTGACCGGGTCCATTTCAATAACAGATGGGGACAAAATGAATCCCAGAAATGAGATCTTCTGTA
Source organism: Oophaga sylvatica (assembly GCA_033576555.1). Lineage (NCBI taxonomy): Eukaryota > Metazoa > Chordata > Amphibia > Anura > Dendrobatidae > Oophaga > Oophaga sylvatica. The sequence continues at coordinate 264,559,473 of JARQOD010000001.1, forward strand.
CGCCAAAAAGACACTTTGATCCCTTCACATACAGAGCATTCTCTCTCAAAATCTGGAATACAGTTCGAACATGTTTCACATGAGAGTCCCAGTCATTAGAAAAAATCAAGATATCATCCAAATAAACAATCAGAAACTTGTCCACAAAATCCCTGAAAATGTCATTCATGAAGGACTGGAAGACGGAAGGAGCATTAGTGAGCCCAAAGGGCATCACAAGGTACTCAAAATGCCCTTCAGGGGTGTTAAATGCCGTCTTCCATTCATCCCCGTGCTTAATGCGAATAAGGTTATACGCCCCCCTGAGGTCAAGCTTGGTAAACCAAGTAGCGTTTTTCACCCTGGAAAACAGGTCAGAAATCAAGGGTAACGGGTATTGATATTTCACAGTAATATTGTTCAAGAGACGATAATCAATACACGGCCTTAATGAACCATCTTTTTTGGCCACAAAGAAAAAACCGGCACCTAAGGGTGAAGAGGATGGTCTGATATGACCCTTCTCCAATGATTCCTTGATATAAGACCGCATAGCGTCATGTTCAGGTACAGACAAGTTAAAAAGGCGACCCTTAGGGAATTTACTACCTGGCACTAATTCAATAGCGCAGTCATAGCTCCTATGGGGAGGTAAGGATGCAGATTTACTTTCGCTAAACACATCAGAAAAATCAAACAAAAAGTCAGGAACATCCTCAGCCTGGGGGGAGGCAGAAAAAACAAGAGTGTTGGTATTAACACATTGGCAGCCCCAACTGGTTACAGACACAGATTTCCAATCCAAAACAGGATTATGAGACTGTAACCAAGGGAAACCCAGCACGATAATGTCATGCAGATTATATAGAACCAAAAATTTGCAGCACTCCTGGTGATCAGGTTCAACCCTCATTATCACCTGAGTAGAAAACTGGGGTTTATTCTCAGCCAAAGGGGTAGAATCGATCCCCAGTAGGGGAATAGACTTCTGTAGGGGTATCAAGGGAAATCCACAACGTTTAGCAAAATCATAATCCATCAGGTTAATAGCTGCTCCAGAATCAACGAAAGCCTGAGCAGAAAATGAGGACAGAGAGCATATCAGAGTGACAGTTAATAAAAACTTAGTCTGAACACCACCCAAGACAACTGAGCGTGCAAAACGTCTTCCCCGCTTAGGGCAGACTGAAATAGCATGAGAGGCATCACCACAGTAGAAACATAACCCATTGCGCTTTCGAAACTCATGACGCTGTGCCCCAGACACCACTCCATCACACTGCATGGGCTCAGCAGCTGGCTCACAAGGCAACACCACTCCACGCATACTTCTCCGCTCACGCAAACGTCTGTCAATTTGAATCGCTAATGACATAGAATCATTGAGACCAGAGGGGACAGGGAATCCCACCATAACATCCTTTACATTATCCGACAGACCCTTCCGGAAAAGGGCCGCCAAAGCGTCGTCATTCCATTTGGTCAGGACTGCCCACCTACGGAATCTCTGACAGTATAACTCAGCGTCATCAAGCCCCTGATTTAATGCCAACAAGGCTTTTTCAGCTTGATCAGTGACATTAGGCTCATCGTACAATAACCCCAAAGCCTGAAAAAATGCATCAACATCACTCAAAACAGGATCCCCAGGTGTCAGGGAAAAAGCCCAATCCTGAGGATCGCCGCGCAGGAGAGAGATGACAATTTGAACCTGCTGCGCTGCGTTTCCTGAGGACTTAGATTTTAAGGCAAGAAACAATTTACAATTATTTTTGAAATTCTGAAACTTAGCTCGATCCCCTGAAAACAAATCTGGCATGGGATCCTAGGTTCCACAACAGGCAACCTAGCAAGATATGCAGCAATACTCCGAACCTCAGTGGCAAGCTGATCCACACGGCCAGACAACTGTGCAAACTCCATTGGGAGAAAAGATCCTCCCCAGCACCCAGAGATACAGAGGGAAAAAAAAAAAAAAATTGCAACAAACAGAAAAATATCTCTGACAACTTTTCTTCCTTCAAAATATTTTTTTCCCTTCTGTGAGTACCATACAATTTTTATGGCCGGTGATACTGTTATGTTACGGTAGCTGAGGAGTGCAGGTAAAAAAGGAAATACACCAGAGCAGTTGGAATCTATGAGATTGCAGTACCCTGACTAACCACCGCAACTAGAGGCAGCCGTGGAGCGTTCCTACGATGGTCCTAGACGCCTCGTCACAGCCTGAGAAACTAACTACACCTAAAGATAGAAATAGGAAAGCTATCTGCCCGGAGCAGAACCCCAAAGATAATAGAAAGCCCCCAAACATGTAATGGCGGTTAGACAAGAGGAAATACTGACACAGAAAGAAAATAGTATGAGCAAACGCTGGGGCCCAAACTAACTAAATAGAAAAGGATAGGAAGGGTACTTACTGCAATCCCAGAAAACCCTGAAAGGCACCAACTCTACTAATTTCAAAAACACCTGAGATCACACGACCTCTACCACCTAAATTAGTTCTCTGGTGTAACAAAAACAGCAGCCACTGAAAAAACTGCAAAAAGCAAAAGTACAAAACACAGTGGCTGGACTAAACTGAGAGGGCAAAAGCCCCCGGAGGGGACCCAGAAGGCCCCCACAGAAGTGCAGGACAAAATGCAAAAATATAGCAAAAACACAAAATAAGAAATTGTCTTATCTGATAGCAGGAGATGCAGACACGACACAGCAGGCTACAAGGGAAACTGGAAAGAAGGATTCAGACCAGAACAATTGATCACCGGCAACCCTGATGGGAAAATGATTCCCTTAAATAAGACCAATCAGTAACACCTGATTCCCAATCCTCACTAGTACCGCTTGTAACCACCAGAGGGAGCCTCTGCTCAGAACTCATCTCAAACCCATTCACAACAGAGTACGTTACTTATGGTATTGACTGAAACCAATGTCCCCACTGCCATGAGATCTTCCCGGAGCTCCTTCCTTGTTGTCCTTGGGTTAGCCTTGACTCTTCGGACAAGCCTGGCCTCGGCACTGGAGGAAACTTTCAAAGGCTGTCCAAGCCGTGGAAGGCTAACAGTAGTTCCATAAGCCTTCACTTACGGATGATGCTCCCAACAGTGGAGACAGGTAGGGCCAACTCCTTGGAAAGGGTTTTGTACCCCTTGCCAGCCTTGTGACCCTCCACGATCTTGTCTCTGATGGCCTTGGAATGCACCTTTGTCTTTCCCATGTTGACCATGTATGAGTGCTGTTCACAAGTTTGGGGAGGGTCTTAAATAGTCAGAAAAGGCTGGCAAAAGAGATCATTAATCCACACATGTGAAGCTCATTATTCTTGGTGCCTGAACTACTTCTTAATACTTTAGGGGGACCAAACAGAATTCTTGTGGTTTGAGGGGTTGAATAATAAATGACACTCTGAATTAACTTTTAACGTTTTTTAAGAAAAAAAAAAAAAAATTAAAACAAAAATTTTTGCAGCAGTGCATTTCCCACTTCCAGGCTGATCTACAGTACAAATGTCACAATGCCAAGTTAATTCTGCATGTGTCAATCAGCTAAATCTGCAGGGGGTTGAATACTACTTGTAGGCACTGTAAGTTGCACCTTCTGCTGCACAAGAGCCAGAAAATCATGCACTGCTGTAAATTTGCACCATAATTTACAACATTTTCTGGCAGAAATTATAGTAAATTTGTCCGGCTCTTTTTGTGTTAAGCTCCACCCATTTTTTTTAGAAAAGTACTGTGAGCTTCATAAAAAGCAATAAAATTTACACTTATGGCATAATTATGATGTGTGTCATAATGTGCAACTTTTTTACACGAAAAAAATAGTTTTGGGGCAATGATAAATTCCCCACTTTGGCCTCAATTCATCAAGACCTTAATGAGAGGGAGCTGGAGGTGCATGCCTATGGAGTGGCTGAAGAGTGTTGTGTGCCTCCATGTGCCTTGCCAAAAATCTTTGAGATTGATGTGTTGTGTTAGGAGCGCTTATAATGAATTTAATCAGAGATGGTTGCAAGACCCTCATCCCGCCCCTGCGCTTCTCTCTTTGTTAGAGTTAGGAAAGAATAGCATTAGATCGCCAACAGTCGCAAAATTTTAGTGCAGTTTTATGTTGTGCCAATATTTTGTGACTTTTCAAAACTTTTTACTCCAAAATTCTGGTGTGATTTATCCGTATCAATGACTCTTCCATAAAAGCAGGGCCTTTTATAGAAATGATAATGACAAAATAAAATAAAAAAGCCATGTCAATCAAATACGTAGAGGGAGAACAAAAAAGATTTAGCTGGTCATTAGGCCTGTCCTTGCCCTTAATAGGTTAAAGGAGTTGCCCACTATTAGGACAACCCCTTCCTGATCTAAATGTTTGGTGCTGATTAAATTAAAAAAGCTTATACTCGCCTTCCATGCCGGCGCCATTCCAGTGGCATTAGTACTCACATTCCTGGAGCTCTCGTAGGGTTCTGACATGTGAGGCTGGTGCCCAATCAGCACTGGCATCACTGTCCCTGCTTTTGTACAAATTGAACATGAAGAGGAAGCCAGAGATCAGCTGCAACCTGTATCTGTGTGCTGTGTATAGGCGAAATCCATTGGTAAACATTCCATTGGTGCAACCTGTGCAGCAGCGTAGGGGCCTAATATGTAAGGGGGCCTATTTCCACTTCCAAAACAGATGGAATTGTGCATTATGATGAGCTTTTGGGCTGCAAAAGGCTTAAATGCTGTTCTTACACATTGTCCCTCTGTCTGTGTCTGCCAGAGGAGAAATCACTGCAACTCGTCTCTCCCTTGAGCAAACCATGGACTGCAAGTTACAGATAGAGCGCAGAGGGGAAAAATGGTGAGAATTCAGGCTAGATGTTATATAATGGTCATAAATTGTGTCATTCATTGTATATACACAAAAGACAGCTTGTACTGAAAAGTTACTTAACAGCACAGTTACCCTTTAAAAGTTATAAAAGTTTCCAGAAATTTAATTAACAAAAATTTGCCAAATAAGTGGTGATGAGCAACTGTGCTCATCAATGCTCGTTACTCGCTCAAGCATCAGTGTGCTTGTTACTCAGAGATTATTCTTTGAATGCTCGATTGCAAGCTCAAGTCCTCGCCCCGCATGGTTGGCGCTTTTTAGACAGCCAATAAACATGCGGGGATTGCCTGCCAGTCACTGTAATGCCATAGCCATCTTGATTCTGGCATTACTGTGATTGGCTGGCCAGATTACATCATCGGGTCTATATAAGACCGGTAATGCCATGCTCGGCACACTGTACCCTGGACACAGGCAGCGTAGAGCGGTAATGAGAGATGGACAGAATTGTTGTTGCCTATTCGTCAGGGATTCAACCACATTTATATTTCTGTTAAGTTTAGCAACAGCCCTTCTTAGGGCTAATTATAGTATATAATAATACTGCTGTTAGCAGCACTTAGGGAGATATTGTGCATAACACTATGCCTCGCACACTATAACCCGGAAACAGGGAGAGGTGCTCGTGAATTAGGGAGAGAATTTTAGCTGTGTATAGGCAGGGATTACACAACAGTTATATTTCTTTAAACTGCTACAACAGTTTAAAAAAGTATAAGTGCTAAGTATAGCAGTAATTAGCACTTACGAGAGAGATTGTGCTAAAGGGATAGTGTAGAACAGGATTAATTTTGATTCTTTTCTGCTGCAACTAATACCAAAAGCCCTTCTCAGGGTTAATAATAATCTTTTTGCTCTTATCCTGCAGGGAAATATTATACGCCATTTATACTGCAGCAGTTGTACGTCAAAAGCAAACAGCCAGACTAGGATATCAATATCATTGCCCTGTTGCTCCTGCAGTGTAAGAGGTCTATCTGAGGTGGGCACATTTTCCTGCGACAGTAATTCTTCAAATTTTTTTCAACAGGGAAATATTATGCATCATTTATACTGCACCAGTTCTGCATCAAAATCATACAGCCAGACTTGGTTGGCTATCAAGAGCATTGTTATATTAATACTGCAGTGTAACAAGTCCATCTGAGGTGGGCAAATTTTCCTGCGATACTAATCCTGCAATTTTTTAAGCAGGGAAATATTATACACCATATATACTGCGCCATTTGTGCATCAAAATATAACAGCCAGAGTTGGTTAGAAATAGAATCATTATATTGCTCCTGCACTTGAACAGATCCATCTGAGGTTGGCTATCAAGAGCATTGTTATATTAATACTGCAGTGTAACAAGTCCATCTGAGGTAGGCAAATTTTCCTGCAAAACTAATCCTGCAAACTTTTCTTAACATGCCTATATCATACATCATTTAAAATGGGCAAGGTGTGTGGTAAGAGACAGCTGTGGAAGTGATGCTGAGTGTAGGGGCCGAGGCTGTGGGCAATGCGATACTGTTCCTGCCCCAGGAGCACAACAAACACACATCATGTCGACCTAGCTTCCTGTCCCACTTTGTAGGGGCATGCGGAACACCATTCTTGAAGCCATACCAGTGTGAAACGACTGTTGCATGGATAGCAGATAATGCTTACAGTCACTTTGCCAGCACCACCTCCGGCTTCCATATGGTTCAGTCTCAGTAACCGTGCTTCTGGACCATATAATCCTCACCCTGATCCTCCATCCTCCCACCATTCCAAGTGCTCGTAGACAAGTGATCTCACACTTGGATACTCTGAAGAACTTCACATTTCCATTTATAAATTCTGGCCTCAGGCCCTGCCCATTTCAAGAGTGACATGTGATCGCATGTAGCGATGCCCAAATATTTAATCAGCCACGCTCACAAGAAGGCGACGGTTGGAAAATTCAAATACTATTGCAAGAGATGGATGATTATGAGACACAATTGCCAACAATTGATGTTATTATGTCAGCAATTCCAAAGGAGGACCAGGGTGCGGAAGACGAGGTGGTGGACGATGAAGTCACTGACCCAACCTGGGAAGGTGACATGCAGAGCAAGTTCAGCAGTGCACAGGGGGAGGGATCAACAGCACCACAACAGGCAGGAAGAGGTAGGGGAGTTGCCAGAGACACAAGGCGGTCAAGTGTTCCCCAGAGCAAAGTTGCCAGGCCAAGGGTTAGATGTTTCCAAGTGTGGCGCTTTTTTAAAGACAGTCCGGTTAACCCAAAAAAGACCATTTGCAACATCCGCCATGCCAGCATAAGCAGGGGCAGCACAACTACCAGCCTGACCACCATTAGCATGCTTAGGCACATGCAAACAAAGCACCTGACTATTTTGGCTGAATGTCAGGGTCCAGAAACAATGTCTGCAGGTCACATCACTGCCTCTTTCCCTGTTCTACGTGCACCCCAATCCCCTGTCCATGATGTAGGCAAAGATGCCTCCCACCCTGCACCTGTCTTTGCACACTTGCAACCATAACCATGTTCTTGTTCCACAGCAGCATTCAGTTGTCCCTACCCACAAGCCACAATAATAAACGGCTACATTTCCAAACTGCTTGCCCTGGAAATGTTGGTGTTTAGGCCTGTGGAGATGGAAGCTTTCAGAAATCTTATGGCAGTGGCTGTCCCTTGTTACTCGACCCCCAGCCGACACTATTTCTGCCGCTGTGCGTTCCCCACTTTACACAATCACGTGTCCCATAACATCATCCGTGTCCTGACCAAAGCAGTTACTGGGAAGCTGCACTTAACCACTTATGCATGGACAAGTTCTTGTGGCCAGGGATGCTACATTTCCCTGACAGCACACAGGGTGAACATTGTGGAAGCCGGGACCCAGTAAGACCCTGAAACTGAACACTTGTTACAGACACCGAGGATTGCGGGCCCTGGTTCAATCAGGGTTTCCCCCACCTTCTACAGCAGTTTCTGCACCTCCTCACCCCCTATCTTAGAAATGTCAACATCAGTTGCAAGCTGGATTCACTGCAGCACTGCCTCGGCCAAGCGGCAACAGGCTCTGCTGAAGCTAATCTGCTTAGGTGACAAACTGCACACTATCGCAGGTTCTCGAAAGCTCTAACAGACCAGACTGATCTGTAGCTCTTGCCCCTGAACCTGCAACCAGGCATGGTTGTGTGTGACAATGGCCGTAAACTGGTGGTGGCACTGAAGCCTGGCAACCTCGCAAATGTAAATGTACCATGCCTGGCCCAAGTGCTCGACTTAGTGGTTCAGCGGTTTCTCATAATCTAACTAGATCTGACTGAGCTACTTGTGAAAGTCCACCACATGTGTGCCCATTTCTGAAGGTAAGCTACAGCTGCCACTGTCATGGCAGTGCTGCATCAGTATTTGCAACTTCCAGCTTACCGACTGGTGTGTGATGTCACCACATGTTGGAACTCTGTTACATATGTTGGCAGGGCTTTGTGAGCAGCAGAGGACAGTAGTTGAATACAAGCTGCAACATGCCCATCGGTATTCCAGTCAGCCTCCGCACATAAGAACTGATGAGTGGGCATGGATGACTGACATCTGTGCGGTTCTCCAAACCTTTGAGGACTTGACCAGTGAACGGCGATGATAACATAATCAGCATAACAATCATGCTTCTCTCTCTACTGAAGCACTCTCTGGTGACCATTAAGGAGGAGGCTTTGCAGGCATAGCAAGTTGAGATGGCGCAAGAAACTATACAGGGTTATGCTACAAAGCCCAGCCTCATTTCATCTTCTCAATGATTGGATGATAATGAGGAAGAACAGGAGCTCCTTGTATGCGCTACAAACGGCACTACTTACATCACCTTCATCCCGTCTGTTCTGATGACCTGAAGACGAGGGAGGACGAAGACGAGGAGTCAGGCGCATATGGCTGCGTTTATGTTCCTGCCTTTTCTGTGACCCTCACATTGTATGCAGTTTGGCCAACACTAATTATTGGTTTGTCATCATTAGTGATGAGCGAGCACTAAAATTCTAGGGTGCTCGTTGCTCGGGTCGAGCAAATTGGAATGCTAGGGTGCTCGACACGAGAAACAAGCCCAATGTAAGTCTGTGGGAAACCAGAGGATTTTTGCCGCGACCCCTTTAGGGTCTAAAAGTGTTGTACATCGATGAGAACACTGCTCAAATGACATCATGGGAAAGACCCCTGGAAGCATTTCTGACTCCTAGGTCACTGCTGTGAACAATGTTGTCAGAGTGTTACGCCACTTTTACTGGCGCACACTAAAACATATAAAAACTAAGCCAAAATGGATTTTCCTGTGAAATATCTTAAGGAACATTCGTTACAGGGTAATAAATTGTATGTAATGCAAAATAAATAACCCAAAACAAAAATGTACCTTCACCACTTGGGCTATGTTCACACGTAGCGTTTTTGATGCGTTTTTCAAATTTAGCATTGATTTCAACCAATACAAATGCATTCACTGGGAAATGTCATTTTAAAATTTAACAACCTTATCTGGCCATGTGGTGTGTGACATCATCTGACACATCCTGTTTCATTTATGAAGGAGGGACTCTGAAAGTCACAAATCCTATTTTTGTAGTACCATCAGGTGTCTTTTAGTATTCTTAAAGGGCCAGCAGTCGGCACTCACTATTCTTAGAGAGCCATCAGCCAGCTATGCTTTGTTGTTTCCATTATAAAACAGTGTGTCTTACCCTGTTATTGTGTATGCAGTGAGTGGTAGGGCTGCCCAAAATATGGATGCACCCCAAAAACCCTTTGACCCAACGTACTGGATGGCCACATTAAACCAAAGTTCCCATTAATCTTTATTTGGTACTGCCATACTGTTTTCCTATGCATTGATTGCAAGGCCTGCCCTACCTCAAAGTTACACACACCCCAATAACCCATTGAATCAACGTACTGGATGACCACATTAAACCAAAGTTCCCATTCTTATTTATTTGGTACTGCCATACTGTTTGCGCATGCATTGAATGCAAGGCCTGCACTGCCCAAACGTTACACGCATCCCAGTAACCCTTTGAACCAGCATACTGGATGGCCACATTAAACCAAAGTTCCCATTAATATTGTTTTTGTGCTCCCATACTGTTTGCCTATGCATTGAATGCAAGGTCTTAACTGCCCCAACTTTTACACGCATCACAACAGCCCTTTGAACTAACGTACTGGATGTGTCACAATCCACTTTTGGATCTGTGGCAGATCTTTCTTTCCATATTAAAACCTTTTTCCTTTCAGTCCATCGGGGGTTAATGTCAGTCTTTTTCCCCGGTGGCCGCTGGTGTAATTACATTGCTGCTGACTTGTCAGGGGAAGGCGGTGACCACGCCCACCATCCTTGAAAAGGTGACCTGAGGCTCAGCTGACTGTTGGTGATATTTCTGCCTTTTGGAGACCAACCAAGCTGGAGTCAGGAGCTTGCTGAGCGCAGTGGTACTTCTGCTGTTTCCCTGATATGGTGCCTTACTCTGCTGTGCTTTGCATTGTAGCAGGGAAAGCTAAGTTTTGTTGTTTTGTTTATTTAACCCCTAGGTGTCTGTCTTTCCTTCCTTTGGTTATTTTGGTGTAGTTCCCTTTATTCCCTGTCTCACCTCCTGGGGAGGGGGTTGGGGGTTTAGCTCAGGGCTAAACAGGAGATAGGGACAGGTCGGTAACTTGGGCCTCACTATCTTCAAGTGTACCCCAAGTTAAGGAAAGACAGGGCCCTCCCTTAGCCTTAGGGGCAGTTCAGAGGCCCAGATTCCTCGTCCCTGTTTTCCTACTACTGCCCCATGACAGAATGGCCACATTAAACCAAAGTTCCCATTAATCTTTATTTTGTACTGCCATACTGTTTTCCTATGCATTGAATGCAAGGCCTGCCCTACCCCAACGTTACACACACCCCAATAACCCTTTGAACCAATGTACTGGATGGCCACATTAAACCAAAGTTCCCATTATTCTTTATTTGGTACTGCCATACTGTTTTCCTATGCATTGAATGCAAGGCCCGCCCTGCCCCAACTTACACGCACCCCAATGACCCTTTGAACCACCGTACTGGATGGCCACATTAAATCAAAGTTCCCATTATTCTTTATTTGGTACTGCCATACTGTTTGCCTATGCATTGAATGCAATGCCTGCCCTGCCCCAAAATTACACGCACCCCAATAACCCTTTGTACAGGATGGCCACATTATACCAATGTTCTCATTCTTATTTATTCGGTACTGTCATACTGTTTGCCTATGCATTGAATACAAGGCCTTCCCTGCCCCAACATTACACGCACCCCAATAACCCTTTGAACCAAGGTACTGGATGGCCACATTAAACCAATGTTCCCATTCTTATTTATTCGGTACTGTCATACTGTTTGCCTATGCATTGAATACAAGGCCTTCCCTGCCCCAAAGTTGCACACACCCCAATAGCCCTTTGAATCTACATACTGGATGGCCACATTAAACCAAAGTTCCCATTCTTATTTATTTGGTACTGCCATACTGTTTGCCTATGCATTGAATGAAAGGCCTGCACTGCCCCAAAGTTACACGCATCACAATAAACCTTTAAACCGACGTACTGGATGGACACCTGAAAGCATTGTCCCTAGTAATTTGGTACTCCCATACTGTTTGGCTATGCAGTGAATTGTTGAGCCTGAAGAACATGCATTGGAGAATGTCAGTGTTGAGGATGACGACCGGCAGTGGAGAATGTCGTTGTTGATTCTGGAAAACCTGCAGTGGAGAATTGCAGTGTTGAGGCTGAAGACTCGACAATGGAGCACTGCAGGGTTGAGGGTGAAGAAATTGAAGGGGAGAATTGCTGTGTTTAGGAAGAGGACCTAAAAGTGGAGAATTGCATTGTTGAAGCAGCTGACCATACCCTACAGTTCCCATTATTAGGAACTGGGTCTCCCATACTGTTTGGCTATGCAGTGAATACAAGCTCTGTCCCAAATTTGCACGCACCCTATCCACCTTTTAAGAAACGTGGAGTTGGGCCTCATAAAAAAATGTTCCCATTAGAAAGGAGTAGGTCTCCTATACTTGTAATGCCCATACACAAAATGTATGGGCTGACAAACATTTCCCCCTCGAGGTAAACATCAACATACTGTGTCAACATTGTAGTTACTGGCATCATAAACACCCTTCAAAACAATAAAGTGGCTGTTGCATCACGGAACACGTTCACCCTGGTGATCTAGTGGCGGTGTCGGAAGAGACGTGGAGGATGGTCTTCGAAAAATGTCTTCCCAGTTTAAAGGAGTGGGTCGTTCATGGGCATACAGACATATCCCCCAGAGGGGTACAAATTAACGTACTGTGTAAAAATTTGTTTTACGGGCATCATAAACACCCTTCAAAAAAATAACGTGGCTGTTGCATCATGGAACACGTTCACCCTGGTGATCTAGTGGTGGTGTTGGAAGAGACATGGAGGATGGCCTCCGAAAAATGTCTTCCCAGTTTAAAGGAGCGGGTCTCCTATACTTGTAGTGCCCATACACTAAGTGTATGAGCTGACAAACATTTCCCCCTGGGGGGTATACATCAACATACTGTGTCAACATTTTTTGTTACGGGCATCATAAACGCCCATCAAAACAATAACGTGGCTGTTGCATCAAGGAACACTAGTGGTGGTGGATGATGAGGAGGATAACATGAAATAGCCAAAATCAGGAAGCGTATACCCATGTGTGGGTGTGAAGAGGTGCATGGGAATATAGCTCCCCAAAAAAAGACACTGGATTTGAGGTTATGTTTCGCTATTATCATGCGGTGGTGTAGAGAAGTCTGGCCCAATCCAGCCCTTGTTCATTTTTATAAGGGTCAGCCTGTCAGCATTTTCAAGTTGACAGGCGGGTGTGCTTATCAGTTATGATTCCACCAGCGGCACTAAAAACGTGCTCTGACAATATGCTAGCAGCAGGGCAGGCCAGGACTTTCAAGGCGTAGAGAGCCAATTCTTGACATGTATCCAGCTTTGAGACCCAATAATTATAAGGCATAGAGGAATCACGGAGGACATTGGTACGGTCAGCAAGGTACTCCCTCAGCATCTTCCAAAACTTTGCACTCCTTGTGAGAGTTCCTTGCACCTCAGGGCCACTGCGATGATAGGGTCTGAGAAAACTTTCCCAGAACTTTGCCAGTGTTCCCCTGCGTCTGCTGGTTTGGAGTTGTGTCACTCTCGCCTGCACTCCTAGGTTGTCAGCAACATTTCAAGCACAAGGAGACGAGAAATGTGTGAATTTAGTAGCGTGGCCTGTGGGGTGTTGGCAGTGTATTTCCTCTTGCGTTCCAAGGACTGGGGTATGGACAACTGAATGCTGTGCTGGGACAAGGACGTGGACGTGCTTAATGATGGTGCTAGTTCAGTGTGTGCAACGACAGGTGCAGAGCAAGAGGCATCTTCGCAGCCACCATGAACAGGGGATTGGCTTGCACGCTCAACAGCGGAAGAAGCACTGGTGTCACCCGTAGATACTGTTCCTGGACCCTGGGGTTCAGCCCACAAAGTCGGGTGCTTTGCTGCCATGTGCTGATCATGCTGGTGGTGGTCAGGCTGGTAGTTTTGCTACCCCTGCTGATGCGGGCCTGGCAGGTGGTGCAAATGGCCTGTTTGGGGTTATCAGCAGAATCTTTAAAAAACAACCAGACTCGGGAAGACCTAACACTTGTACTGGCAACTTCCATCATGTTGGTGATACAGGGAAAAGTTGCCTGTCTTCTGTCTGTGGCCAACACAATTCTTCTTCCCGCCTGTTGGGGTGCTACTCCTCCCTCCCCTGTGAGCTGCTGTCCTCACTCTGCATGTCCTCCTGCCAGGTTGGGTCAGTTATTATATCATCCACCACCTTGTCTTCCACTTCCGCACCCTGGTCCTCCTCATGACTTTCTGGTATTTGTGTCTCATCATCGTCCACCTTTTGTGACATGTTCCCACAGTCGCCTTCGTGTGAACGGAGCTGCTCAAATATTTGGGCATCGTTACATGTAATCTGGTCTTGACCTTCAACTGCAACGGGAGAGAGGCCCGAATCTCTAAATGGAAAAGTGAACAGCTCTTCGGAGTGTCCTAGTGTGGAATCAGTTGTCTCACGGCACTCGGCATTGTGGGAGGAAGTAGGATCAGGGTGAGGAATATGTGGTCCACACTCACAGCTACTCAGACTTGACCGTGTGGAAGACAGGGTGGTGGTGGTGGTGGCAAACTGACTGGAAGCATTATCCGCTACCCAACCAACAACCTTTTTACACTCCTCTGGGTTCAATAGTGGTGTGCTGCTGCGGTCCCCTAGTAATTGGGACAGGAAGGTCGAGCGAGAAGATATGAGTGTTTTAGCTTGCCCACGTTCTCGGACTCGCCCTCTGCATGCACCATCATCATCACGTCCACTTCCCCATCCCTTGACATGCACCTTGCCCATTTTAAATGCACTGCAATATTTTGCACTTTCACTACAAATGCCTGATATTGGAGCGAACTTATTTGTGATCAGTGTGCGGGAAAACAACAGTTTAAAATATCTGGCTTGTACGTAACACCTTTTTTGTTAAGCAAATTGGTGTCAATAAATAGACTAATACACAGCAAAAACAGTTTAATGGAGCACCAAAAATGCACCAATTATTAACCCACTGATAGGTGACCTGTGTGACGGAGATAAGACTTGAAATTATCTGGCCTGTTTTTTTTTTAAAACAGCAAAAGACTGTGAATAACTAGGCTAAAACAGCAAAAAAAAGTTCAATGGAGCACAAAAAATGCCCCAATTTTTTTCCCACATATAGGTGATGCATGTAAAAGAGATACCAGACTTGAAATTATGCGGCTGTACTTTTTTTTAAAACAGCACAAGAGTGGAAATAACTAGGCTAAGACACAGCAAAAAATTGAATGGAGCACAAAAATGCCCCAATTTTTTCCCCACAGATAGGTGATGCGTGTGACGGAGATACCAGACTTGAAATTATCGGGCCTGTATTTTTTTTACTGCAAACTTGTCAATAAGGTGCCTAAGACACAGCGCAAAAACATTAAACGGAGGGCTGAAATGGCACTATTTTGAGCTCAATGATATGTGATGCCTGTGACGCAGATACCTCATTTTAAAATATCTGGGATGTTTTCTTTTTTTTTGTGGGGGCAGCAAAATAGTGTCAAAAACTAGGCTAACACACAACAAAAAAAATTCAATTGGGCCCTGAAATGCCACAATTTATAGCACAATGATAGGCGATCAGTGTGGTGGACAAAACACAGTGTAAAATATCTGCCCTGTAGGTAAATATTTTTTTTAAGCAAACTGGTGTCAAGAACTTGTATAAGACACTCCAAAAAAATTTTACACTACCACAAAAATGGCAGAATTCTCTGCGCACTCAGATAAGATCAGTGTGACGGCCAATCCCTGTTTCAAATAGCTGTATTTTAACGCTGTACTATGGAAAGGATCTGGCTGTATTCTGCAGTGCCAACAAGCAAATGGAGAAAAAATATGTCTGCTCTGGATTGCTTTTAAATAAAATAATCAGGATTAAGATGCTAAAACAAATTGTTCCTGGCCACTGATACCTGGGGCTATGTATATACGGTCAATATTTGTAATAGGCAGCAGTAGGCAGTAATGGAATGGACCCTCTGCTGTATGCAATAAAGTATGCCACATACAATGCAATGCCTGACTACCTAGCACTGATATCCTTATACCCATATGCACTGCCTGCATTCCTAGCACTGATATATACAGTACAGACCAAAAGTTTGGACACACCTTCTCATTTAAAGATTTTTCTGTATTTTTATGACTATGAAAATTGTACATTCACACTGAAGGCATCAAAACTGTGAATCAACACATGTGAAATTATATGCTTAACAAAAAAGTGTGTAACAACTGAAATTATGTCTTATATTCTAGGTTCTTCAAAGTAGCCACCTTTTGCTTTGATTACTGCTTTGCACACTCTTGGCATTCTCTTGATGAGCTTCAAGAGATAGTCACCGGAAATGTTTTTCACTTCACAGGTGTGACCTGTCAGGTTTAATAAGTGGGATTTCTGGCCTTATAAATGGGGTTGGGACCATCAGTTGTGTTGTGCAGAAGTCTGGTGGATACACAGCTAATAGTCCTACTGAATAGACTGTTAGAATTTGTATTATGGCAAGAAAAAAGTAGCTAAATAAAGAAAAACGAGTGGCCATCATTACTTTAAGAAATGAAGGTCAGTCAGTCCGAAAAATTGGGAAAACTTTGAAAGTGTCCCCAAGTGCAGTTGCAAAAACCATCACGCTCTACAAAGAAACTGGCTCACATGAGGACCGCCCCAGGAAAAGAAGACCAAGAGTCACCTCTGCTTCTGAGGATAAGTTTATCCGAGTCACCAGCCTCAGAAATCGCAGGTTTACAGCAGCTCAGATTAGAGACCAGGTCAATGCCACACAGAGTTCTAGCAGCAGACACATTTCTACAACAACTGTTAAGAGGAGACTTTGTGCAGCAGGCCTTCATGGTAAAATAGCTGCTAGGAAACCACTGCAAAGGACAGGCAACAAGCAGAAGAGACTTGTTTGGACTAAAGAACACAAGGAATGGACAGTAGACCAGGGGAAATCTGTGCTTTGGTCTGATGAGTCCAAATTTGAGATCTTTGGTTCCAACCACCGTGTCTTTGTGCGACACAGAAAAGGTGAACGGATGGACTCGACTTGCCTGGTTCCCACCGTGAAGCATGGAGGAGGAGGTGTGATGGTGTGGGGGTGCTTTGCTGGTGACACTGTTGGGGATTTATTCAAAATTGAAGGCATACTTAACTAGCATGTCTATCACAGCATCTTGCAGCTGCATGCTATTCTATCCGGTTTGAGTTTAGTTGGACCATCATTTATTTTTCAACAGGACAATGACCCCAAACACCTCCAGGCTGTGTAAGGGCTATTTGACCAAGAAGGAGAGTGATGGGGTGCTACGCCAGATGACCTGGCCTCCACAGTCACCAGACCTGAACCCAATCGAGATGGTTTGGGGTGAGCTGGACCGCAGAGTGAAGGCAAAACGGCCAACAAGTGCTAAGCATCTCTGGAAACGCCTTCAAGATTCTTGGAAGACCATTTCCGGTGACTATCTCTTGAAGCTCAAGAGAATGCCAAGAGTGTGCAAAGCAGTCATCAAAGCAAAAGGTGGCTACTTTGAAGAACCTAGAATATAAGACATAATTTTGGTTGTTACACATTTTTTGTTAAGTATATAATTCTACATGTGTTAATTCATAGTTTTGATGCCTTCAGTGTGAATTTACAATTTTCATAGTCATGAAAATACAGAAAAATCTTTAAGTGAGAAGGTGTGTCCAAACTTTTGGTGTGTGCTGTATATACCCCGTAATTAGTCTTTAGAAGGACTGTTAGTTTAGCTGGATATGTGGATTCAACAATAGTATACCCACACTAACTGAAAACATTCCAAATCTCTCCCTATCTCAGTAGCAACTCTCCCTACTCTGCCTGAGTCTGGAGCTGACTGTGCTGAGCAGGGCGGCGCCAGGTCTGATATTGACCTGATGACGCTATGGGGCCAGCCAATCACTGTAATGCCACAACCAACATGGCTGCGGCATTACAGTGTGTGGCAGACAATCTCTGCAAGTTGATTGGCACTCTAAAGAGCGCCAAAACATGCAGGGCGGTGACCCGAACTCCGGCGGAACAATCCCAGAAATGCTCGCCGAGCATCGCGAGCACTGCGATGCTCGGGCGAGCATCGAGCATTACCGAGCAAGCTCGCTCATCACTAGCCATCATTCTAAACCCACGCTACAAGGAGAACTTTACATCTCTGCTTCCCATAGTGAATGTTAAGGGTCTGTGGAACGCACCAAATATATAATGTAGAGAGGTGCGTTCGCAGCCCGGGGTCCACCGTGCAAGCGGAGCCTGCTGCTAGTAAAAATGGCGCGAGAAGCAAACTCTGTTATCCCGCAGAGTCGCTAACATAAACGCCGTAATGCGCTGTGGCAATAAGTGCGAACTCTGTTAATCCACAGAGCCGCAAGAAAGAGAGCCGCAGCGCTATATGGCGATGTGTGCGCACTCACTAGACACAACTGAGTCGCAAAGAAAACACGCTAGGGCGCTGTCTAGCGTAGAAAGCGAACCCTGTTACGTCACAGGGCCGCAGAGAAAAAGCACTGTGTCCTGTCAGGCTCTCAGGTACACAGTTAAGTGCTAAGCATACATAAAGCGTGATCATGTGCTAATGTCCTCGCGGGAGTAACCCGCAATCTATGGCGTCTGAACGCCAGACCCTGAATACGGCAATCAAAACTCCTCACCGGTTATGCCGGTAATCTAGGGCATCTAGGACACCGACCCTGACCAGCTACCATACCAAACTCCTCACCGATTAAGTCGGTATTCTAGTGGCTTATTTCAGCCGGGTCCCTAACCACACATACGCATGATCACACTGGCGCATAGCATACAATGGTTGATATTAGCGCATGGCGGCCCAGCCATGCTACCCTTTTATAGCAACAGCTACAGGACCTGCCAGAAACCAGGACCAATGAAACTTGTTCCCGAACATCAGTAATCGCAGGGCCTTCCTGGCGGACCAATAGGAGCCGCTGCAGTACCTGAGCATGTGACCCCTGATCTCCAATGAGAGATCTCACTCTGGGCATGCTCAGAAGGGAAAACGCAGGTCTTTGTCCCAAAGACGTCTGCTCCAATACTGTCACTGCAGTAGTGGAGTGGGCAAGACGCTTGGACCGACGTCTCTGCTGAGCAGGCTCCACTGCGGCCGGAGATGAATGGGAGACCGCAGCGGGACTGGTTCGAGACTCCCCTTGTGCAGCAGCGGGAACTCGAACCCTAACAGTGAAGAAGTCTAATAAAATGTTGCAGTACCAGAAGACCCTAGTTGAAAAATTATTTAAAAAATTCCCATCTGACAACTCTGGTGGCAGAGGTCACAGTTCCTTGGACAACCAAGGAGTAGAGATGAGGGGAACACTCCCAAAGGTCTGGGAGAATTTTGTCAGACCCTTCCATCGCCCAGGCCCTGATGTGTGCGGTACTCAGACAAGGAGGAAAAAGTTTTGGAAGGTGCTGAAGGAGTACCTTGCCATCCATACCAGCATCCACTGTGATTCCTCGATGCCTTACAACTATTGGGTATCCAATCTAGACACGTGGCATGAACTGCCTCTCTACGCTTTAAACGGTTGATTGTGACTTGTAGGATCGCTACTTCCAATAGGTGGCGCTATAGAGTTCAAGTCCTCCTTTTTTTTTGAAGAGGCAATTTGCATATTAAATTTCCCAGAGAAGCATTGCACGGCGAATAAGCCTTCTTACCACGACACGCCAGAGCTGGTATGTCACTCTCCACAAGGAGAAACCTTACCCCTTAGACCTTAGTCCAGAGCCTCTCATCCAGCCAAATCAGTTCTCCTACTTTGCACTGACGAGGACCAATAGTCCGAAACACCGTGTCTGCAAATGGAGATACTGATTTGGCTTTTATCCTATTAAGTCATATTACAAGACTCGTTAAAGGGTTGATTGTGACTTGTAGGATCGCTACTTCCAATAGGTGGCGCTATAGAGTTCAAGTCCTCCTTTTTTTTGAAGAGGCAATTTGCATATATAGTGTAATGCACTCTACTCCCCATAAGTCTCTATGTAGTGTAATGCACTTCACTCTCCATAGGCCTCCATACAGTATAATGCAGAACCCATACAAAAAAATACAATAATCACCTCTTCTCCTCGTTCCCCGCTGCTCCGATCTCTGCGGCGAGCACTCTGAGCATCAATACAAATCAGCACAGCGGGCACCATACAATGATGTCATCGTGTCCTCTGCATTGAGACGTCAGACACAGAGGGGAAATGATGGGAGAGGGGGAGTCAGTTGACGCTCCATCTCTCATCATTGCATGCAAGTATATTGGCATCCAGGATGCCAACACAGTTGAGCTTGCGATGATGTGTGAGAGGGCCCGGAGCTGGCTAAGCTCCCCCAGATCACAGGCCTCATAGCGGCAGGGTGGCTGTCCAGGGAGATTATGTCTGTGCTGGAGAGTTTAACTGTATAGAGGCACTGCACACACTGAAACAGTTAAAAGTAGTGTAGCTCCACACCATCTGCCCCCCCACCCAGTAGTTACGCTACTGGGAAAACCCCTTTAAATACTGTACAGTACAGTTCGGTATGGGTGCTTGCTAACAGATGCCCGGGGCTTATTATAAGACCTAAGCTGCAACTATAGTAAGCCCCCAGCTCCCTATCTCTACCCTCCCCACACTGCAACTATGACACGAGAATGAGATTGCATATAATCTAGGAATACAAAGCCCCCAGTGCCATCCCTATTGCCTCAATTCACCCCCACCTCCACCTTCCCTTATTCACCCACTCACTGTAACATCATATGATTGAATTTATTTAAAGAATATATATCTATTTATATAGATATATATTCCTGCAGCACTTACATATGAGTGAGATGATGACTGGTCCGTGCCAGAAAGTGTCTCTTAGCACAACCTAAGCTGCAGTGCTCACTAGGACCCAGAGTACAGCATGAAAAAATCAGAGCACACCTGGGGTGGAGCTAACTGCAGCGCTGCCAGCCAGTAAGAAGAAAGCCAGGTTAGCAGCTCTCCTGCCCGCACCGTACATTGCACTGAGACTCTGCGATTGGCTGCTGTGCAGCTTACAGTCTCAGCTCAGCGTGCCACCCTGTCTGTAACACATCAGAGCACCGCGGCTGTGAGCATAGCCCAGGGTGTGGAGGAGCATTTTTTTTTCTCTTTATTTTACAGTCATTTTCCTGGAAAGCATGTTTCTTAAAATAGATTTTACTAGAAAAAATGTTATCTTTAGTTTTGTATGTTTCTTGTCAGTCCGTAAAAGTGGCGTCATAAGCGGACAACATTGTTCAAAGCAGCGACCTGGGATTCATAGATGCCTTTAGGGGTCTTCCCCATGCTGTTTCCATGCCATTTCAGCACTGTTTCCATTGAGTTAAGGACTTTTTATACCTCCTCCAGACTAGTGATGAGCCACCCCCGTAGTGTTCGAGTTCGGTTCGGTTCGCCGAACAGCCGTGTGTTCGACGAACTGTTCGTCGAACACCATTAAAACCAATGGCAGGCAAACCAAAACACATAGAAACACAAAGAAAACATATAGAAAACACTTCAAAGGTGTCCAAAAGCTGACAAATTGCTCACAAGACACAACTAACACATGGAAAAGTGACAAGTACATATAGTCATGCGAAAAGAAAAGAGGTGGAGGAGTAAAAGGAGGGGGAAACACAGATATAGGCATGTCATACCCTTCTTAAACCAAAAAAGTGCGAAGCCGACACGGCCAGTCCGTTCCTGCCCGTGCGACCTGCGTGTCGTCGGGTTTGTGCCAGACCTGCGGTGGACCCTGACGGCCAGCCCCCTCTTCCAATACTGGTGCCTGTCCGCTGGTGGGTCGAGCGAGCCCCCTTGCGGTGGAGGCAGGTCTAATCTTTTTTATTTAAATTGTCTCTCTAATTTGAATGAGTACACTTTAAATCCTTTTACAAGGATCTATTGGAGGGCAAGTCTCATGCCAGCAGCCGCGGTAATGCCAGGTCCAGTAGCGTCCAGTAAAGCTGCGGCAGTTAAAAAGCTTTTTATAAGGATTGAGCTTGGCTGTCCACCTCAAGGCGTCCTACCGCCAGTCACAGCCCCTGTGCCTTGGGGTGCCTCCCCGATGCTCTTCACTGATTTTCCCGGGGGCCCGAAGCATTTCCTTTGAAAAAATTAAGTGTCCAAAGTACAGGTGGTGTAGCTTGCTTAACAACTGTGTTAATCCGCTGACTAGCAGACACTGCTACTATGCCCAAAATTATTGTTGATTTTTCGGAAAAACCGAACTCTTCAAAATCTAGTTGCCCCCAGCAACACAACTCTCAAGTCCTTATCTTCATCTGCAACCTGGATAAATTCTAATCCGGGTTGTTTTGCATGTAGGACCTCTAAGTGTTTATGTTGCGTCTCTATTATGAATGGGGTTCAAGAATTTCAATCTCGTACCACAGGCACCAGTTTTAAAATCAACTGTCATGTCAATTGCCAATCGTGCTACATTATTTATTTAATTGAGTGCGGTTGTGGGTTGCAGTACATCAGTCGGACGATACAGACGATGCATGCAAGGCTCAACAAGCACCGTCAAAATATCCGAAATGGGTTCATGCTACACAGTCTCTCAAAACATTTCTCCCTAGTGCACCAAAAGAATTTGAATTCGTTAAAACTTACTGTTATTGACCAGATATCACATGATATGCCTGATCTGTATAATAATCTAATAAGAAGGGAGAGTTTCTGGATTTTTAAACTCGGTACACTGGCCCCTGAGGGTTAAACCTCACTATTGAAAAAGTCACGTAATATATGCATTTTGTTATTTATTTATTTATTTATTTTCATTTATTTTTCCTTGTGTACATTGTTTTTATGTCGTTTTTAGGTTGGTTTTATTCAATTTATCTGTGTTTTTTTTTTCTTTTTTGCAGTCATATTTGCATTTTTAATCATGTGGGTGTTCTGATTAATTGCTTTTTCATTTTCATTTGCTGCTCCACCTTTATATAGCTTTCCTACTCCATTCTATGTATAACTGCCACCTGAGGAAGACGGAGCTATTCAGTTGAAATGCGTTGTGGATATCAATAAATGAAGACTTTTTAATATCAGCTGAATTGCGTCCCTCGCGCTCCTTATGACCAGATTGCTTTATCATCACTTATGTCTGATCCTCTCTTGAGGTACCCGGCCGGAGCTGCAGCGGACAACCTTAATCTCATCTGCCTTTATCGCCAGCCTGGCGCTCCTTTGAAACCGTCTATCTGAATTTGGTTGCAAAATTATTGTCTGGGTTAGATGCAGTTAAAAATTTGTAATTATATCTACAGCCAGTGGCTACTCCGCTGACTAGCAGACACTGCTACTAGGCCCAAAATTATTGTCTGGGTTAGATGCAGTTAAAAATTTGTAATTATATCTACAGCCGGTGGCTACTCCGCTGACTAGCAGACACTCAAGCTTTGGAGCAGACCTCTGATTCCCAGGCTATAGTATGAGTAAACAGCTCTTCACACTCAACCATGTGTGTTACCCCAAGCCATAGTGTATGTAGTTTCTTACGGTTAAAAGGGGGTGGGGAAAGACCCAACCCACCTGTAGTTGACGATGCCAATGTCACGTAAAACACAGCAAGGGGACTCCAAAAAGAGTCTCCATTTTTTCCAAAAATTTGGGGCACAGACACCACTTAAGTAGCATCAATTGCCCCAGAGTTGCTTAAAACATTTGGTGAGGTGATTTTACCAAATACTCAAGCTTTTACTCTCCCCAGCATGACACAGGGGTAGAAAAGTCCTTGCGGATCCATGATTTGTTCATCTTTATGAACGTGAGTCTGTCTACATTCTCAGTGGACAGCCGCGTGTGCTTATCTGTCAGACTCCGCACACCACCAGCAGCGCTGAACACACGTTGAGAGAGAACAAAAATTATTATTAATTTGAACGCTGGTGGAGCTTAGTATAGATGGCCTAATACAATGAGTACCACACATTGCTACAGGCCCAAAATTATTCTACAGGCAAGATGCAGCTAAAAAATATTATTAATTTGAAAGCTGGTGGAGCTTAGTATAGATGACCTATTAGAATGAGTACCACACACTGCTACAGGCCCAAAATTATTCTACAGGCAAGATGCAGCTAAAAAATATTATTAATTTGAAAGCTGGTGGAGCTTAGTATAGATGACCTATTAGAATGAGTACCACACACTGCTACAGGCCCAAAATTATTCTACAGGCAAGATGCAGCTAAAAATTTGTATTAATTTGAAAGCTGGTGGAGCTTAGTATAGATGGCCTATTAGAATGAGTACCACACACTGCTACAGGCCCAAAATTATTCTACCTGCAACATGCAGCTAAAAATAATTAATAATTTGAAAGCTGGTGGAGCTTAGTATAGGTGGCCTATTAGAATGAGTACCACACACTGCTACAGGCCCAAAATTATTCTACAGGCAAGATGAAGCTAAAAATTTGTATTAATTTGAAAGCTGGTGGAGCTTAGTATAGATGGCCTATTAGAATGAGTACCACACACTGCTACAGGCCCAAAATTATTCTACAGGCAAGATGCAGCTAAAAATAATTATTCATTTGAAAGCTGGTGGAGCTTAGTATAGATGGCCTATTAGAATGAGTACCACACACTGCTACAGGCCCAAAATTATTCTACAGGCAAGATGCAGCTAAAAATTAGTATTAATTTGAAAGCTAGTGGAGCTTAGTATAGATGGCCTATTAGAATGAGTAACACACACTGCTACAGGCCCAAAATTATTTTCCGGCCTAGATGCAGCTACAAATTATTATCAATTTTAAAGCTTAAAACGTTTGGTGAGGTGATTTTACCAAATCCTCAAGCTTTTACTCTCCCAGGATGACACAGGGGTAGAAAAGTCCTTGCGGATCCATGATTTGTTCATCTTTATGAACGTGAGTGTTACACCCGGTCCCAGCGCTGGCTCTGCACTCCGTTCTGCTCACTCACCTGTTCCTCGGGCTGTCCCTCTGCGGCGGTCTGTGCGTGGGCTGGGGTCTCCTGTCCCATCTGCTCTCCGGCGTCCTGAGTCCTTCTCCACTTCCTGGCACGCTGCTGGCAGGCCTCCAGACAGTCTGCTTAGGACGCGAGGCCCTGCCCACCGCCTCTCTTAAAGGGGCAGCGTGCATCTTTTGAAATTGCTAATTATCCAATGGCTGCGCACTCAGTACTATATCTGGTCACTCCACCATTAGGGGAGTGCCGGAGCAACGTGTTCTATCATTGCTACATCCGGTTCTGTTCCTGATCTGTCTGCGCTGCGTCTGCAGTCTCTGTGCTTCGCTGATACTGTTTGTCTCCTCAGATCATTGCTAACCTGTATCTGGCTATCTTGGACTATCCCGGCTATTACTGGTGCAAGTGTCATCCCGTTCCGCCATCAGCCATCCGTACCCGTGGACCGTAACAAGGTCACTGAAGCCAGCCTTCTACCATCCGTTCTGGACCAGGACCTTACCCTTCTCCGTCAAGAACTTTCCACGGACTCTGTAAATACTTGTTACCCTTTTGGTCCCTCTGGGACAGCTGCCACGTGTCCGGGGTCTAACTGGAGGTAGCACCTGTGTCCTCCGGGTATTCCATTCTGGTCCTGTTCGAGGGGCCTTACTACGGGTACCCGGGGCTCACTAGTTACGCCCCCTTCGGAGCCCCCCGGACCGCGGTCTCGAGGTTCCACATTAAAAAATAAAAACGAATGTGAACTTCACCACCTCTGCCTCCGCTTCCATTCGTTACAGATTGCTCCGGCCATGGAACCCGCTGGATCCCAGAGACCTCCGACCACGGATCTGTGCCAGGAGGTGGCCCGTTTGGGAGTTCAACAGGACAAAATCACGACTTATCTACGCAGCTTGTCTACCCGCATGGATTCCCTAGGGTCCTCGTCTGCACCTGACTCTTCTATCAATAATCAGGTACCAGTTCCCATGGCAAATCAAGGTCCCCGTCTGGCGGCTCCTACCCGTTTCCAGGGTGATCCTACTCTGTGTCGGGGTTTCCTCAATCAGTGCACTCTACACTTCGAAATCTTGGGGCATATGTTTGCTTCTGACCGAGCCAAGGTGGGCTTCATCATGTCACACCTGGGAGGAGAAACCCTCGCCTGGCTAAACCCGCTATGGGAGAGAGGGGATCCGGTGGTTACCGATCTTCAATCTTTCCTAGAGGCTTTTCGCAGGACTTTCGATGAACCTGGTCGTACCACTTCGACTGCATCAGCTCTGCTCCGCCTGCGCCAAGGTACTCTCACGGTAGCTCAGTATGCTGTTAAATTCCGCACCCTCTCGTCTGAATTGTCGTGGAACAATGAGGCCCTGGTTGCAAACTTCTGGGAAGGCCTATCCGAAAGAATCAAGGATGAGCTGGCGGGACGGGACAGACCTACCCTCTTGGAAGAGCTAATATCCTTGGCAACCCGAATTGACCTGCGGTTTCAGGAGCGCTCCATGGAGATCAAGCGGGACAAAAGGTCCTATCACCTGGACTCTAGTTTGTACAAAACAGGTACTTCGCTCTCCGCCTCCGAGGCCATGGAGGTGGACCATGTAAGTTTGGCCACCCACCGCCGGGAGGCACGTCGCAAGGAGGGAAGTTGTTACTACTGCGGTAGTTCTGAACATTTGATTCATTTCTGTCCTAAAAAGTCGGGAAACTCCAGTGCCTAGGTCCGGTAGGAGGGGCCAACCTAGGTAGAGAACAGTCCTCTCCCTCTTTACACATCTCAGTCTCCGTGTCCTATGGAGCAATAAAATTCTCCGAACACTGTCTACTGGATTCTGGAGCTGCAGGGAACTTCATCCAGCAGGCGGTTGTGGATCATTACCGCTTACCAGTCCAGCGTCTTCCTGATCCGTTACAGGTGTCCGCCGTGGATGGCAAACCGCTGACCGAGCCCGTCCAGTTTCAAACCGAGTTGGTGGAACTCCGGGTAGGTCTAATGCATACTGAACGAATGCGATTTTATGTATATCCCGGTTTATCCCATCCCATGCTTTTAGGTTTACCTTGGCTCCAGATGCATGAACCAGTCCTTAATTGGAAAACTGGAGAAGTTCTGCGTTGGGGAGATACCTGCATGAATCGTTGCTTAACCCGGATTCAACCCGTTTCGCCTCCAGTCCAGCCTGATACCCTGCCAGGGTTACCTTCCGCCTATTGGTCCTTCTCTGACGTCTTTGGGAAAAAAGAGGCTGAGAGACTACCTCCACACAGGTCGTATGACTGTCAGATAGAGCTTCTTCCAGGAGCATCTCCTCCTCGCGGGAGAGTTTATCCCCTTTCACAGGCAGAGACTCAGGCCATGTCGGACTACATTCAAGAGAATTTGGCTAGAGGATTTATCCGAAAGTCATCGTCACCGGCAGGAGCTGGATTCTTCTTTGTGAAGAAAAAGGATGGATCCTTGCGGCCCTGCATTGATTATCGGGGTCTAAATCAAATCACGGTAAAAAACAGGTATCCATTACCTCTTATTTCAGAGCTGTTTGATCGTCTCCGAGGGGCCAAGATCTTCACCAAATTGGACCTCAGAGGGGCCTATAACCTGATCCGAGTCAGAGAGGGGGACGAATGGAAAACAGCCTTCAACACCCGTGACGGCCACTATGAATACCTGGTAATGCCATTCGGCCTAAGCAATGCACCTGCGGTTTTTCAGGAATTTGTTAATGACATTTTCAGGGATTTGCTCTATACTTGTGTCGTGGTTTACCTGGACGATATTTTGATTTTTTCTGCTGACTTGACGTCACACCGGAGGCAAGTACGCCTGGTCTTACAAAGACTGAGAGAGAACAGGCTCTATGCCAAATATGAGAAATGCCTCTTTGAGCAGTCCTCTTTGCCTTTCCTTGGGTACATTGTATCTTCCACAGGATTAAAGATGGATCCGGAGAAGTTGTCTGCAGTTCTCAACTGGCCTCGTCCGTCTGGGCTAAAAGCCATACAAAGGTTCCTCGGATTCGCCAATTACTACCGGCAATTCATTCCACACTTTTCCACCCGAGTGGCTCCAATCACAGCCTTAACCCGGAAAGGTATAAACTCTAAGGAATGGTCCTCCGAGGCAGAAGAGGCCTTTGTTTCTCTCAAAAAAGCCTTCGCTTCCGCACCCGTTCTCCATCGTCCTAATTCAAGTGAGCAATTTTTTCTTGAAGTTGACGCTTCTTCCATAGGTGCAGGAGCAGTTCTGACCCAGAAGTCGTCTACCCGGGCGGATGATCTCGTGTGGTTTTTTTTCTAAGGTTTTTTCTCCTGCAGAAAGGAACTACTCTGTCGGTGATCGCGAACTGTTGGCCATCAAATTGGCTCTGGAAGAATGGAGACATCTTCTTGAAGGAGCTCATCACCAGGTAATCATATTCACCAACCATAAAAACCTTGCCTATCTCCAATCTGCTTTAAGACTGAATCCCTGTCAGGCCCGTTGGGCATTATTTTTTGCCCGTTTCAATTTTGTACTTCATTTCCGTCCAGCTGACAAGAACATCAAGGCAGACGCACTCTCTAGGGCTTTCTTGCCTCCTGAACTGGAGGAAGAACCTCAGCACATTATTGAACCTTCTAGGTTAGTCTCTGTTGCCTCCACTGATCTGGCCCGGCTTCCTCCTGGGAAGACTTTCGTGTCCGCCTCTGATCGTAGTCGTGTTCTGCGCTGGGGTCATTCTTCTAAGTTGGCTGGCCATGCTGGTCAGAGAAAGACGCAGCAACTCATCTCCCGTTATTACTGGTGGCCTACCATGGTCAAGGATATCCAGGAATTCGTCGCAGCATGTCCTTCATGTGCTCGTAACAAAACTGTTAAACATCTACCAGCCGGCAGGCTTCTGCCTCTTCCGATTCCGTCCTCTCCCTGGCAGCACATCGCGATGGATTTCATCACGGATCTTCCCATCTCTTCTGGCTGCTCAGTGGTATGGGTTGTGGTGGACCGCTTCTCTAAAATGGCTCACTTCGTTCCGCTATCTGGCCTCCCGTCTGCTCCAGAACTGGCCACTCACTTCATCCAGCACATCTTTCGTCTACATGGATTTCCTCTCCACATCGTGTCCGACAGGGGCGTCCAGTTCACCTCTAAGTTCTGGAGAGGACTCTGTAAAATGGTAAAAATTGAACTAGATTTTTCTTCTGCATATCATCCCAGTCTAATGGGCAAGTGGAGAGGATCAATCAAATCCTGGCTGGATACCTGCGTCACTTCGTCAACGCTCATCATAATGACTGGGTAGAATTACTGCCCTGAGCGGAATTCTCCTACAACAACCAAGTAAGTGAATCTTCTGGAAAGTCTCCCTTTCAGATTGTGTTTGGACTGCAACCCGGAATTCCTCTTCCTGTCTCGGGATTGTCTGATGTTCCGGCAGTCGATACCTTGTCAAAGAATTTCTCGGACATTTGGAGAGAGACCAGGTCGGCTTTGGAGAAAGCTTTTCAACGTATGAAAACGCATGCGGACAAAAGACGTTTGGAGGCTCCCATCTTTCGTCCAGGAGACAAGGTATGGCTCTCCTCCAAGTACATCCGTCTGAAGTTACCATCATACAAATTGGGTCCTCGTTTCATTGGTCCCTTTGAAGTTTTGAGACAGATCAACCCGGTCTCTTATAAACTGAAATTGCCTAATTCTCTAAGAGTACCTAACTCCTTTCATGTTTCCCTCCTCAAACCAGTAGTGTTGAGTTCCTTTTTTAAGGACCCGGGTACCACTCCTGATCCGGTCTCTGAGGATGATGTTTTTGAGGTAAAACATATCTTGGCCTCTAAGCGAGTAAGAGGTAGGATCTATTACCTGGTGGACTGGAAGGGTTTTGGTCCTGAGGAGAGATCTTGGGAGCCTAAAGAGAACATCCAGGTCCCTCTTCTTCTTAAAAGATTTCACGCAGGCTTGAAAAAGAGGGGGAGTAAAGAGGGGGATACTGTTACACCCGGTCCCAGCGCTGGCTCTGCACTCTGTTCTGCTCACTCACCTGTTCCTCGGGCTGTCCCTCTGCGGCGGTCTGTGCGTGGGCTGGGGTCTCCTGTCCCATCTGCTCTCCGGCGTCCTGAGTCCTTCTCCACTTCCTGGAACGCTGCTGGCAGGCCTCCAGACAGTCTGCTTAGGACGCGAGGCCGCGCCCACCGCCTCTCTTAAAGGGGCAGCGTGCATCTTTTGAAATTGCTAATTATCCAATGGCTGCGCACTCAGTACTATATCTGGTCACTCCACCATTAGGGGAGTGCCGGAGCAACGTGTTCTATCATTGCTACATCCGGTTCTGTTCCTGATCTGTCTGCGCTGCGTCTGCAGTCTCTGTGCTTCGCTGATACTGTTTGTCTCCTCAGATCATTGCTAACCTGTATCTGGCTATCTTGGACTATCCCGGCTATTACTGGTGCAAGTGTCATCCCATTCCGCCATCAGCCATCCGTACCCGTGGACCGTAACAAGGTCACTGACGCCAGCCTTCTACCATCCGTTCTGGACCAGGACCTTACCCTTCTCCGTCAAGAACTTTCCACGGACTCTGTAAATACTTGTTACCCTTTTGGTCCCTCTGGGACAGATGCCACGTGTCCGGGGTCTAACTGGAGGTAGCACCTGTGTCCTCCGGGTATTCCATTCTGGTCCTGTTCGAGGGGCTTACTACGGGTACCCGGGGCTCACTAGTTACGCCCCCTTCGGAGCCCCCCGGACCGCGGTCTCGAGGTTCCACATTAAAAAATAAAAACGAATGTGAACTTCACCACCTCTGCCTCCGCTTCCATTCGTTACAGTGAGTCTGTCTACATTGTCAGTGGACAGCCGCGTGCGCTTATCTGTCAGCACACCACCAGCAGTGCTGAACACACGTTCAGAGAGAACGCTGTCTGCGGGGAATGACAAGATCTCCAAGGCGTGAGTGGCGAGCTCCGGCCATTTATCCAGATTGGAAGTCCAAAAAGAGCAAGGGTCCAGTGACACAGTCATGGCTTCGATGTTCAGTTGGAGATACTCCTGTACCATCGTCTCTAGGCGTTGACTATGTGTCTGACTTCTTGTCTCCTGTGGCCTTGCAAAGGATTGGCTAAAAAACTGGTGAAAGGATTCCGCAAAATTGCTGTGAACACCAGCAGATACTGTGTTTCTGTTACGGTTTGAGTGCTGAACACTCGACAGTCCCACGGTTGGCAAGTTAGAACTGTGAGATTCACTA
This sequence comes from Oophaga sylvatica, assembly GCA_033576555.1. Lineage (NCBI taxonomy): Eukaryota > Metazoa > Chordata > Amphibia > Anura > Dendrobatidae > Oophaga > Oophaga sylvatica. Next base: position 264,590,216 of record JARQOD010000001.1, read on the forward strand.
CGTGCACCACTGGTTTTTTGTGGAAAAGCACATGTAAGATTCTGCAACAGTCTCTGCTGGTACTCCTGCATGCGTGAATACCTTTCTATGGCTGGAATTATTTCGGCAAATTTTCTTTTGTACCGGGGATCTAACAGTGTGGCTACCCAGTAGTCAGGATTATTTCGAATTCTGACAATTCGAGGGTCATGTTGCAGGTAGTGCAGCAAGAAGGCACTCATGTGTCTTGCGCATCCAGGAGCACCAAGTCCCTGTTGTGTTGGTGGCGAGGTACGACTCATGCTTTCTTCCTCTGCCCTCTCTAACCTCGCACAACAGAAATGTGATCAAGGTCTCCCTCATCTGATAAGTCTTCCATGCCCATCGCCAGTTCGTCATCCACTTCTTCCTGGGCTCCTGCACCTTCCTCACTAGTTTGGCTGCTACCATGCGCCCGGTTAATCCCTCTCCCTCACCCTCCCATGCCAGCCGCCTTGGTGCTGCCGATCGTCTGGACCTTGCAGATGTTAGCCCTTTCGCATACAACTCCTCCTCCTCTACTTCCTCCACCTCCTCTTGTTCCACCACCTGACTCCGAATTCTGTTTAACATCTGCTCCAGCATGTAAATCACCGGAATAGTCATGCTGATAATGGCATCGTCAGCACTAAACATCTTCGTGGCCATTTCAAAACTGTGCAGAAGGGTGCATAGGTCCCTGATCTGAGACCACTCCTCCAGCGTGATTTGCCCCACCTCTGGATCTCGTTGGCCCAGGCTATAATTCAGAACGTATTGCACCAGGGCTTGTCGGTGCTGCCACAGTCGCTGCAACATGTGCGAGAGTTGAATTCCACTGTGTTGGCACATCGCATTTTAGCTGGTGAAGTGGCAGGCCCAACGACTTCTGTAGAGATGTAAGTCGCTGAGCTGCGGGATGCGAACAGCGGAAGTGAGCACACAGCGACCGTGCCCTCTGCAGAAGGCCATGTAGTCCGGGATAGTGGGCTAAAAATTGCTGGACAACCAGGTTCAACACGTGAGCCATACAAGGCATGTGTGTGACATTGCCTCAGCGAAGGGCCGCACCCAGGTTTGCAGCATTGTCGCACACGGCCTTCCCTGGTTGCAGGTCCAGTGGAGACAACCATTCATGAAACTGGTTCTCCAGAGCTGACCACAACTCCTCAGCTGTGTGACTCACATTTCCCAGACATTTCAACGTAAAAACCGCCTGATTACGTTGAGCCCTTCTGTCAGCATAGCAAGGAGGTGTGCTGCAGGATCCCTTCTGCGCAGTTAGAAAGCCCGTGGCATGACCAGACAGGCTTTGGGTGCAGGTGGAGGACCGAGAGGAGGTTGAGGAGGCAGAAGCAGTGGAGGAACTTTGAGATAAAAAGGATTAACGCACAACTCGTGGGGACGGCAAGACTTGGACAGCAGCCCCTTGTCCTGCTGTCACCATAGTTACCCAGTGCCCAGTCAGCGACATGTAATGCCCCTGTCCATGCCTACTCATCCAAGTGTCTGTGGTGAAATTCACCCTGTCACACACTGAGTTTCTCAAAGAAGCGGTGATGTTGTGTGCGACATGCTGGTGGAGCGCAGGCACACCTTTCTTTGAGAAGTAGTGCCGACTAGGCATTTGGTACTGGGGCACTGCGACAGACATAAGGGCTCGAAAATCCTCTGTGTCCTCAAGGCGGAAAGGCAGCATTTCTGTAGTAAAGAGCTTGCAGATGGTGAAATTCAACCTCTTAGCTTTCTCATGGCTAGGAGGAAATGGTCTTTTACTTGTCCACATCTGAGTGACCGAGGGCTGGCTGTTGTGCGTAGACGGGGTTGAGTAGGGTGTCCCCGGACAACTGACGGTCTATAAGGAAGATGCAGGCGCAAAAGTTAGGTTGCCTTGATCCAAAGGTGGTGCTCTCGATGTCGGAGAGCACTCAACACCAGCTGGTGTTTCCACTTCCAAATGAACTGATGACCTGCCAATCTGACTGGCTGTTGCTGGTAAAGAGGTGCCAGGTCTGAGTCTCAAAACAGGTCTGACTGCTGTCCCCCAGTCACAGAGGATGAAGAGGCCGCGGTCGCGGATGCACAAGATGGGGCAGACGGTGGTTGGGCCGGCCCGCTAGGCCGCATTGTAGCACAGTGAGCTTGCCACTGCAACTTATGCTTCATATCCATGTGACGGTTCATGCATGAAGTACTCAAACTATGGATTTTTTGGCCTCTACTTAGCTTTTGGTCACAAATGTTACAGATAGCACGAGTTGGGTCGTCCTTATCGATGTTAAAAAATGCCCAGGCTATGCAAGGCTTAGAACCCATGCGACCTGAAGAGCCACCTTGACTTGTGGTCAGAGGCAGAGTTGTGGTTGAGGATGCAGTTGGTGACGTGCTTCCAGTACTACGTCTCTGTCCAGGAAGGCGCACCCTGACCTAGTCGTCACTCGAATCCTCCTCCACCTCCTCTGCTGTCCTCAGCGACTGTCTGACTGTGGGTTGACAGTAAGTGGGATCTACAACCTCGTCATCATCACCCTGTGTGTTCTCACTCCCGTCGTCCTCAGAGCCAACCTCTTCCTGCCCTGACACAAAACTCAAGTTGTCGCTCACATCTAGTATTTGAGTCTCATCATCGTCTTCCTCATTGTCTCCACCAACAGGAGTTACAGTTTGGGAACGAGGGTCTACATTATGCTCAGAACCTTCTTCATCTGGTCCTGGATCAGACTCATAAACATTCTGGGCATCAGTGCAGATCATTTCCTCGTCTGGATTCACAGAAGCTGTGGAGACGACCTCTGATTCCCAGGCTATAGTATGAGTAAACAGCTCTGCAGACTCAACCATCTGTTCTACCCCATACTCAGATGGGCAGTTGGAGACTAGGGAGCTGTGAGGAAGCAAGTGCGATTGGAGTGACACCTCTGAGGACTGGAGTTTTTGTGTTGTTGAAGTTGAGGTGGAGAGCCGACTTAAAGGAGCACTTGATATCTGTTGAAGCACCTTATTTTTTTGTGCCTCATCTGAAATTTGTAGCGATGGGCGTGCCCGTAAGAAAGGGATCGTACCACACTGTCCACTAAAAGAAGTAGACATCTTAGTTTGGTTGGAAGATGGTCTTTCTTCTGCAGATGTTACTGTTGCTTTAACACCTACCCCACAGACACAACATTTTTTTCCCTTCACAACACGCCTATTCCCCTTTCCACCAGCAGCAGGCCTTTTGCCACTCATTTTGGTGTTTACCTAATTGACAACTGTGGAGTTGTTTGCAACAAAAACGATGGCTGCAAAAAATTCTTAGTATTTGAACGCGGGTGGAGCTTTGTATAGATGGCCTAATACAATGAGTACCACACACTGCTACTATGCCCACAATTATTCTACAGGCAAGAGGCAGCAAAAAATTATGAGTATTTCAATGCTGCTGGAGCTTTGTATAGATGGCCTAATAGAATGAGTACCACAGACTGCTACTATGCCCACAATTAATGTCCAGGCAACATGCAGATAGAAATTCTTTTTTTATATAAGGCTGGTGGAGCTTTGTATAGATGGCCTAATACAATGAGTACCACAGACTGCTACTATGCCCAAAATTATTGTCCAGGCAACATGCAGATAGAAATTCTTTTTTTTTATAAGGCTGGTGGAGCTTTGTATAGATGGCCTAATACAATGAGTACCACAGACTGCTAATATGCCCAAAATTATTGTCCAGGCAACATGCAGATAGAATTTTTTTTTTTTAGAAGGCTGGTGGAGCTTTGCATAGATGGCCTAATACAATGAGTACCACAGACTGCTACTATGCCCAAAATTATTGTCCAGGCAACATGCAGATAGAAATTCTTTTTTTTTTATAAGGCTGGTGGAGCTTTGTATAGATGGCCTAATACAATGAGTACCACAGACTGCTATTATGCCCAAAATTATCATCCAGGCAACATGCAGATAGAAATTCTTTTTTTTTTTAAGGCTGGTGGAGCTTTGTAGATATGGCCTAATACAATGAGTACCACAGACTGCTACTATGCCCAAATTATTCTACAGGAAAGATGCAGCAAAAAATTATGAGTATATCAATGCTGCTGGAGCTTTGTATAGATGGCCTAATACAATGAGTACCACAGACTGCTACTATGCCCAAAATTATTGTCCAAGCAACATGCAGATAGAATTTTTTTTATTTTTTTAAGGCTGGTGGAGCTTTGTATAGATGCCCTAATAGAATGAGTAGCACACACTGCTACTATGCACACAATTATTGAACAGGCTAGATGCAGCGAATATTTAGGAGTGATTTGAACGCTGGTGTAGCTTAGTATAGATGGCCTAATAGAATGAGTAGCACACACTGCTACTATGCACACAATTATTGAACAGGATAGATGCAGCGAATAATTAGGAGTGATTTGAACGTGGTGTAGCTGACAAAAAGTGATAGCAACTGCTGTAACCTAGCCCTGAAAAGGGCTGCAATTACAAATAGTCACTGTGCCAAGTTGACCTATCTGTCTATTTAAGACTGAGCACAGACCTGCCTGCTAAAACTGCTAGGAACTGATGTAACGTAGCCCTCAAAAGGGCTGCAATTACAAACTAGTCCCTACTCCCTAAACCTTCCTCTCTATTTCTCAGCGATTTTGCTTGCAAGTCGCAGTTGCACAATACACACACAATATAGCGCTAACAGCAGCAGTGCCGTCTAACACTGAGCTGCAGCAGTGAGAAAATGGTGGCGAGGGGGGAAATGGCTGGGTCTTATAGGGCAAGGACATGTGACATACACAGCCAATGACACATGCCCTTGCTTGTGTGAAAAAAAAAGCACCTCTCTCTGTGTGAGCGCTGCTGATAGGCTGACAGACTGCACCGCCCACTGGAAATGCGGGAAAGAGAAAAAAAAATGGAGATATTCATTATCTCTGCAGAGATCCATGCCATGCCCCTCCCCCAGCCACGCTGGACACTCAAAATGTGTATTAACAGTGATTCTCAGCATAACTGTGAAAAATCCAGTGACGATTTAGGTGCACGAACAGTTATCGAACATAACCTCGAACAGCCGGATTTTTTCCAAATCGTTCGGGTTCGTCAAACGACTCGAACACCGCCCAAAACAGCTCGAATTTGAAATTGGCGAACAGTTCACTTCGAACACCGCTCATCTCTACTCCAGACCTTCCGGGGGGAGGGGAGGGGAGGCAGCCCAAAAATTGCTTGAGTGTTACATTGCTTTACATTACCATATACTCGCTTATTTGGGTCGAGCACCCGAGCGTTACGATATGCTCGACTCGAGTAACGAGTACCCGAGCATTTGATTGCTCGCTAATCACTAAAAATAAGGTAATTGGGTGCAAATATTTTTGTCAGTTATTTTATTTTAAATAAATATAATGATTTTTAGTCTTTTTATCTGGGTACAAGGCTTAATTAAACCCACTACTGTTCAGTGCTGTGACATCAAAGTGCTGGTGTGGTAAATACTTTTATCTAAGGATTCACATTTTTTAGGACACAAACTGCTATTGAAGAGTTGCTGTGAATACTCTATAAAATTATTTGGGTAGCCCCTGCCTTATTAACCCAGCAGCTAAACTCTGTTTTAGAGAAACGGATATAAGGCATGGGAGGGTTTCTGTACTGTTACAGCTAAATAATCTCCAGATGTTTTAACATATGTAGCTTTTTATTTGTTGTTGGGCTCTGTAATATGGAGGCTGCAGATGTACGCTGCACGGATATGGTCAAGTCTATTGTTAACAATGGTATCTGAACAGCTGGTCACAAGTCTGAAAAACATTTTGTTGCCATGATTAAGTGTCAAAATATCTTGATGAGTTATTAAGGATGCGCAGCTCTCGTATATTTTGTGCTTCAAGTTTATTAACATTTCATGAACTTTTTTAATTAGATGTTGCTTGGTAATGAAAACATAAAGAAAATACAGTTGAAACTTCAATCGGAATTTTTCTGGTGTTGGAAGAGAGTAATTATATGTATCTAGATGAAGTATTTGATTTTAATTACCACCTGTTACATAATGTGATTATAGAAGGTTATGAAATAATTATTTTTAAAGTGGAACTAAGCAAACAACACATACCGAGTCTATGTAGAACAACCTGACCATGGAAAGCAAAAATCTTATATATTGGGGTTTGCATGCTTTGTTTCCCGCACCTCTGCTTATTAATATAAAAATATCTAAACATAGTAACATAGTTATTAAAGTTGAAGGAAGACTTTAAGTCCATCTAGTTCAACCCATATCTTATCCTAATCTGCCCTAACATGTTGATCCAGAGGAAGGCAAAAAAAACCCAAGTGGCAAACAGTATGCTTCACATTGGGGAAAAAAAATTCCTTCCCGACTCCACATACGGCAATCAGACTAGCTCCCTGGATCAACGCAGTATCTAGGAAACTAGTGAATATAGCCTGTAATATTATACTTTTCAAGAAAGGCATCCAGTCCCTTTTTAAATTTTAGTAGGGAATCACTCATTACAACATTAGACGGCAGAGAGTTCCATAGTCTCACTGCTCTTACAGTAAAGAATCAGCGTCTGTGATTATGGCTAAACCTTCTTTCCTCCAGACATAGAGGATGCCCCCTTGTCCCCGTCACAGGTCTAAGAGTAAAAAGATCATTAGAAAGGTCTCTGTACTGTCCCCTCATATATTTATACATTGTAATAAGATCACCCCTAAGCCTTCGTTTTTCCAAACTAAATAACCCCAAGTGTAATAACCTGTCTTGGTATTGCAGACCCCCCAGTTCTCTAATAACCTTGGTCGCTCTTCTCTGCACCCGCTCTAGTTCAGCTATGTCTTTCTTATACACCGGAGACCAGAACTGCACACAGTATTCTAAGTGTGGCAGCAAGAGTGACTTGTATAGAGGTAAAATTATGTTCTCCTCATGAGCATCTATGCCTCTTTTAATGCATCCCATTATTTTATTTGCCTTGGCAGCATCTGCCTGACATTGGCCACTAAATGTGAGTTTGTCGTCCACCCATACACCCAGGTCTTTTTCAGTGACAGTTTTGCCAGTGTTTTACAATTAAGCACATAATTATACATCTTGTTTGTTCTACCCAAGTGCATGACCTTACATTTATCCCCATTAAAGCTCATTTGCCATTTATCAGCCCAAGCTTCTAGTTTACATAAATCCTCCTGTAATATAAAATTGTCCTCCTCTGTATTTATTACCCTGCAGAGTTTAGTGTCATCTGCAAATATTGAAATACTACTCTGTATGCCCCCTACAAGGTCATTAATAAATATGTTAAAGAGAAGCGGCCCCAATACTGACCCCTGTTGTACCCCACTGCTAACCGTGACCCAGTCCGAGTGTGCTCCATTAATAACCACCCTTTGTTTTCTATCCATGAGCCAGTTCTTAACCCACTTACACATATTTTCCCCTATCCCCATTGTTCTCATTTTATTTATCAACCTTTTGTGTGGCACTGTATCAAAAGCTTTTGAGAAGTCCATGAACACCACGTCCACTGCATTCCCTTGGTCCAATCCTGAACTTACCCCTTCATAAAAGCTTATCAGATTAGTCTGACAAGAACGGTCCCTCGTAAACCCATGCTGATACTGTGTCATGAGGTTATTCAGCCTCAGATACTCCAATATAGTATCCCTTAAAAAACCCTCCAAGATTTTACCCACAGTAGATGTTAAGCTCACTGGCCTATAATTTCCAGGTTCAGTTTTTGCCCCCTTTTTGAATATTGGCACCACATTTGCTATACGCCAGTCCTGTGGTACAGACCCCATTATTATGGAATCTTTAAAGATTAAAAATAATGGTCTAAACGGTACTGTGTTTTGGTCTGTAGTCAAGTAGTTCTGCACTTGTTTACTGGCAATGAGAAGTGATGACAACAGAGCGATCGCTAATACTATTATTCTGTCCCTATATATACAAGGTGGGCCATTTATATGGATACACCTAAATAAAATAGGAATGGATGGTGATATCAACTTCCTGTTTGTGGCACATTAGTATACGGGAGGGGGAAAACTTTTCAAGATGGGTGGTGACCATGGCGGCCATTTTTAAGTCGGCCATTTTGGATTAAACTTTATTTTTCCAATGGGAAGAGGGTCATGTGACTCATCAAACTTATTGAGAATATCACAAGAAAAACAATGGTGTGCTTGGTTTTAATGTAACCTTATTCTTTCATGAGTTATTTACAAGTTTATGACCACTTATAAAATGTGTTCAAAGTGCTGTCCATTGTGTTGGATTGTCAATGCAACCCTCTTCTCACACTCTTGACTCACTGATAGCAACACTGCAGAAGAAATCCTAGTCTAAGGGGGTCAGATTCCTTGTAGGAATGCTCGGACCTGATACGCACAATGTGGTGGTGCACCATCTTGCTGGAAAAATTCAGGGAACGTTGTTGTGAATGGGTTTGAGATGAGTTCTGAGCAGTGGCTCCCTCTGGTGGTTACAAGCGGTGCTAGTGAAGATTGTGAGGACTGGGAATCAGGTGTTACTGACTGGTCTTATATAAGGGAGTCATTTTCCCATCAGGGTTGCCGGTGATCAATTTTCTGGTCTGAATCCTTCATTCCAGTTTCCCTTGTAGCCTGCTGTGTCGTGTCTGCATCTCCTGCTTACAGATAAGACTTTTGCTTCTTTTGTGTTTGTGCTATATTTTTGCATTTTGTCCTGCACTTCTGTGGGGGCCTTCAGGGTCCCCTCCGGGGGCTTCTGCCCTCTTAGTTTAGTTCAGCCACTGAGTTCTGTACTTTTGCTTTTTCCAGTTTTTTCAGTGGCTGCTGTTTTGATTTTGTTACACCAGAGAACTAATTTAGGTGGTAGAGGTCGTGTGATCTCAGGTTATTTTGAAATTAGTAGAGTTGGTGCTTTTCAGGGTTTTCTGGGATTGCAGTAAGTACCCTTCCTATCCTTTTCTATTTAGATAGTTTGGGCCCCAGCGTTTGCTCATTCTATTTTCTTTCTGTGTCAGTATTTCCTCTTGTCTAACCGCCATTACATGTTTGGGGGCTTTCTATTATCTTTGGGGTTCTGCTCCGGGGCAGATAGCTTTCCTGTTTCTGTCTTTAGGTGTAGTTAGTTTCTCAGGCTGTGACGAGGCGTCTAGGACCAACGTAGGAACGCTCCACGGCTGCCTCTAGTTGTGGTGGTTAGTCAGGGTACTGCAATCTCATAGATTCCAACTGCTCTGGTGTATTGCCTTTTTGCCTGCTCTCCTCAGCTACCGAAACATAACAGTATCACCGGCCTAAAAAATTGAAAATTGTATGGTACTCACAGAAGGGAAAAATATTGTGAAAGAAAAAAGGTTGTCAGAGTTGTCAGAGATATTTTTCTGTTTGTTGCATTTTTTTTTTTTTTCCCTCTGTATCTCTGGGTGCTGGGGAGGATCTTTTCTCCCAATGGAGTTTGCACAGTTGTCTGGCCGTGTGGATCAGCTTGCCACTGAGGTTCAGAGTATTGCTGCATATCTTGCTAGGTTGCCTGTTGTGGAACCTAGGATCCCCATGCCAGATTTGTTTTTGGGGGATCGAGCTAAGTTTCAGAATTTCAAAAATAATTGTAAATTGTTTTTTGCCTTAAAATCTAAGTCCTCAGGAAACGCAGCGCAGCAGGTTCAAATTATCATCTCTCTCCTGCGCGGCGATCCTCAGGATTGGGCTTTTTCCCTGATACCTGGGGATCCTGTTTTGAGTGATGTTGATGCATTTTTTCAGGCTTTGGGGTTATTGTACGATGAGCCTAATGTCACTGATCAAGCTGAAAAAGCCTTGTTGGCATTAAATCAGGGGCTTGATGACGCTGAGTTATACTGTCAGAGATTCCGTAGGTGGGCAGTCCTGACCAAATGGAATGACGACGCTTTGGCGGCCCTTTTCCGGAAGGGTCTGTCAGATAATGTAAAGGATGTTATGGTGAGATTCCCTGTCCCCTCTGGTCTCAATGATTCTATGTCATTAGCGATTCAAATTGACAGACGTTTGCGTGAGCGGAGAAGTATGCGTGGAATGGTGTTGCCTTGTGAACCAGCTTCTGAACCCATGCAGTGTGATAGAGTGGTGTCTGGGGCACAGCGTCATGAGTTTCGAAAGCGCAATGGGTTATGTTTCTACTGTGGTGATGCCTCTCATGCTATTTCAGTCTGCCCTAAGCGGGGAAGACGTTTTGCACGCTCAGTTGTCTTGGGTAGTGTTCAGACTAAGTTTTTATTAACTGTCACTCTGATATGCTCTCTGTCCTCATTTTCTGCTCAGGCTTTCGTTGATTCTGGAGCAGCTATTAACCTGATGGATTATGATTTTGCTAAACGTTGTGGGTTTCCCTTGATACCCCTACAGAAGTCTATTCCCCTACTGGGGATCGATTCTACCCCTTTGGCTGAGAATAAACCCCAGTTTTCTACTCAGGTGATAATGAGGGTTGAACCTGATCACCAGGAGTGCTGCAAATTTTTGGTTCTATATAATCTGCATGACATTATCGTGCTGGGTTTCCCTTGGTTACAGTCTCTGCATTTCAGGAACTTAAGCAGAGATTCACTTCTGCTCCTGTTCTACGGCAGCCTGATGTTTCTCTGCCATTTCAGGTGGAGGTTGATGCCTCTGAAATTGGGGCAGGTGCCGTTTTGTCCCAAAAAGATCCAGAGACCTCTAAAAGTAACCCTTGTGCCTTTTTCTCTCGAAAATTTTCTCCTACTGAACGTAATTATGACGTGGGTAATCGGGAGTTATTGGCCATGAAGTGGGCTTTTGAAGAGTGGAGACATTGGCTGGAGGGAGCCAAACATCAGGTGGTGGTCCTTACGGACCATAAGAATCTGGTCTATCTGGAATCTGCCAAGCGACTCAATCCTAGACAGGCCAGGTGGGCCTTGTTTTTCACACGTTTTAATTTTGTGGTTTCCTTTCTTCCTGGCACTAAGAATGTTAAGGCGGATGCTCTCTCGAGGAGTTTCCTTGCGGACTCTCCTGAGTTATCTGATCCTTCTGTTATTTTGAAAGAGGGTGTAGTTCTTTCCGCCATCTCGCCCAATTTGAGACTTGCTCTGGAGGGGTGTCAGGAGGATAGGCCCGAGCGCTGCCCTGTTTTAAAATTGTTTGTCCCGGACCAATGGAAAAAGAGTGTGATGTCTGAGATTCATTGTTCCGCATTGGCTGGGCATCCCGGAATTTTTGGTACCAGAGACTTGGTTAGTCGGTCCTTTTGGTGGCCTACCTTGTCTCGTGATGTCAGGGAGTTTGTGCAGTCCTGCGGGACTTGCTCTCGCTCCAAGCCTTGCTCTCGCTCTAGTGGTTTGTTGATGCCATTGCCTGTGCCCAAGAGACCATGGACCCATATCTCTATGGATTTCATTTCCGATCTTCCTGTTTCTCAGAGAATGACCACCATCTGGGTAATTTGTGATAGGTTTTCCAAAATGATACATCTTGTGCCATTACCTAAGTTGCCTTCCTCCTCTGAATTGGTGCCGTTGTTCCTTCAGCACGTGGTTCGTTTACACGGCATTCCTGAGAACATTGTGTCTGACAGAGGAGTCCAGTTTGTTTCCAGATTTTGGAGGACTTTTTGTTCTAAACTGGGTGTTCAATTGTCTTTCTCCTCGGCATTTCATCCTCAGACCAATGGTCAAACTGAGAGAACAAACCAGACATTGGAGACTTATCTAAGATGCTTTGTGTCTGCTGATCAGGATGACTGGGTCTCTTTTTTGCCTTTGGCTGAGTTTGCTCTTAATAATAGGGCTAGCTCTGCCACTTTGATGTCTCCGTTTTTCTGTAATTCTGGGTTTCACCCTCGATTTTCTTCAGGACAGACGGAGGCTTCTGTCTGTCCAGGTGTTGACTCTGTTGTGGAGCGTATGCAGCAGATTTGGGACCAGGTAGTGGAGAGGTTGTCCCTCTCTCAGGAGAAGGCCCAGCGGTTTGCTAACGGCATAGGACTGATGGTCCTCGGTTTAAAGTGGGGGACTTGGTCTGGTTGTCCTCAAAGAATATTCCTATGAGAGTAACATCTCCTAAATTTAAGCCTAGGTTCATTGGACCTTATAAGATCATGGAGATTATTAATCCTGTTTCTTTTCGTTTGCTTCTTCCAGGGACATTTAAGATCCATAACGTGTTCCACAAGTCCTTGTTGAAGAGGTTTGTTGAGCCAGTGGTTCCTGCTGCTGTGCCTCCTGATCCTGTTTTGGTTGAGGGCAATCTGGAGTATGTGGTTGAGAAAATATTGGATTCTCGTTTTTCTAGACGGAAACTCCAGTATTTGGTTAAATGGAGAGGTTATGGTCAGGAAGACAATTCTTGGGTGTTTGCTTCGGACATCCATGCTAGGAGACTTATCCGTGCGTATCATAGAACTCATCCTGACCGACCTGGTTGCTCAAATGAGGGTTCGGTGACCCTCCTCAAGGGGGGGGTACTGTTGTGAATGGGTTTGAGATGAGTTCTGAGCAGTGGCTCCCTCTGGTGGTTACAAGCGGTGCTAGTGAAGATTGTGAGGACTGGGAATCAGGTGTTACTGACTGGTCTTATATAAGGGAGTCATTTTCCCATCAGGGTTGCCGGTGATCAATTGTTCTGGTCTGAATCCTTCATTCCAGTTTCCCTTGTAGCCTGCTGTGTCGTGTCTGCATCTCCTGCTTACAGATAAGACTTTTGCTTCTTTTGTGTTTGTGCTATATTTTTGCATTTTGTCCTGCACTTCTGTGGGGGCCTTCAGGGTCCCCTCCGGGGGCTTCTGCCCTCTCAGTTTAGTTCAGCCACTGAGTTCTGTACTTTTGCTTTTTCCAGTTTTTTCAGTGGCTGCTGTTTTGATTTTGTTACACCAGAGAACTAATTTAGGTGGTAGAGGTCGTGTGATCTCAGGTTATTTTGAAATTAGTAGAGTTGGTGCTTTTCAGGGTTTTCTGGGATTGCAGTAAGTACCCTTCCTATCCTTTTCTATTTAGATAGTTTGGGCCCCAGCGTTTGCTCATACTATTTTCTTTCTGTGTCAGTATTTCCTCTTGTCTAACCGCCATTACATGTTTGGGGGCTTTCTATTATCTTTGGGGTTCTGCTCCGGGGCAGATAGCTTTCCTGTTTCTGTCTTTAGGTGTAGTTAGTTTCTCAGGCTGTGACGAGGCGTCTAGGACCAACGTAGGAACGCTCCACGGCTGCCTCTAGTTGTGGTGGTTAGTCAGGGTACTGCAATCTCATAGATTCCAACTGCTCTGGTGTATTGCCTTTTTGCCTGCTCTCCTCAGCTACCGAACATAACAGTATCACCGGCCTAAAAAATTGAAAATTGTATGGTACTCACAGAAGGGAAAATATTGTGAAAGAAAAAAGGTTGTCAGAGTTGTCAGAGATATTTTTCTGTTTGTTGCATTTTTTTTTTTTTTTTTTTCCCTCTGTATCTCTGGGTGCTGGGGAGGATCTTTTCTCCCAATGGAGTTTGCACAGTTGTCTGGCCGTGTGGATCAGCTTGCCACTGAGGTTCAGAGTATTGCTGCATATCTTGCTAGGTTGCCTGTTGTGGAACCTAGGATCCCCATGCCAGATTTGTTTTTGGGGGATCGAGCTAAGTTTCAGAATTTCAAAAATAATTGTAAATTGTTTTTTGCCTTAAAATCTAAGTCCTCAGGAAACGCAGCGCAGCAGGTTCAAATTATCATCTCTCTCCTGCGCGGCGATCCTCAGGATTGGGCTTTTTCCCTGATACCTGGGGATCCTGTTTTGAGTGATGTTGATGCATTTTTTCAGGCTTTGGGGTTATTGTACGATGAGCCTAATGTCACTGATCAAGCTGAAAAAGCCTTGTTGGCATTAAATCAGGGGCTTGATGACGCTGAGTTATACTGTCAGAGATTCCGTAGGTGGGCAGTCCTGACCAAATGGAATGACGACGCTTTGGCGGCCCTTTTCCGGAAGGGTCTGTCAGATAATGTAAAGGATGTTATGGTGGGATTCCCTGTCCCCTCTGGTCTCAATGATTCTATGTCATTAGCGATTCAAATTGACAGACGTTTGCGTGAGCGGAGAAGTATGCGTGGAATGGTGTTGCCTTGTGAACCAGCTTCTGAACCCATGCAGTGTGATAGAGTGGTGTCTGGGGCACAGCGTCATGAGTTTAGAAAGCGCAATGGGTTATGTTTCTACTGTGGTGATGCCTCTCATGCTATTTCAGTCTGCCCTAAGCGGGGAAGACGTTTTGCACGCTCAGTTGTCTTGGGTAGTGTTCAGACTAAGTTTTTATTAACTGTCACTCTGATATGCTCTCTGTCCTCATTTTCTGCTCAGGCTTTCGTTGATTCTGGAGCAGCTATTAACCTGATGGATTATGATTTTGCTAAACGTTGTGGGTTTCCCTTGATACCCCTACAGAAGTCTATTCCCCTACTGGGGATCGATTCTACCCCTTTGGCTGAGAATAAACCCCAGTTTTCTACTCAGGTGATAATGAGGGTTGAACCTGATCACCAGGAGTGCTGCAAATTTTTGGTTCTATATAATCTGCATGACATTATCGTGCTGGGTTTCCCTTGGTTACAGTCTCTGCATTTCAGGAACTTAAGCAGAGATTCACTTCTGCTCCTGTTCTACGGCAGCCTGATGTTTCTCTGCCATTTCAGGTGGAGGTTGATGCCTCTGAAATTGGGGCAGGTGCCGTTTTGTCCCAAAAAGATCCAGAGACCTCTAAAAGTAACCCTTGTGCCTTTTTCTCTCGAAAATTTTCTCCTACTGAACGTAATTATGACGTGGGTAATCGGGAGTTATTGGCCATGAAGTGGGCTTTTGAAGAGTGGAGACATTGGCTGGAGGGAGCCAAACATCAGGTGGTGGTCCTTACGGACCATAAGAATCTGGTCTATCTGGAATCTGCCAAGCGACTCAATCCTAGACAGGCCAGGTGGGCCTTGTTTTTCACACGTTTTAATTTTGTGGTTTCCTTTCTTCCTGGCACTAAGAATGTTAAGGCGGATGCTCTCTCGAGGAGTTTCCTTGCGGACTCTCCTGAGTTATCTGATCCTTCTGTTATTTTGAAAGAGGGTGTAGTTCTTTCCGCCATCTCGCCCAATTTGAGACTTGCTCTGGAGGGGTGTCAGGAGGATAGGCCCGAGCGCTGCCCTGTTGGAAAATTGTTTGTCCCGGACCAATGGAAAAAGAGTGTGATGTCTGAGATTCATTGTTCCGCATTGGCTGGGTCATCCCGGAATTTTTGGTACCAGAGACTTGGTTAGTCGGTCCTTTTGGTGGCCTACCTTGTCTCGTGATGTCAGGGAGTTTGTGCAGTCCTGCGGGACTTGCTCTCGCTCCAAGCCTTGCTCTCGCTCTAGTGGTTTGTTGATGCCATTGCCTGTGCCCAAGAGACCATGGACCCATATCTCTATGGATTTCATTTCCGATCTTCCTGTTTCTCAGAGAATGACCACCATCTGGGTAATTTGTGATAGGTTTTCCAAAATGATACATCTTGTGCCATTACCTAAGTTGCCTTCCTCCTCTGAATTGGTGCCGTTGTTCCTTCAGCACGTGGTTCGTTTACACGGCATTCCTGAGAACATTGTGTCTGACAGAGGAGTCCAGTTTGTTTCCAGATTTTGGAGGACTTTTTGTTCTAAACTGGGTGTTCAATTGTCTTTCTCCTCGGCATTTCATCCTCAGACCAATGGTCAAACTGAGAGAACAAACCAGACATTGGAGACTTATCTAAGATGCTTTGTGTCTGCTGATCAGGATGACTGGGTCTCTTTTTTGCCTTTGGCTGAGTTTGCTCTTAATAATAGGGCTAGCTCTGCCACTTTGATGTCTCCGTTTTTCTGTAATTCTGGGTTTCACCCTCGATTTTCTTCAGGACAGACGGAGGCTTCTGTCTGTCCAGGTGTTGACTCTGTTGTGGAGCGTATGCAGCAGATTTGGGACCAGGTAGTGGAGGGGTTGTCCCTCTCTCAGGAGAAGGCCCAGCGGTTTGCTAACCGGCATAGGACTGATGGTCCTCGGTTTAAAGTGGGGGACTTGGTCTGGTTGTCCTCAAAGAATATTCCTATGAGAGTAGCATCTCCTAAATTTAAGCCTAGGTTCATTGGACCTTATAAGATCATGGAGATTATTAATCCTGTTTCTTTTCGTTTGCTTCTTCCAGGGACATTTAAGATCCATAACGTGTTCCACAAGTCCTTGTTGAAGAGGTTTGTTGAGCCAGTGGTTCCTGCTGCTGTGCCTCCTGATCCTGTTTTGGTTGAGGGCAATCTGGAGTATGTGGTTGAGAAAATATTGGATTCTCGTTTTTCTAGACGGAAACTCCAGTATTTGGTTAAATGGAGAGGTTATGGTCAGGAAGACAATTCTTGGGTGTTTGCTTCGGACATCCATGCTAGGAGACTTATCCGTGCGTATCATAGAACTCATCCTGACCGACCTGGTTGCTCAAATGAGGGTTCGGTGACCCCTCCTCAAGGGGGGGGTACTGTTGTGAATGGGTTTGAGATGAGTTCTGAGCAGTGGCTCCCTCTGGTGGTTACAAGCGGTGCTAGTGAAGATTGTGAGGACTGGGAATCAGGTGTTACTGACTGGTCTTATATAAGGGAGTCATTTTCCCATCAGGGTTGCCGGTGATCAATTGTTCTGGTCTGAATCCTTCATTCCAGTTTCCCTTGTAGCCTGCTGTGTCGTGTCTGCATCTCCTGCTTACAGATAAGACTTTTGCTTCTTTTGTGTTTGTGCTATATTTTTGCATTTTGTCCTGCACTTCTGTGGGGGCCTTCAGGGTCCCCTCCGGGGGCTTCTGCCCTCTCAGTTTAGTTCAGCCACTGAGTTCTGTACTTTTGCTTTTTCCAGTTTTTTCAGTGGCTGCTGTTTTGATTTTGTTACACCAGAGAACTAATTTAGGTGGTAGAGGTCGTGTGATCTCAGGTTATTTTGAAATTAGTAGAGTTGGTGCTTTTCAGGGTTTTCTGGGATTGCAGTAAGTACCCTTCCTATCCTTTTCTATTTAGATAGTTTGGGCCCCAGCGTTTGCTCATACTATTTTCTTTCTGTGTCAGTATTTCCTCTTGTCTAACCGCCATTATGTAACGGGTCTGGTAGGTGGAACCACTGACGGAAACGGGTCTGGTTGGTGGAACCACTAAGCTTTATTATACAAGACAATTTACTTGCAAGAGAGCGGGTGGCATCCGGGAATAGGACAGGGAATCACGGCAATTAGCCAGGCAGTCTCTGGACAGGCAGGTTGTCACAATAAGTGACCAAGGAAGTCTCTGGACAGGCAGGTTATCACGGCAAGTGACCTGGGCAGTCGCTGGACAGGCAAGTTGTCACGGCAAGTGACCTGGGCAGTCTCTGTACAGGCAGGTTGTCACGGCAAGTGACCAGGGCAGTCTCTGGACAGGCAGGTTGTCACGGCAAGTGACCAGGGCAGTCTCTGGGCAGGCAGGTTTGTCACGGCAAGTGACCAGGGCAGTCTCTGGGCAGGCAGATTGTCACGGCAAGTGACCAGGGCAGTCTCTGAACAGGCAGGTTGTCACGGCAAGTGACCAGGGCAGTCTCTGGACAGGCAGGTTGTCACGGCAAGTGACCAGGGCAGTCTCTGGACAGGCAGGTTGTCACGGCAAGTGACCAGGGCAGTCTCTGGACAGGCAGGTTGTCACGGCCAGTGACCAGGGCAGTCTCTGGACAGGCAGGTTTGTCACGGTAAGTGACCAAGGCAGTCTCTAGACAAACAGGCATATATGACCTGAGCTGGTGGAGCCTCCTGGTAGGCTGCAGTCGGATGGTAGATGATCGCTCCCAGGTGAGCAGGCAAGAGTCTCTGGAATAGCCGGGGATCTCTGCTGATGATGTCCGAACCTCTAGATAGAGCTGCAGTCGGATGGCAGATGATCGCTCCCAGGTGAGCAGGCAAGAGTCTCTGCAATAGCCGGGGATCTCCGCAGATGATGTCCGAACCTCTGGATAGAGCTGCAGTCGGATGGCAGATGATCGCTCCCAGGTGAGCAGGCAACAGCCGGGGATCTCTGCTGAAGATGTCCGAACCTCTGGATAGAGCTGCAGTCAGATGGCCGACAGGCAAACAGACAGGTAACAGGCAGGCAACTGGAAACAGGAGCTGATGGCTGAAGCAGAGTTAGACTGCACAGAAACAACATTGCTCGGGCACCTCCATTAAGGAGGAAGCCCTTAATATAGGGTGGAGTCCACCAGCATTGGCTGGAGACTGATTTGGAAAATGCGTGCGGCTCCTTTAAGAGCGGGGGAGGGTGCGGGCGCGCACCCTAAGGCCAGCAGCAGGGAAGGAGCGCGCGGGACCAGCAGGGCGGAAGAAGGACGCCGAGGATGCCAGAGGCGCAGAGGAGGCTGGGAGCACTGAGGACGCTGAGCGCAGGTGAGGAGAGCGACGTCCCTGTCTGGCAGCAGGCAGGGACGCGGGCGCTACAGTACCCCCCCCCGTCTAGGCCCCCCCTTTTTAGGCCAGAAAAAAATTTAGCTAGGATGAGAGGGGCATGGATGTTCTCCCGAGGTTCCCAGGTTCTCTCCTCAGGACCAAACCCCTTCCAATCCACCAAAAAATAAGTCTTTTTTCCTACCCTTTTTGTGGCCAGAATGTTCTCTACCTCAAATTCATCATCAGCAGACACTGGAGCAGGAGGTGTACCTGTAGACTTAAAAAAAGAGTTAAGAACCACAGGTTTGAGGAGAGATACATGAAAAGAATTAGGAATTCGCAAATTGACCGGGAGTTTCAATTTATAGGACACCGGGTTGATCTGACTGATGATCCCAAAAGGACCGATGAACCGAGGACCTAACTTGTAGGACGGAATTTTGAGTCGAACATATTTGGACGAAAGCCAGACTTTGTCCCCAGGACGGAATTGAGGAGGATCCAGACGTTTTTTGTCAGCATGTCTTTTCATGCGCTCGGATGACTGAATCAGTGCGGACCGGGTACTCTCCCAGATGGAGGAGAATTCTCTAACCAGAGATTCCGCAGCTGGATTGTCCACAGAGATGGAAACAGGGACAGGGATCCGAGGGTGTTGACCGAAGACTACAAAAAACGGAGACTTGGTGGAAGATTCGCTCTCATGATTATTGTAGGAGAATTCGGCCCAAGGCAGGAGCTCCACCCAGTCAGAATGGTGGACATTAACGAAGTGTCGAAGATAACTGGTCAAATTCTGATTTATTCGTTCAACTTGTCCATTGGACTGTGGGTGGTAAGCGGAGGAAAAATCCAGGGTGACGTCTAGCAACTTACAAGTGGCTCTCCAGAAACGTGAGGTGAACTGAACCCCACGATCCGACACAATGTGACGAGGCAGACCATGAAGACGGAAGATGTGGCGGATAAAGTCTTTAGCCAACTCGGGTGCAGACGGAAGACCTGGCAGAGGAATGAAGTGAGCCATCTTGGAAAAGCGGTCAGTGACCACCCAAATGACTGTACAACCAGCAGAGACGGGAAGATCAGTAATGAAGTCCATGGCTATATGCTGCCAGGGGGCAGCGGGTACAGGAAGCGGAAGAAGACGGCCGGTAGGCAGGTGTCTCGGAACTTTGTTGCGGGCACAGGAAACACAGGCAGAAACAAAGTCTATTACGTCTTTGTGCAGGGTAGGCCACCAATAATGCCGGGTAATGAGTTGGAGGGTCTTTTTTTGACCAGCGTGGCCAGCGAGTTTAGATGAATGACCCCAATGTAGGATTCTCTTCCGATCAGTTTCTGATACGAACGTCTTACCAGGAGGGAGACGATTTAAACTCACGGGAGCCACCTGCATCACTCTGGCGGGATCGATGATATGCTTAGGTTCCTCCTCGAGATCCGACACCAGGAAAGACCGAGACAAGGCATCCGCCTTGATGTTTTTGTCAGCTGGGCGAAAATGCAAAAGAAAATCGAAGCGGGCAAAAAACAAGGACCACCGGGCTTGGCGAGGGTTAAGTCTCTGGGCATGCTGGAGGTATGCCAGATTCTTGTGGTCCGTGTAAATGATTACCGGATGAAGAGCCCCTTCGAGTAGGTAACGCCACTCCTCCAATGCCAACTTGATGGCCAATAACTCTCGGTCTCCTATGGAGTAGTTGCGCTCGGAGGAGGAGAAGAGTTTGGAGAAGAAACCGCAGGATACCATCCTCCCGGATGAAGCTTTTTGGGTAAGTACCGCTCCGGCTCCAGCAGAGGAAGCGTCCACCTCCAGGAAGAACTGCTTGTTGCCATCCGGGCGATGCAGCACTGGAGCGGAAGAGAAGGCCTGTTTTAGAGAAAGGAAGGCCTCCTCTGCTTCGGGCGTCCACTGTTTGGGGTTAGCGTCCTTGCGGGTGAGCGCAGAGATTGGCGCAGTCCTGGAAGAGAAGTGCGGTATGAAGAGACGGTAATAGTTGGCAAATCCCAGGAACCGCTGAATGGCCTTCAACCCCTCCGGTCGGGGCCACTTCTCGATGGCAGACAATTTCTCCGGATCCATTCGTAGGCCTGTCTGAGAAATGATGTAGCCCAGAAACGGAAGCGATGTCTGCTCAAAGAGGCACTTCTCATATTTGGTGAAGAGGTGATTCTGCCTGAGCCTGAGCAGAACCTGACGAACATCCCTCCGGTGAGACTGAAGATCCGGAGAGAAGACCAAGATGTCGTCAAGGTACACCACAACGCAGGAGTAGAGGATGTCCCGGAAGATGTCATTGACCAACTCCTGAAAGACTGCTGGAGCATTACAGAGACCAAAGGGCATCATCAAGTACTCGTAGTGGCCGTCCCGGGTGTTGAATGCCGTCTTCCATTCATCTCCTCGACGAATACGAACCAGGTTGTATGCTCCACGAAGATCTAGTTTGGTGAAGACTCTAGCCCCTCTAAGACGATCAAACAATTCTGGAATGAGCGGAAGAGGGTACTTATTCTTCACCGTGATCAAATTTAGGCCTCTGTAGTCAATACAGGGACGGAGAGACCCGTCCTTTTTTTTTACGAAGAAGAAACCTGCTCCCGCTGGGGAGGTAGATTTCCGGATGAATCCTTTTGCTAAGTTCTCCTCGATATATTCGGACATCGACCTGGTCTCAGCAGCGGACAACGGGTAAATACGCCCACGGGGAGGCGTGGTACCGGGTAGCAGGTCGATCGGGCAATCATATGGTCTATGCGGGGGTAATGTCTCTGCTTCCTTTTTATTGAAGACATCAGCAAATGACCAATATGGAATCGGGAGTCTTGGTAGATTAGCAGGAGTAGGAGAAGGACAGACGGGATGAACAGGCACCAGACACGTTTTATGACAGTCCTGTCCCAGCGAAGAATCTCTCCATTCTGCCAGTCAAGCACAGGTGCATGCTTTTGTAGCCAAGGCAGACCTAGTAAGAAAGCATGAGAGAGTCCAGGCAGAACATGAAATGAGATGCTCTCAGAATGCAACATTCCCACCTGCAGGGTTATGGCTTCGGTGATAAGTCGGATGGGACGAGGTAGGAGACCCCCATCCACAGCAGCAACAGATACTGGTTCAACAAGAGGTTTGGTGGGAATGCGATACTTCTCTACTAGAGCCTGTGACACGAGATTCCCAGCTGCTCCAGAATCAAGTTGGGCCATCTCGAAGTAACGGTTCTTACCGAGAAGAATTGAGACCGAGAGCAGCAGAGATGAAGAGGATTTATTTTTGTCTAGATTGACCTCTCCGAGCGAACCTAGACACAGGCGTTTCCCGACTTCTCCGGACAGGTTCGGATCCAGTGCTCCTTACTGCCGCAGTAGAAGCAACTTTTCTCGGCACGGCGTGAGTCCTGACGGGCTTTGACCATCTTGGTCTGGTCGACCTGCATAGGCTCAGCAGTGTGCACCTGGGGAGAAACGGAAGGGGTTAAATGAGGAAACTTTTTTTCACGGGTGACCTCTTTGGCTCGTTCCTGGAACCGTAGATCAATCCGATTGGCAAGATTTATTAAATCATCAAGCGAGGTTGGAATGTCCCGACCGGCAAGTTTGTCTTTAATACGGCCGGACAGACCCTCCCAGAAGACCGAAATTAGAGCTTCATTGTCCCAAGCCAGTTCTGAGGCTAGTGAAAAAATAACCGTGTGCACAACCAAGAAGGTGCCAGAGTAGGTTCCCAAACCGTATCTAATAGAAAATGAACTCGGCACTCAACTTTAGTATAGTGAGAATAAAGATTTTTATTCACAGTAGTAACACGAAACGTTTCGGTCCTATATCATGGACCTTCATCAGTCACAGATACTACTGGGAAGGGGGTTGATCCACATAGGGAAGAAAGAAAGGGCTGGATATAGCCTGTGTTGGTGGGGTGAGATGAGGAAGAGGACAATGCCTCTATTGCACTAGTAACCTGTTGTGAAGGAGTCCGGTAGTGAGGATAGGTCTCTGCATTGGACGCGGTGTCCACCGCTAGTCTGAGTGCCATATCAGGCTATATCCAGCCCTTTCTTTCTTCCCTATGTGGATCAACCCCCTTCCCAGTAGTATCTGTGACTGATGAAGGTCCATGATATAGGACCGAAACGTTTCGTGTTACTACTGTGAATAAAAATCTTTATTCTCACTATACTAAAGTTGAGTGCCGAGTTCATTTTCTATTAGTTCTGAGGCTAGAGTACGGAACCGTATGGCATATTGACCAACGGTGAGACTTCCCTGACGGAGACGCAACAGAGATTATGCAGAGGAGGTCTTCCGTCCAGGTTCGTCGAATACCCTCCGGAAGGCCGAGAGAAAAGCAGGCAGGTCTGACACCAGAGGATCTTCTCTCTCCCAGAGAGGATTAAGCCAGGCCAGAGCCTCTCCGGTGAGATGGGACATGATGAAGGCAATTTTGGCCCGGTCAGAATTAAACTGGTGTGCCAGGAGTTCGAAATGCAGGGTGCACTGGTTAATGAAACCCTGAGCCATAACAGGGTCGCCTCCATACCTAGGAGGAGCTGAAAGTCGGGGACCGGGAATGGAAACCACGGAATTGGGAGTCAGCGGGACTGCCGGATTATGAGTCATGGCTCCAGCGGTGGTTGCTGGTGATGGATTCAGAGTGTCCAAGCGGGAATTGACGTTCCGCAGGTGACCCAGGATAGCCTCCTGTTGAGACCTCTGGCGAGACAGCTCATGACACAGTTCCGGAAGTGAAGGGGTTTGGGTGCCACCGGGTTCTATGGCCCGAGCAAACTGTAACGGGTCTGGTAGGTGGAACCACTGACGGAAACGGGTCTGGTTGGTGGAACCACTAAGCTTTATTATACAAGACAATTTACTTGCAAGAGAGCGGGTGGCATCCGGGAATAGGACAGGGAATCACGGCAATTAGCCAGGCAGTCTCTGGACAGGCAGGTTGTCACAATAAGTGACCAAGGAAGTCTCTGGACAGGCAGGTTATCACGGCAAGTGACCTGGGCAGTCGCTGGACAGGCAAGTTGTCACGGCAAGTGACCTGGGCAGTCTCTGGACAGGCAGGTTGTCACGGCAAGTGACCAGGGCAGTCTCTGGACAGGCAGGTTGTCACGGCAAGTGACCAGGGCAGTCTCTGGGCAGGCAGGTTTGTCACGGCAAGTGACCAGGGCAGTCTCTGGGCAGGCAGATTGTCACGGCAAGTGACCAGGGCAGTCTCTGAACAGGCAGGTTGTCACGGCAAGTGACCAGGGCAGTCTCTGGACAGGCAGGTTGTCACGGCAAGTGACCAGGGCAGTCTCTGGACAGGCAGGTTGTCACGGCAAGTGACCAGGGCAGTCTCTGGACAGGCAGGTTGTCACGGCCAGTGACCAGGGCAGTCTCTGGACAGGCAGGTTTGTCACGGTAAGTGACCAAGGCAGTCTCTAGACAAACAGGCATATACGACCTGAGCTGGTGGAGCCTCCTGGTAGGCTGCAGTCGGATGGTAGATGATCGCTCCCAGGTGAGCAGGCAAGAGTCTCTGGAATAGCCGGGGATCTCTGCTGATGATGTCCAAACCTCTAGATAGAGCTGCAGTCGGATGGCAGATGATCGCTCCCAGGTGAGCAGGCAAGAGTCTCTGCAATAGCCGGGGATCTCCACAGATGATGTCCGAACCTCTGGATAGAGCTGCAGTCGGATGGCAGATGATCGCTCCCAGGTGAGCAGGCAACAGCCGGGGATCTCTGCTGAAGATGTCCGAACCTCTGGATAGAGCTGCAGTCAGATGGCCAACAGGCAAACAGACAGGTAACAGGCAGGCAACTGGAAACAGGAGCTGATGGCTGAAGCAGAGTTAGACTGCACAGAAACAACATTGCTCGGGCACCTCCATTAAGGAGGAAGCCCTTAATATAGGGTGGAGTCCACCAGCATTGGCTGGAGACTGATTTGGAAAATGCGCGCGGCTCCTTTAAGAGCGGGGGAGGGTGCGGGCGCGCGCCCTAAGGCCAGCAGCAGGGAAGGAGCGCGCGGGACCAGCAGGGCGGAAGAAGGACGCCGAGGATGCCAGAGGCGCAGAGGAGGCTGGGAGCACTGAGGACGCTGAGCGCAGATGAGGAGAGCGACGTCCCTGTCTGGCAGCAGGCAGGGACGCGGGCGCTACACATTACATGTTTGGGGGCTTTCTATTATCTTTGGGGTTCTGCTCCGGGGCAGATAGCTTTCCTGTTTCTGTCTTTAGGTGTAGTTAGTTTCTCAGGCTGTGACGAGGCGTCTAGGACCAACGTAGGAACACTCCACGGCTGCCTCTAGTTGTGGTGGTTAGTCAGGGTACTGCAATCTCATAGATTCCAACTGCTCTGGTGTATTGCCTTTTTGCCTGCTCTCCTCAGCTACCGAAACATAACAGAACGTGCCATCTTCAGTGCATAAAGAGGGCAACACATCATCATGTAGCAATTTCAGATATCCAGTGGCATTTAGGTTTCCATTGATGAAAAATGGCCCCACTATCTTTGTACCCCATATACCACACTATACCATCAATTATGGGTGTCAAGTCCAAGCATTCCTACATGAACAGTTTCAAGTGGATTGGTCATCATGGGACAGTTGAATGGCCACCAAGGTCTCCTGATCTGACCCCCTTAGACTTTTATCTTTGGGGTCATCTGAAGGCAATTGTCTATGCTGTGAAGATATGAGATGTGCAGCATCTGAAACAATGGATACTGGAAGCCTATGCTAGCATTTCTTCTGCAGTGTTGCTATCAGTGTGTCAGGAGTGGGAGAAGAGGGTTGCATTGACAATCCAACACAATGGGAAGCACTTTGAACACATTTTAGAAGTGGTCATAAACTTGTAAATAACTTGTGAAAGAATAAAGTTATGTTAAAACCAAGCACACCATTGTTTTTCTTGTGAAATTCTCAATAAGTTTGATGTGTCACATGACCCTCTTCCCATTGAAAAAAATAAAGTTGGATCCAAAATGGCCAACTTCAAAATGGCCACCATGGTCACCACCCATCTTGAAAAGCTTCTCCCTTCCCATATACTAATGAGCCACAAACAGGAAGTTGATATCACCAGCCATTCCCATTTTATTTAGGTGTATCCATATAAATGGCCCACCCTGTAGTACATGGTATCAGCAGAATATGATCTGTTTACATGGGGCAATATGTTGCCAATAACGGAGTTTTATGCATGTATAAAAATCAAATCACAAGATGACAAAGCATTTTAGTCGTTTGTCAGGTGATTGCTGATATGATTACACTGACAGATATAAACATGAACAAACGTCCCTACAAACCCTGAGTATCGGCGTATGTAAAACGACCATAAAACAGCTCCCTGAAGGGGCACTTAAAGCTTTTAAAGAATACTTTTGAATAAAAATGTTCGATATGCCGAAGAGCATCATCTGAGCCCTTTCTCTGGATTTATAGCTTTTAAAATTTGTTTTTGCATTCTCTAACAATCTAAAATTTGCTTGACTTTGAAATCTACAGAAGATTCCATAGTAAAAGCAGAGGAAATCAAGTTTAGAATCTGATGGAATATTAAGTTGGAATTTAACTATAGAAAGCCAGATTCTATCCCCAGGAAGCATAGATGCAATGCTTGACAGTAGCACTCCTGGGTTTAGCAAGAGCAGATACAAGAGATCTCTACAGAGATTCAGTTACTGGTATCTGAGGGTGCTTGAAGAAAGCAAGAGAAGCGATTATTAACAATAGCCCTTGTCTGTGGTATTAACGCAATAATTAGCTCATGCTGGAAGATACTGCTCGAGAACTTGGTTGCTCCATTCCATCTGACCAATTCTCTGAGAATGGGATCCAGGAGTTCTATCCAGTGGGAATATCAAGGCTTAGCACAATGATCTGGAACTTTAAGACAAATTATACTACGCTGTCTGAAACAACGTGAGCTGAAAAACCAAATATTTGAACTATCTCCATGAAAAATATCTGAGCCAAAGGTAATCTTTGAAAATGTAGAAAGGGAGAAAATGACCCAGATGATGGAGGGAAATCAGTGTAAAATCTATTGAAATATCAACCTAGTGTTTGGTTAAAATGACCATTGACTGAGACAGATGTTATGGTTTTTAACTCACCCTCACAACAATAAATGAAGATTAATTCATCAGTGTGTTTGTCTGTAGGATAACACAATGCATTGTCCACTAGAAAGAGTTTGAGAAAGAAATATTATGCATTGCCATAATACAGTTGTGACTATTGATGTATGCAAGGTCTAAGGTCTACTTGAAGAAAGTTAAGCAATTCAAAGGATCCGGAGATCTGGAGCATCTGTGATTTCTCTTGAATGGACAAGTTTGCCAACATGAATCAAATTGGAAGAAAAAGAGTGCCCAACATGATTGCCATTGATTTAGTCTATGAACAGACTGAAGATACTCTAAATTTTTGTGGCTGACAAATATATTAATGGGAAATTTATCTCCTCTAAGAGATGTTGACTTTTCGCCAAGACATGTTCACCACCAGAAACTCTAAGCAGAAGAAAATTTCTTAAAGAAGAAGCAACTGGACTGGACTAGACCCTTTTTGCTCCATCCATGACTCCCTCATACACCCCATGATGAAGCAAAAATGGTGAAATGTACGTCGGGGCACCAGGTGACCAGGACCACAAACCACATCAGTCTGCAAAATATGTAAGTTATCTTATTGCTATTTGATTATCATTTATGCAACTAGCACACTCAGCTTAACTAAATAAGGCAGAACTTTTGCACTATGCAAATATTTACAAAATGGCTAACTAAGAAGTGTTTATATCTACCTCTAATTTGTACTTTTACCACATTCTATACAATTCCTTGTTGATTGAATATAACTATTGTGACAGTGTCACTGGTTTTATATGTGAGGGGAGGTATGTGTCACACAGGATGCTCTCCTGTGTGAACTAAAACCTACTTTATTTATCTGCCAGCATGTTATATGCTGGTAGGTTTACTCTGTTAAAGGAGGTGCGGTTTTATGGGAATGTCAAAGAGGGCGGGAGGCATTCCCCCTACCTCCCCTCAGGGTGTGGCTGAGCAATGGATAAAAGCTCAGTCCTGTTTTTTGTTCTCTGTGTTGTGGTCTGGAGAGGCAAGTCTCCAGACAGGATAGTGGAAGCTGCAGAGCTTTCCACAAGGACTTTAGCAGTGCCGTTTATGCTACCGAGAGCGGGCGGAACCCACTCATCTATGGACTGAGTTATTGTTTGTTTTTTTATGTTTTCCCGTTTAACCCAGAAGGGTCATGTTTACTTTTCCTGCGAAACCTGCATGAGTTTATGGCTGATAATAAACCAGCAGAAAGAAAACCCAGAGAACGTGTGTCCTGAGTCTGCCTTCAGGAGAGCCGAGCGAGTCGTCTTACCACACTATATAAATATAGCTGGTGGTTCTCCATTGCATCTCTCTGTTGATTTTATATGCATTTTATATTGTTTAATTTTCAATAAGGTTTAAGAATTTTTTTTTAAAGATTACATATGCCTCTCTCTTTTTCTTTGGATGGTATTCATAGCTGAGGTGTGTCCTCAATAATTATTTGCATATGCTCTGTATGTTGGTAGTCATTTTACATAAGCTGCACGGGTTGGTCATCAGCTGGTATTTCTCTTAACTACAGTTACCAAGTGCTATTGGATGCATCGAGGATGTGGAGTCAGATAAATAGGAAGGACTAGATTCTGAGGAAAATTTAGAGAGAGAACAGGGAAGAGTTAGATTAGTGAAGTGAAGTGATAGCCTTGTTTAAAGAGATGCTTTTAAAGCATTCTTAACAATTGATATTAGTCATATTATCAGGTGGTAATGCATTCCAGAAAAGTGGAGCAGCATGAGAGATGTCTTGGAGACAGAGGTGCGAGGTTTGAAATATAAAGGATGTTAGTGTTAGATCAGTTACAGAATGGAGAGCATGGGTAGGGTGATAGACAGAGATGAGAGAGGAGACATAAGGTGGTGGAGATCTGTGGGAGCTTTGTGAATGAGAGTGATGGGTTTGTATTGTATTCTGAAGCGTATGGGCAACCAGTGTAATGACTGGCACAATGTGGAGACATTGGTGTAACGACTGCCCAGAAATATGACCCTGGCTGACGCATTCAGATTGGAGAGGAGAAAATTTGGTTAGAGGGAGACCTATCAGTAGAGACTTGCAGTAGTCCAGACGAGAATGAATAAAAGTAAGAGTTTTTGCAGTTTCAAAGGTGAGAAATTGTTTTCTGGAGATGTTTTAAGATGCAAGTAATATGAATGTGTGAGCGATTGGTTATAGGGAATAAGTTCTGTATCAAATAGGAGCCCAAGGCAGTGAGCGTGCAGCTTGGAAGTTATGGTTAATGAATGATGAACCAGGCAAAGAAAATCAAATTGTGAGGTGGTAAACGATTTGGCACCTTTCACATAAAGGTAGTAAGTGGAGAAACTGCCTGGGAGTGACAACTGTTGGAAAATAGTGGGAGCATTACAGAGATCAAATGGGATCACTGGATATTCATAGTTCCCATTCGTGTGTTGAGGGAGGGTTAATAATTGCTTCCCTATTTGATCCAGATTAGATTGTAAGATTTGGATTAAGCCTTCCCTCCTTATAATCTTTAATTTAAATTGATGTCAGCATGAAAAAGCAAATATACTCTACCCCTTAAAGGAATGGTACCGCAAATAGCAGAATACTACAATTGTAGGAAACAATGCACTGGTACTCTCTTTGCTCTCTGAGGCGGTAGATCAGTTGGATGAGAACTGACATAAGTGGTAGTACCCAATGTGATCCAGGGTTAGATCCAGAAGAGCTCTCTGACTGGATGAGCAGTCAATGCATGGAAAGACAAACCCTTGAATACAGTATTAGAGGAACATTAAAGGGGTTGGCCACTTTTTCTGGCACTTCATGAGGGAACATCTTAGCAGTCCCACTCCCGGAATTATGGTGTTGGGTGGCATAATGTGCATTAGCCAAACCCCTCTAGTTTTCATTCCAAATACACTAACAGCTCTTCTCAGTTTGATTTTGTCGTGGAACTAGTGGTCCTGAAATGTTTCCAGAGTATCCTAGAAGTCGTTTTTTAACACAGTAATGCCAGTAATGCACAGGTTGCCTGTGCTACTATGAGCAGCCTGCCTGGCCTAGATGTGCTACCATTGCTTGCTACATCTCCAGACATGTCTACCATCAAGCAAATCTAGATCATTATTGGTCAGCAGTTGCAAAGGGAGCTGCCAGCAGGGAATCTTTATGATTTGTGTGTTCAAGTGCAATCAGAGTGGAATAACATTCCTCAATCAACCATTAATAACCTCATTGATAACATGCAAAGATGTGTAATTGTCATACAGTATTTCTGCATGTGGCCGTCATAGTCAATAGTGAATGAATCAATATTAGTGTTGAGCGATACGATACTGCAAATATCGGGTATCGGCCGATATTAGCTCTATCGGCCTTTCGATAATTCGTTTCGATATTTTCGTCTTATCGAATACCGGAATCGGATTTGTCACTGTCACTGTGAGTGTCCGTCGGTCGGGTCTGTCAGGAGTCAGCGGCACTTACCTGGCAGAAGATCTCCGGCGGTCACGTCCTGGACTGCTTGATGGCCGCCATTATCTTCTCCCTGGCGGTCACATGCAGTTTTTCGCGATAACTGCAGTGACTGCAGGTAATCCCGGCCGTAAACAAGTCCGATGACGTCACCGCCGGGGAAGCAGGTAATCAGCTGTGCTGCGCCGGGATGACAGGCTCTGCCTGTCATTCTGATGTAGCAGAGCTGGATCGTCGTGGGACACTCGTTACTATGGACTGCGTCAGTCAGGTGGTATACTTTTTTTTTTTTTTTCATTTTTTTACAGGAGATCGATGGCGTCGCAGGATGAGACTGTAATAAAAGTAATGAAAACTGTGTTTTTTTTTTTTTAATTAAATTAAAAAACTTTTTTATGAACATTCACCCGTCCGGGTACATCAACAAGTTAACTATTTACATACAGGGACCCTGTCCGGGTTATTTATAATTCTTTGGCAGGGGTGTTCCAGGTACCACCTGGTACTCTTCTGATGCTTGCCAAACATCCGAGGCACCAAGGACCACCAGGACCTGATGACGTCGTGTGGCCTGTACAGTCAAGTCGTGACCCACTATCTGGGTCTGTGTGGCCACCTCTTTCATCTCCCTCCGGGTCTGGAACCCTATGTCCCGGACTGAACGAACCCCAGGGGGCCTAACAGGCGCCGGGTACGGGCCAGCTATACTTATCATGTCCATAGCTGGGGCTGCTGAGGAGACCACTGAGGGAGGCTGGGGAGATTTACGGCGTGGGGTGGGCACTTTTGCAGAGGCCTGGATGTGGGAGGCTGAAGGCTCCGAGGGTCTCACAGGTTCCTGACACTCTGGGGAGTAGGGGTCGCACCTGGTAACATTTAGGGCGTACCATCCATTGTAACCCCAGTGTCGAGTGTAAGTCACCAAGTCTCCTGGCAACAGGTCCCTCCCCGGGTGTCCTTCTGGGAGGTGAGCCTCCACGTCCCGCCGGTTCACAAAAACTTCTAAATAAAGTCCAGGCTCCTGGATGAAGCCCCAACCACCTTTCAATTTAAAGCTCCGTACTGCACCCTTACGCCGCGGCTCCCACAGGGTTCCTTTATCTTTTCTCATCCGGTCCTTCTCTGCCCGGTCCTTCTCCAGCTGACGTTGGCGAAGCTTTTGTGTTTCTCGCTGCTCCCTTTGTCGCTCTGCTTCCCGCTCCCAACGTCTCCACTCTTCCTCCTGACACCGGTTGTAATTCTCCTCCACCAGCTGCTCCATGTCTCCACCATCAAATGCCAGCTTACAGTGTCCGGTTTGCGGCAGCTCTCCTGGCGCCCCCCAGTCCTGGCGGCGCTCACCTGCGGAGGAAGCAGCCGGCTCTGGAACAGATGACAGTCGGGGCTCCGGTACAGGAAGGTAGACCTCTGGTGCCTGCGCGGCCTCCTCCATGAGGACGGGTGTCGCTTCTTCTGTCTCAGCGACGGGGGCAGACATCGGGATCTGGGGTGCTGCCGGCGCAGAGTTTTTTGCAGGAACGGGTGCCTCCACTGCGACAACGTCAACCGGATCACATTGCAAGGGCTCCTCTACTAGAACGGGTGCCTCACCTTCCGGTACAGACACTTCAGGTAAGAGGGATTGGCGCCGCTCCAAGTTTATTTTTAGGGCACGCCAGCTGGCTTCCATCCTGGCGACCTCCTCCCGGTGCCGGGCCAGGCCTCTTAGGGTATCCTCCGCTTCTTGCAGCGTAGGAGGGTTTCCAGGCCGGGTGCCCAACGGTGGTTCCGTGGCGATCGGGTCGCTTCCGTGGGGGGAGAGCTCTGAGTCTGACTGCTCCATCCCTTCACACTTCTGCTCGTGTCCATTAGCCATCTCTGCCAAGTCACATGTGTCATTAGCATCAGGAGAGGGCCCCTCTTTTGTAGGGAGGCGGGACCTTCGCGTTAGTTTCTGCACACTGAGGAGGATGAGGAGGCGGAACTAAAGAGCTGTGGGGCACGATCTTACATTGCAGTACCATTTAGAGCCATCGTTTTCGCGTCACTGAGTGAGTGTACACCCACGAAGAGCACGCCCTTCTTCTTCACCAGTGCCTCGTCGTGACGCAGATATGGCTGAAAAATGGCAAATACATTCTCTGATGATTTTAGCAATTCTCAAGCACAAAACCAGTTCAATTCAGGCACACAGGACTCGCTTATAGCGAGCTACAGAATCCTGTTCATGACGCCCAAGTTGAGTCGCATAGAGCCAGAGGTTTTGGGGGTACTCGGCACCGAGCCCGTCGACTTCTATGGGGTATGTCACGGCTTTACCCGGCAATTGAATCAGAGTCTATTTTACTATGTAGAAGTGTATAAACTATAAATATATGTATATATATATGTCACAATGACATGTATATATATATATATATATGTATTCTATGTGTGTATATTTTGTGTTTACAACGAAAGAAAGGGTTTTTTTTGTTGCGATATTTTGTTCCCATAGACTTACATGGGACTTCCGGTATCAGAATCGGATATCGACGATATTTAGTGATATCGATACCATTTCGATACGATATTTTTAGATATCGAGCAGTATCGCTCAACACTAATCAATATGTTTTGAATATTTTGTTTCCAGTTTTTCATAACTTGCATCTCATTAATTTGTCTATTAATTCTGTAATTTTCATAATTCCACAACTTTTTCTCATTGATGTTGCAATTTCAATGTTAAGGGGTATATTATAGAAAAGTGCTGAAAGAGTTGAACATTGGTAATCTTCACAAAGGTGTACACATTATTAAACAACCAAGGCACCTAAGCCAATGGAGGCTAAATAAACATATTTCATTAGGCAAAAGTGCTTATATTTGTTTTGGGCTCAGACATCTTAAAAAGTCCTTTATTCCTATACAGGTTATCAGATATAAATCTTCCATTATCAGTAACTGATTTTGAGAAAACTTTGAGCTTATATCTTGGATCTTAACTAAGCAAAGTTCATATATGGAAGAGACACAGACCTGCATAGGTTATACATGCAGTTTATTCAGCTGACTGGTGTTTTACATTAATTGAAATATGTTACTGGTCATTAATACAACAAAAATTTTTTTATATACAAGTCAGAACTACGATTTATAGGACATTTCTAATGGTAACTATAGAAAATATTTCCTATTTCTTCAAAACCAATTACTATGCTTTGCCCATTACTAAATGGTTATGACATTGATCCCACAAATGTTGCGGATCAGTAATCATGCAATAGCCAATGTAAATACAGCCTTAGTGACGCTGAATATGTTGGCGCCGTAAAGGCAGAAAAAAGGAAAGGAAATAATATCCATAAAAAATTGACAATTTATCTTAGTTTTAGGAATGACTCAGCTGGTATATTTGCCTGTTTTGAAGTCCTTGAAATGTTTATTTAGCATGGGACTTTGGTGCCTGGTTACTTACCTAAGATGACATAAATCAGTTTCTTTCACTGCAGCAAAAGTGGTAATGTTTACTTTCATGTGCTAATCCCATTGGGAGAGATGAACTAAAGTCCAATAAGGCTTTTGAAAGGTTTTAAGTGCTTAAAGTCACCCGTAAGTGCGAAGAATTATTAAACCATTAAATAGCATTATTGGCAAGATTTTGTGGGAAAAAAAGAGATTCTCCACTTTACTGACTGTGACAAATAAACATGTTAAAGTTAATATGTATTTATGTACTTATGGACATAACAATCAGTGGACGCTACATAGATAGGTTTAAAGAGGATACGTCTGTTCTCATGACATGTCTACCTTTAGTAAATAAAAAATAATACAGATGAGAATTCTGGAGAATCTTTTTAGAGCAATGTTTCTTTATTTTTCATCTAGGAAATGTACAATAGTCTTTTAGCCTGAAAGGAATAAGGGTAAAACTAAATGGAAAGATTTTGCAGGGGAAGAGTTGGATCACTTACAAAAGTATTCAAATAATTGCAATGGATGCTTATTTTTGCAGATAAAACAGCCATTCCCCAGCAAAATCAAGGAACTGATTAACAAACAATTAGAATTGGGATGAGCTGCTTCATCACTGCCCTACCATGGCCACTCCATTCGGCCTAAACCCTAATACCTTCCATGGAGAACAAGCATAGACTTGTAGAAAATTAGGAAATAATAGCTCCCACAATGGAGGACAATATATGCCAGTGTACTTTACATATTTGACTATTCATTTTATAAAAGTTGGCTTTTATTTGGCCATCATTTGGCTTTACAGTGTTGTGCTACAGAGCGAGCGTTACCTATAGAGACTGTATGGCACGCTTTCAAAAGGTGGTTGACCATCTAATGCATGGGCACATACATGGGGCCTTTCTTTTTAGTTTCACTGTGCTTTGGCAAAGTGACAATAAGATTAGTTTATCCTAATAGACACATACAGAACCCCTTTAATACATAATAGATAGATTTTGAAAAAAAAAATCCCTTGCCACACGTGCTAAACTATTGCAGTTGGGCTAAACCCTCATTTTTGCATTGGATTTTTCTAGTGCCGCCTTCCTTATTGCTCTAGACTATTGTATGGAGAGTTTGGAACCAAAATCTGGAGACTTGCAACCACATTCAGATTTTATCATTAGGCCGCTTTAGTTTTGAGTTTCTTAACCCACCTCCATACACTTTAAATAACTGCCGGCCAAACAATGATTTGGCCAATTGTTCAACCATGGACCATGCACAGGGCCACACAATTTGCGTAGTCACGGGCCCTCATAGACATTAAATAGTTGTAAATCCTAAAAGAGCAATTAAACACAGTCCATATTAAACCAGTCTAGTGATCACTGTGTAGATATATAAGGATTAAATAGAGAGGTTCAGTGCAAATAGCATGAGAGAGCATATAATAGAAAAATGCACCCAAGAACCAGAGTGTAATATTCAAAAGGTCAAGTTTTATTAGATCAAAATTTAAACATAGTACATACATAAAGTGTATAAGTATGTGATGACAGCAAATGGCCAGAATATGGCACCACAACTACAGAAAGGCAAAGCCATGGATGAGTATAATGGAATGATACATGTTTAAAACTCAGAAGTGTGGAGTGTAGTTGAATTCCATATACATAAACTAGTAAATGGTACTAAATAGTCCAAGAAAAGAAGACAACACCACACCAATGTCTTGCCCCCAGTAGAAGGCACTTCAGCCGAAACGTGCAATGGGGTGATGTCATCGCAACTCCTAGGTAAATCATGCTTTATGCTGTACTGTTTTTCTACTTCTAGTACTTTTTATACATGCCTCTGGACATTGGTGCGTTGGTGTCTTCCTTTCTTGGACTACTTAGTACCATTTACTAGTTAATTTATTTGGAAAATTCACACTCTGCACTCCTGAATTTTAATCATGTACCATTCCATTATGCTTGTCTATGTCTTTGTCTTTCTGTAGCTGCGGTGCCATATTCTGTCCATTTGCTACCATCACCTGCTTATACACTTTTTATGTACAGTATGTACTGTTTTCAAAGTTTGACCTAATAAAACTTAACCTTTTTAATACTACACTCTGATTCTTAAGTCCATAACTCATCAATATTAGCAGATTCAGTTGATGTCAGTCTAATATGCATAGGATGCACTAGATAGACAGTTACAGAAAATTATGGCAATTTGGTCTGTCTGTAGACAGTAAACTTTTACCCGTATTACATACGCCAATAATCTGCCCCACCAGAAAGTTGCACTGCCATAACCTTACAGAAATGAAGAAAGATAAGCAGATTTATGTCTCTCTCCGGTATAATGTCAGGGACATATGGCGAAGCACTTACAAGTTGTGTCTGAGCTTATTGGTCAGCAGATGTTCTCCTTCACACAATAAAGTTATAAAAGGAAATGTTAAGATATTTTTACAATTTATGTGGGTCCATTGTAAACCTTTCCAGTTAAAATCCCATTTTTATGTTTTTTTAATATGCATATTAAATTTGTCTAAGATAATATATATATATATATATTTTTTAGGTGATTGCTTTATTAAATGAAGCACAATATATAAATAAATAATAAAACTCAATAAATAAAAATCACAAGTTTGATCCAAAAATATCAATGAAAACCTGTTGTTCATTATACCCTGGGAGACAGTTAATCTATCATAAAATCGTTCAGATCTGCTTCATAGTTTTCAGTGCTTTCCAAATCATCCTCTTTCTGACATTTGAATTCTCTAAAATGCAATAAATTATAGAACAAACAGCCAATTTAGAAAAAAAAAAGTCTGTTTTGTGATGTATTGTATTTGGTATTTTATATTCTCAGAAACACTTGGGCTTAATGGGGAACAGCTTTTTGTACCGTGAGATACATCACATGGGTGCAGTATTTCAGCACATATATAATATTATTTGCAGAATTTAAATAATTTGTTACAAATACACCAATCGTGTGCACATGTTTAACGTCCTATTGATTGCACATGTGATGGAAATCAAAGCTAGAAACAAGAACATTTTGCTTCCTTTCCCAGCGTGATTCTTAATTATGCATGTTCTGGATTTTTATAATGTGGTGTCGTTTTTTTTTTGCATATTTTGAAATTACAATTTGGATTTCCTTTAATTTAAAAATAGACACTAATCAAAGAGTTTCTGGTGTAAGTACTAATATTTTTGTGTTATCCCTGATTCCTTTTGATTTATTACAAATGTGACAAGTAAAATTAAATATGCATTTCTCTATGTATAACTTAGTCTGCCATTCTGACATTATCCTGTTCCATACCAAGGATAGAATATTGGTATTTATGGCTGGAGTGGATCTGTTACATGATCAGGACCTGATCTAATATTTAATTACCAATAAATTCCGTCACACACTTCCGGCGCTTGTGTCGCTTCCACAATGCACCGTGACAGGAAGTACGCCGACACCCATATTGGAACACCCAAGTTATGGGTATTCCGAAATGGCGGCCTGGATTCATATCTCCTGCCAAAAGCCGCTCATGCACCGCTCATTGGCTGAGCCGCCCGCCGGCTGAGCCGATGAGCGGTGCCATGCGGGATTCAAATCCCCCGCCAAAGTCGCGCAGCACCGCTCATTGGCTGAGCCGCCCGCCAGCTCAGCCAATGAGCGGCGCGGAATTCAAATGCCCCGCCAAAGCGGTGCGGCACCGCTCATTGGCAGAGCCGGTGGGCAGCTTAGCCAATGAGCGGCGCGGGATTCAAATCCCCCGCCATTGGCTGAGCAGTGCCGCGCGGCTTTGGCCAGGGATTTGAATCCCGCGCCACTCATTGGCTGAGCCGGTGGGTGGATCAGCCAATGAGTGGTGCCTCACGGCTTTGAGCGGTGCGGGATTCAAATCCCCCGCCAAACCGCGCAGCACCGCTCATTGGCTGAGCCGCCTGCCGGCTCAGCCAATGAGCGGCTTGGGATTCAAATCCTGCACCAAAGCGGTGCGGCACGCTCATTGGCAGAGCCGCCTGCCAGCTCAGCCAATGAGCGGCTCGGGATTCAAGTCCCCCGCCATTGGCTGAGTGGTGCCGCGTGGCTTTGGTATGTGTGTGTGTGTGGGGCTGTGTGGGGGTCTGCGGGTGTGTGTGTGTATATGCAGGCATTGTCCGATGGGACTACAAGTCTCATCTGGCTGTGCCTGCTACACTGTCAGTGAGAGACACATTAGCCAATGATGGGACAGTAGTAGTCCCATCATCCGGATAATGTGTTGAATGTAAAAAAACATACATTACATACACATATAACATACAGAACATACAACATATAACACCTAACATACAGAACATACATTCGGCCCCCTGGAACTTTTCAACCTTTTCCCACATATCATGCTTCAAACATAATGATACCAAATGTTAATTTTTGGTGAAAAATCAACAACAAGTTGGACACAATTGTGAAGTTGAATGAAATTTATTGTTTTTTTAATTTTTGTGGAAATACAAAAACTGAAAAGTGGGGAGTGCAAAATTATTTAGCCCCTTTAACTTAATACTTTGTTACGCCACCTTTTGCTGCGATTACAGCTGCAAGTCGCTTGCGGTATGTCTCTATCAGTTTTGTACATCGAGAGACTGAAATTCTTGCCCATTCTACCTTGGCAAACAGCTCTAGCTCAGTGAGGATGGATGGAGATCGTTTGTGAACAGCAGTTTTCAGTTCTTTCCACAGATTCTCGATTGGATTCAGGTCTGGACTTTGAGTTGGCCATTCTAACACCTGGATACGTTTATTTGTGAACCATTCCATTGTAGATTTTGCTTTATGTTTGGGATCATTGTCTTGTTGGAAGACAAATCTCCGTCCCAGTCTCAGGTCTTTTGCAGACTCCAACAGGTTTTCTTCAAGAATGTTCCTGTATTTGGCTCCACCCATCTTCCCATCAATTTGAACCATCTTCCCTGTCCCTGCTGAAGAAAATCAGGAGGTAATCCTCCGCTGTGTGTATCGCTCAGATGCCGGGAGAGAATGACGTCACTTCCGTTCATTCTCTCACTGGCAATGCTGGGTGAGAAAATTCCCACGCAGCATTGCCATAAATTGAGAGAATGAACTCAGGTAACCTCAGTGATGCACTGCAGGAGCCATTGTCTCCTGTCAGTGCATCACTGGGAGGCCCTACAGAGCAGTGGCATCACCTGATGTCACTGTTCTATAGGGGAGACTGTCATGTTACATTCATTATTAATTGGACTGCGTCGGACAGGGAGTATACAGTTGTTTTATTTTTTTACTTTTTATTACAGGAGATCGAGGGCGTCGCTTGAATCTGAGCATGTAATAAAGATATGAAAATGGTGTTGTGTTTTATTTCATTAAAATACTTTATTCTTATGCATGTGTGTTTTTTTTTAACCTTTTATTAATATAAGATTAATAATGGAGAGGCGTCTTATTATTAACCGGGCTTAATGTCACCTTACAATAGCAAAGTGATATTAACCACTTATTACCCCATATCCCACCACTACAGGGGAGTGGGAAGACAGCGGCTAAGTGCCGGAATTGGCGCATCGTATAGATGCGCCAATTCTGGGCCGACTGGGTGCTGGTATTTTTAGCCAGGGGGGTGCGCCAATATCCATGGCTCCTTCCTAGGCTATGAATATCAGCCCGCAGCTGTCTGCATAGCCTTTCTGGCTATAAATACTGGGGGACCCCACGTCATTCTTTTTTGGGGTCCCCTATTTTAATAGCCAGTAAAGGCTAGCTGCGGGCTGATATTCATAGCCTGGGAAGCTCCATGGGTA
The DNA here is from genome assembly GCA_033576555.1 of Oophaga sylvatica. Taxonomy (NCBI): domain Eukaryota; kingdom Metazoa; phylum Chordata; class Amphibia; order Anura; family Dendrobatidae; genus Oophaga; species Oophaga sylvatica. The sequence continues at coordinate 264,629,432 of JARQOD010000001.1, forward strand.
TTAACCCCTTCCCAGGCTACAAATATTGGCCCGAGACGTCGGCTTTCCCCCTTTGGCACAGAAAATTACGTGGGAGACCACACCATTTTTTCTATTTTTTTTTTAAATTAACCCTATTGCGTGAAGATTTTGTGTGTGTGTGCGCGTGTGTCTTTAAGTATTTATGTACCATTCTATCTGTTATCTATGTAATATCTATCTATTATCTGTCTATTTTATCTATCTATCTATCTATCTATCTATCTATCTATCTATCTATCATCTATTATCTATCTATCTATCTATCTATTATCTATTATCTGATCTATTCTATTGTGTGTGTAATGGAGCATGGGTTAGACAAATGTAAAAGAGGAGGTTGGACAAGAAATGACGTCATCAAGCATTTTTTTGTTAAATAACATATCTTTATTTAGCTTACAAAAACGCATACAAAAACGCATCAAAAAAGCATCTGTGTTTTCTGCCAAGAGGTCCTGTTTTTGTGCAGAAAATTCAGCAGTCAAATCTGCAACGTGTGCACATACCCTCAAATCCCCGCTAAAGCCACGCGGCACCGCTCATTGGCTGAGCCCCCCCTGGCTGCGCGGCTTTGGTGGGGATTCAAATCCCATGCGGCACCGGTGCTGCGTGGCTTTGGCGGGGGATTCAAATCCCCCACCAAAGCTGCTCGGCACCGCTTATTGGCTGAGTGGTGCCGTGCAGCTTTGCCGGGGGATTTGAATCCTGTGCCGCTCATTGACTCAGCCGCCAGCAGCTCAGCCAATGAGTGGTGCTGCGCGGGATTTGAATGCCTCGCCAAGGCTGGCGACCAATCAGCTGCTAGCGGTATTGGCGCCAGATTTGAATACCGCTAGCAGCTAATGTGATTGGTCGCCCGCTGCTGGGTTGCCGATCTATCAGCTGTTAGCGGTATTGCCGATCTCCCAGCGGTGTTAGCACCACTAAGGATACACAGATGTTCGTTTCACCGCACTCCTGATGGAATAGCATCGGGCCTATTTCTAGTTTCTAATAATGACTAATAATGGTATAACAGTGCTGTCAAGATACTATAAATATGATATATGGTTTTCTTTATCATCACACATTTCTAGAACAGTTCATGGCTTCACCGACACTCTCCGCAGACACACTCTGTGGGCTTTTTGACCTCCCCAGCTCCTTCTCACTACACACTCTGTGTAATGTGATACTAGTTTGCTAGCAGTCTCTGAGTAGCTTTAATGACCAGCTGAATCTGGTTTGACGCCGCTCCAAGACGTGCTCTTTTGTTCATGTAAAAACATAATATTAGGGTATATCTTGACCCCAGTTGGTGTTATAGGTATGAAACTTACATATTTGGAATGTCCACCGAAACATCTATATCCCAGTGAAATCTCTAGGATGCAGAACCATCAGAATCCGAGGAATGGATTTCTCCGTAAGCAGGTCATGTAGCCACTTTGTGCTTATACTTAAATGAACCCCCATGTCATGCTGAGCATAATGATAATTTTGTCTTTCTTCTATGAGGCTCACCCTAAGAGATATGGGTAATAGAGTATTTCATAACTGTTCAGAAAGGGGAGTTCCCCATCCCCACCAGTGGGGGTCAGCCCAGGGGAAGTTCCTTAGTTTAGGGATCCAACTATAAAACAGGGACAGCCATTTTGCAGGGTGTTCAGTGCTTGGAGGAGGACAGCATATACTATCCCTGCTGTGGACTGAATACTGGTCCTTGGGAACCCCACTCTCCACACACAGCAACCATGATCCGAGATACTGTAAGTGTTCTTTCATCTTTCATCCTTTTTATTTCATAATTGCTCTGTACATATTGTAATTTGTCTCCCTTTATAATACCTTGTATATTTTTGTAAACACTGCCTACTTTTTGGAGTAAAATATAAAATTATTAGCTTTGTTTCTCCTTGCTCTATAAATGTATCTTCACGACCTCTGTGCTATATTAAGCCAAAGCTACTGATTGGGGTTGGCTCCTGACCCAATATTAATTATAGGACCAGGAGCTGGTGGTGGCGAAGTGTGTTCTGGGGTATCTGGGTGACTCTGGCAGTGACAGACAGAGTTTGAAAAGTGTATATTCGGCCTGGGACTGGAATAGGTTATCGCCCTCACTGCAGAGTGCCTAACAGCCAGTACACATATAGGCAGCCCGGCTGGCGACTACTTATCCTAGGTGCAGTTCCCTGACTGACCTAAAGGTAAGGGGGGCACCAGAGAGCTGCAAGTACCAAAACCAGAACTGGAAAGTGGGATAATAAAATCCCCCTGAAAAAAGGAACTGAGGGGGAACCAAACACCCCCAGTTCGTCACATATTGGCGGTAGCGGTGGGATCATAAACCGTGTCCCCCGTACCATTCGTCGCATATTGGTGGCAGAGCGGTGGGATAATAGAGCATTAGTGTTCTGGTTTGAGCAATCATTCCTCTCACTAAAAACTTGCACGGTGCTTGCGAGTACCATGCGCAAAAAGTTTTGGAGAACGAACTCAGTGTTTATTAGTCATGAGATAATACAGTGTGTATAGCAATTACATCTCCCCTTCTCTCCATTTTTCTGTCCTATCTTTTATTTGGCAACCATGGTTAAGCTGGAAGCAGCCTATTGTAAGCAGCAGTCCAAGGACATTCTTATCGCCCTATGCACATTGAAGCAGATTGACTCCATGGACAAAAACAAAGATTAAATTGTTGCGGAACTGGTACAATGGGAAGAGAGTCAGGACCGTGCCCAGAGTCCAGTGGAGGCTGGGACCAGCCAAAGTATGGACATTACTGAACCAGAGGTCCAATTGGGGCAGGCCGACCCTGCTTGCATCCAGTGTAGCGTGGACCCCAGCCTGCTGATAACTCTGCAACAATGCCCCACAGAGGACTCGGGGAGATGTCTGCAGCTGGTCCTGCAATTCCAAGAGGCGGAGAGAGCTGAGCAGCAAGCTCAGAGAGACCATGAACTGCGGCTGGCCCAACTCAGGGCAGGACCATCTACAGCCTGGAGCAGTGAGTCCAGCAATGCTCCGTCTCCTAAATCCCGGCGAGAGCACTTTACTGTGATGGAAAAAGACGGGACCTTGGACACTTTTCTGTGGTCCTTTGAGAAAGCCTGCAGACAGTACCAGCTGCCTGTGTGGACCAATGGGCCCGATATTTGACACCAGGGATAAAAGGCAAAGCTTTGGAGGCGTTTGCTTCTCTACCACCAGGCCAAGATGGTGACTATGAGGCCATCAAGCAGACCCTGATAAAGAAGTACCAGCTAACTCCTGAGGTTTACCGTAGAAAGTTCCGGAACCTCCAACGTGGCCCACACAACAGTTACAGTGATGTGGTGCATGGGCTCAGGACCCACTTTGACCAGTGGATCCAAGGACTGTCAACGACCACCTTTGGGCAGCTGAGTGACCTGATGATCAAAGACCAGTTCCTACATCTTTATCCAGCTGAGGTGCGACAGTTCGTGATGGACCGAGAGCCAAAAGACGTGGACAAAGCAGCTCAGATCGCCGACACACATGAGGCCAACGGAAACCAGAGGTGCGGAAGCCTACAACCAACCACAGTGCCCCTGCCAGCCGACACACCGGAGGCCCTGTCCCATTTGATAACGCCAGGCCCACATCAGACCCTCGCCAGTGTTTTTCCTGCAAACGGACTAGACATATCAGCGCCACCTGTCCGGAGAAGCAGCAGAGCCCCCCAGCCAGGGCCTCAGGGCTTAATCCAGCAGTTCTTTTGGTGGGTGGGGTGGTTGGGAGGGTCTATGACAATGTGCAGCAAGTCCGCGTGGGGGGCCATGTCGCTAGAGGCCTCAAGGACATAGGGGCTGACCCTCATCCGACCCGAACTGGCGGCCCCTGATGAGATTATTCAGGGGAAAACCCTGACTGTCACAAGGATTGGGGGAGTCTGATGTCCCTTGCCGATGGCCTGGGTTTTCATCGATTGGGGTGCTGGGAGCGGGGTGAAGGAGCTGGTGTTGCCCGAAAACTTGCCCACCGACGAATTGTTGGGGACTGATTTGGGGAGAATGGTCGCGTATTATGTCCCTCACACCCCTCCCCAATCTGATACTAAGGGTAATGGTAATGCTATTGATGATGATGTTAAATTGCATGCCTTACCTGATGATGTTTTACCTGATAACAATTTTTCTGAGAATGTTGATGTGTCTACAGGTACAGAAGTGCCCAGCTACATCATCCTGCTAGGTGAGGCGGTTGAGGAACCCCTAACAGGAGCAAGCGACAGTGCTAAGGGAGATGGGGAGATGCACGGGAACCATGAGGAAGGTAATGCCGTGCAACTGACCAGAACCATGAGGAAGGTAACTGCCCCATGATTACCACTGCTCCTGAGGTATTGGGGGCAGATGGGGAGGTAGAACCCATAGCAGCGCCAGCTGATGGGTCGTGGAAAACTCCGGGGAGACAGCCTACGTAGCCGCTGTCACCCGCAGTCAGAGTGCCCAGAATGTAGGTAGCGCCCTGCCTTCTGGACCCTCCTCAGTCAGAGAGTTGACTGAACCAGAGATGGACCCAGAGCAGTTCCCAGAGGGTTCCCGCGAGGAAGGAACCTTTACGTCACTTCTGGCTGCCTCCAGCCAGTAGTTCCAGACTGCTCTGTAATTAGATGCGAACCTGGAGGCCTTGAGAGACCTCGCCCAGGAGCCCACCTCCAAGTCGGATAAGGAGAGGGTGTTCTGGGAGACAGTTTTCGGTAAATCCCAACAGGAGTGGTTGAGGGAAAGACAGCTGGTCATCCTGTACCAATTTAGGGGTGTGTTGCAGATTGCCCAAGAGATTCCACTTGCTGGACACTTGGGGATCAGCAAAACTAAGACCCTGCTGTCTCAACACTTCTATTGGCCTAACATGGGGACAGATGTGACCAACTACTGCCGCTCCTGTATCACCTGTCAAAGAGTAGGGAAGTCAGGGCCTGTTCCCAAGGCTCCCCTGATCTTTTTGCCAGTGATAGAGGAGCCTTTCCAGCGGATCACTGTAGACATTGTGGGCCCATTAGCCGTCCCCAGAAGATCAGGAAAGGAATACATCCTCACTGTGGTAGACTACGATACCCGGTACCCGGAGGCAGTGGTTCTGTCCTCAACTAGGGCAGATAAGGTGGTGGATGCACTGTTGGCCATCTTTTTACGAGTAGGATTTTCCCAGGGAGATGCTTACCGACCAAAGGACCCAATTTTATGTCTCGCGTAATGGAGGCTCTCTGTAAGAAAATACAGGCGAAGCGTCTGATATCGAGCGCGTATCACCCCTAAACCAATGGCTTGTGTGAGCGCTTCAACGGTACCCTCAAACAGATGCTAAAAATGCTGGTTGAGACCCAAGGGTGCAAGTGGGAGCTGTACCTCCCACACCTGCTATTCGCTTACCGAGAGGTTCCGCAGGCCTCGACAGGGTTCTCCCCTTCAAGCTCCTGTACGGCAGGCAAGTCGGGAACCCCTTGGGTTAATTAGGGAATCCTGGGAAGAAGAGCCGAACCCTTCAGAAGTGTACATCGTGGATTATGTCATGCGAGTCCGTGACAAGATGCAGACCTTGACACAGTTGGTGCATGACAACATGATTCAGGCTCAGGTTGACCAGAAGAACTGGAACAACCAGAACGCCCGGAAGCGGACCTACCAGGTGGGTCAGAAGGTGTGGGTGCTGGTTCCCGAACCAAAGGATAAGCTTCAGGAAGCCTGGGAAGGCCCGTACGTCGTGCACAAAAAGCTCAACCCAGTCACCTATGTGGTCACTCTTGACCCTGCTCGGGGTAGGCACAAGGCCTTTCACGTCAATATAATGAAGGCTCACCACGAAGCATGTTCACCAAGCAGGCCTGACCATCAAGCCGGGAAAGTGCCAGATGGGCATGAGTGAGGTCCATTACCTGGGGCATCAGGTAGGCAGGGGGTTCCATGAGGCCAGAACCTGGGAAAGTGGATGCTATCGCATCCTGGCCCACCCCCAGGGCCAAGAAACAGGTGATGTCCTTCCTGGGCACTGCAGGGTACTACAGGCGCTTTGTTCAGAACTATAGCAGCCTTGCAAAGCCCTTGACGGACCTCACCAGGACAAGCTACCCCAGACAGTCGACTGGTCAGACGGCTGTGAGGTCGCCTTCCAGGCTTTGAAAACAGTCCTGAGCAACTCTCCCGTGTTAAAAGCAGTCGACAGCAGTCGGCCGTTCCTGGTACAGACCAACGCCAGCGAGTTTGGCCTCGGTCCTGTGCTCAGCCAGGTCGACTCCGTTATCCAAGAGCACCCTGTGTTACACCTGAGCCGGAAGCTTTCTGCCGATGGTAGTGACCTATTCCACCATAGAGAAGGAGTGCCTGGCCATGGTCTGGGCCCTGCAAAGTTTACAGCCCTACCTGTACGGTCGCACCTTCACTGTGGTGACTGACCACAACCCCCTGAGCTGGCTGCAATCTGTGTCTGGTAATAACGGAAGGTTGCTATGCTGGAGCCTTGCCCTCCAACAGTACGACTTTGCTGTGAAACACAAAAAGGGAGTGAGCATGGCAATGCCGATGGGTTGTCCCCTGCCGAGGTGCGCATGGAGGAGTACTGAAAGGTGCTGCCTCCGTAGCGCAGTCCAAAAGGGGGAGGTGTCACGATAATATAAATATAATGTATGGTTTTCTTTATCATTACACATTTCTAGAACAGTCCATGGCTTCACCGACACTCCGCAGACACACGTTGTGGGCTTTTTGACCCCCCCTCCCAGCTCCTTCTCACTACACACTCTGTTTACCGTGATACTAGTTTGCTAGCAGCCCATGAGTAGCTTTAATGACCAGCTGAATCTGGTTTGAGGCTGCTCCAAGACATGTGCTCTTTTGTTCATGTAGAATCATAATATTAGGGCATATCTTGACCCAGTTGGTGTTATAGGTATGAAACTTACATATCTGGAATGTTCACTGAAACATCTATAACCCAGTGAAATCTCTAGGATCCAGAACCATCAGAATCTGAGGAATGGATTTCTCCGTAAGCAGGTCATGTAGCCACTTCGTGCTTATACTTAAATGAACCTCCATGTCATGCTGAGCATAATGATAATTTTGTCTTTCTTCTACGAGGTTCACCCTAAGAGATATGGGTAATAGAGTATTTCATAACTGTTCAGAAAGGGGAGTTCCCCAATCCCCCCAGTGGGGTCAGCCCAGAGGAAGTTCCTTAGTTTAGGGACCAACTACAAAACAGGGACAGCCATTTTGCAGGGTGTTCAGTGCTTGGATGAGGACAGCGTATACCATCCTTGCTGTGGACTGAATACTGGTCCTTGGGAACCCCTCCCCCCACACACTACACGACAACCATGATCCAAGATACTGTAAGTGTTCTTTCATCCTTTTTATTTCATAATTGCTCTGTACATATTGTAATTTGTCTCCCTTTATAATACCTTGTATATTTTTGTAAACACTGCCTACTTTTTGGAGTAAAATATAAAATTACTAGCTTAGTTTCTCCTTGCTTTATAAATGTATCTTCATGACATCTGTGCTAAATTAAGCCAAAGCTACTGATTGGGGTTTGCTCCTGACCCGTTATTAATTATACAACCAGGAGCTGGTGGTGGCGAAGTGTGTTCTGGGGTATCTGGGAGACTCTGGCAGTGACGGACGGGGTTTGATAACCTATTCCCATCCCAGGTGGGATATATACTTATCGCCCTCACTGCAGAGTGCCTAATAGCCAGTACACATACAGGCGGCTCGGCTGGTGACTACTTATCCTAGGTGCAGTTCCCTGGCTGACCTGAGGGTAAGGAGGCACTAGAGAGCTGCAAGCTCCAAAACCGGAACTGGAAAGTGGGAGAAAATCCCCCTGAAAAAAGGAACTGATGGGCAATTGAAACCCCCCAGTTTGTCACATATTGGTGGCAGCATTGGGATCATAAACCGTATCCCTCGTGCCGTTCGTCACAAGCACCTTACACGTGGACTTACCATAGCCGAATGGGTATTTTTGCGCCTTACACGTGGACTTACCATAGCCGAATGGGTATTTTTCATAGTTATGTTTTCAGAGTTTGTTGCAGGAAAAATGCATTTACACTTACTAACAGCGATTGTTAAACGACTGCCACTTAGCTCTTCATAATCCGATAGCCGGTCATTTAATGGCCTATTTAGACAGGTCAATCAGAACTGTATGTGCTGTGGTGTAGTGACCCCTGATGCAGCTAGGGGGCACTGTGTAGGCTCCTCGGGATATGCATGGAGGCATGTGATGGATGGACGTTATGTATCGCAGAGGTGGGTGACCCTGTGATGGAAGCCTGGATATGTTTTGGTTCAGCAGATCTATTGCTGAGAGTTGTACTATATATTGGGAGGCTTCCAGGTGACTAGGAGAGCTGGGTGGGTCCAGTCACCTACAAACCCACCCAAGGGGTATGTGTCTGAATACCTAAGATAAAACCTGTATGTGGTTGTGTGTATCTGAAGGACCTGTGATGAGGTCATGATCAGGTGACCTAACCATGTGATCCTGACCTCACCTGTAGGCGGGGTTACGCCTATGTAATAGAGTTTGTTTGGCACCTAGGAGAGAGTGTGTGGGAGTCTGCCAGTGTGGACAGACTTCCATGTGGGACATTACAGAGAGGACTCTGTGACTGAGGAGTGAGGCTCCAGGCAGGAGCTGAAACATTGAAGATTTGTATTTCCTGTTACTATGTGGTTTATGAAGCAATAAACCTAAGGTTTTTTGCATAAGAAAGTGTCTCCTGATTACCTCTGAAGCAGCCGAGTGAGTGAAACCTTACAATTGGTGGATGGAATGCTGGCAGCGACCCAAGGAGCACATGTTCCAGGACTGGGAATCAGGAATCAGAGGAGGAACGGACGGTCTGTGAAAACCGTGAGTGTGACCAGTGGTCACGAATAAACTGTGCATTTATGTTTATGGGGTGCCTCTGATATGAGGTATCTGAAGAAGCTGTTAAGCAGTGGTGACAGACAGGAGTCTGTGTTATGTTGACCGGGGTCATTGAAAATGGAGAAAAAGCATGCTGAGAGGATACCTCAGAGGAGGTGTCCGGAAACCTGCGTGGCCAACAGGTAACAGACAGGAGTCTGTGGTGTACTGACGGGTCAGTGAGAGATTGTTTTTGTCCTTGTGGGATGCCTCTATGAAGAAGAGGTGTCCGGAAACCTGAGTGATCAACAGGTAACAGACAGGAGTCTGTGGTGTACTGACGGGTCAGTGAGAAACTGTTTTTTCCTTTGTGGGATGCCTCTATGAGAGAGGAGGTGTCCGGAAAATCTCTCTGGCCGAGAGTGTAACAGACAGGAGTCTGTGTTGTACTGACGGGTCAGTGAAAGACTGTTTTTTTTCCTTTGTGGGATGTCTCTGGGAGAAGAGGTGTCCGGAAAATCTCTCTGGCTGAGAGTGTGACAGACAGGAGTCTGTGTTGTGCTGACGGGTCAGTGAGAAACTGTTTTTTTTCTGGAACACGTGTGAGGTGTTTGCTGTGGCTCGGAGGAGTCATGAAGGTGACAAGCGGCTGGCTGTGACTCGTGGGGACACAAAGGTGACAAGCGGCAAGACAGCGCAGCGTTCAGAGACTTGTGGTAGCAGGAGCTACAGTGACTGTTGCAGCAAGAAGTTCTGCAGCAGCCGGAGCTGCAGTAACAGCCACAGCAGCTTAGGAGTAGCATCTGGAGGTGCTGGTTGTTGGTGGCTGTAACGGAAGCGGTGGCAGTACCAGCAGGAGCTGGTGTGGAAAAAAAGGACAGTGTGAACCGAGGCACACAAACTCTTAAAGGGCCAGTACATGCCCTAAGTGAAAGTCACTGTCTAAGGGTACTGTGTGGACTGGGGCCTGTAAGAGCCGTGATGTGTACCCCAGTGTTGGGTGGTGTCCCTAGAGGGGGAGGAGTCCCAAAAGGGGGGCGGCAACCCAAAATTGGGATGGTGGCCCAAAAGGGGGCGAAATCTCAAAAGGGGGTGGTAACCCAAATTGGGATGGTGGCCCGGAAGGGGGCGGAGTCCAAAAAGGGGGCGGCAAATCAAAAGGGGGTGGTGTCCCAAAAAGGGGTGGCACCGGTTTCCTCAGTGGACATATCTGAGAAACAGCGGTGTGGGTGTTATACGTATTCCGCATGTGGCATAGACTTCCCGTTTGATAACAGCCCACAGGTATGTACTGTAATGTTACATAGGGAAGGAGTCTCTGGACAGTTGGACTCAAAGAGTCAGGTGACTCTGAAAGGAACTCCGCTAGTTCTCTGTCTGACCGAGAAAAAGGTCCAGGTGTGCTGCATCCACGGGCTCATTGTGGACTATTTGGTAGACAGGGTGATGCTTGAGATGTCCACAAGTGTCGAGGATCAAGATGACGGTATACCACCGAACGTATTGTACCCCTATGAGAGGAAACGGGACTTTGTATTTTTTGAAAATGCATGGGAGGTTGATGAAGTGTGGGGTTGCTCAGAGGAGAGACGGAATGACCCTAAGGGAGCCCCATCACAGCAGGCGGCTGTAGTGGTTCCTTGTCGTGTGAAGTGTGAAAAGGAGGTAACCCCTAATAGCGATAGTCCCGAGCCCCAGGTGACCAGAAGAAAGTGTGGGTCAGACCAACTCGGGGACTTGGAGGTGACGAGACGTGTGACCGTGGGAAACGGTTTAGCTCCAGCGCAGGGGTCTGACACCTGTCTAGGTGGGGACGTGCTGTTCCAGGATGACAGGGGGAGTGGGAGTGACTCCTATGCAGACTGTGACTGGACTGCAAGGGAAAGCGAGTGCAGTAAGGTGGAGCCAAGTAAAAATGGCCGATCGTCCTCTCGCCGCAGGGGCCGCGGAAAGGCGGGACAGGCTACATCCTCTCAGAAGAGAAATGATATGGAAGAGTCAGGGTCAGGTACTGGTCAGGTGACTGTCCTTGATAAGGAGGCAGAGCTGGAGCTCTCTGAAGTTACCAGGAGTCGTGAGACAGTTGAAGCTGCGGATGCCGGAACAGGCGGAACTCTGAAGAAGCAGAGTGTGGGTGGGCAAGAAATCCCATCTGAAAATGTAATTGAAGAGGTAATGGTGCGACATGTGCTGGCTAAAAGAGAGCAGGACCATGAGATGGAGCTGCTTAAAGAGTCAGTGAAAGAGACAGTCGAGCGAGAAAGGGTCCTGAGACAAATGATTGAGCATAAAGTGGAGGAGCTGGAGAAGGAAGTCTCTAAGCTCAGAGAGGCCCAAGAGAAGCATCAGCAGGAGCTTCTCCGGAGGGAGGAAGAGTGTCGCGGCTTGGCAGAAGAGCGAGATAGAGTTCTCAGAGAGCTCAAGATAAAGGAGGAGACTAGTGCTCAGCTCCAGAAATCCACGGGAGAAGAAATCCAGCAGAAGTGCCATGCAGATGGATACACAAGGGAGAGCGATGTCTTGGAAAACTGTACTAACTCTCAGGATGAGGAGGTCCAACAGTCTGTCCAAGAAGGTGACGGGTCGGTTTTCAAGTGTGTAATAGAGATACCCGAAGACAGGCGAGAAGTGTGTGCCATTGAGGAGGTGCATGAGGCCTTTAGAAAGGCAGTAGAAGCATGCAGTGTGAACTGGGTGCCAGAGATGAAACAGTTAGTCATACTGTCGACTAAGGAAGTCACACTGAAGCGAGTGGCTATCCTGAGGGACATGCACCTACATTGTCTCCGCACGAAACAGGTGATCCTGTTGAGAAATAAAGAAGCCGCTCGACGTCTGGAGCAAGCAAGAAAGACGCAAAATCAGCTTGGCTTGGTGGAAGACATCATTCAAGTGCCCAGAGGTCTGGTGAAGAAAGTCATCGGAAGACTTGGGAAAGTGATGCAGGAGATGGTGAATAAGTCCGGTGTGACGAGAGTCAGGATTCCGGCTGATGACGAAGTCCAGGTCAGGGGTGAAGATGGGATGGTCCCATTCCTCGTTGTCGGATCCAGGGAGAGCCTTGGGAATATCCGTATGCTCCTGGAGTATCGTGTGTCATACTTGAGAGAAGTAGAGCAGCTACGACTGGAGAGGGAGCAGGTCAACAGAGAGCTGCAGGAAATGGAAAGAAGATGGCCGCCACCTTCAATCCGTAGTGTTGAGAGGCGAAGAGCGCCTGATGGAAGAGGTAGAAATAGTGATGCCTCAGTTAGCTCCGTGATGAGTGACCTAAGCAAGAGAACCTGTAGTGGACGAAATAAAAAGGACTCAGACCAGACAGGACGTATGGGTGCAAGGGAATTGCGACGCCGTATTGACCGCTGGGGAGGCGGGTGGTCTGACAGAGGGCCCGACTTAGCCAGACAGTTTGACTGGCAGAGACGACCGAGAAGGATCTCTGGTCGGGTAACAAGTGTTCAACCCCACAAGTTTGAACAGAGGGGGGAGGTATGTGGTGTAGTGACCCCTGATGCAGCTAGGGGCACTGTGTAGGCTCCTCGGGATATGCATGGAGGCATGTGATGGATGGACGTTATGTATCGCAGAGGTGGGTGACCCTGTGATGGAAGCCTGGATATGTTTTGGTTCAGCAGATCTATTGCTGAGAGTTGTACTATATATTGGGAGGCTTCCAGGTGAGTAGGAGAGCTGGGTGGGTCCAGTCACCTACAAACCCACCCAAGGGGTATGTTTCTGAATACCTAAGATAAAACCTGTATGTGGTTGTGTGTATCTGAAGGACCTGTGATGAGGTCATGATCAGGTGACCTAACCATGTGATCCTGACCTCACCTGTAGGCGGGGTTACGCCTATGTAATAGAGTTTGTTTGGCACCTAGGAGAGAGTGTGTGGGAGTCTGCCAGTGTGGACAGACTTCCATGTGGGACATTACAGAGAGGACTCTGTGACTGAGGAGTGAGGCTCCAGGCAGGAGCTGAAACATTGAAGATTTGTATTTCCTGTTACTATGTGGTTTATGAAGCAATAAACCTAAGGACTTTTTGCATAAGAAAGTGTCTCCTGATTACCTCTGAAGCAGCCGAGTGAGTGAAACCTTACAGTGCATAGAGCGCTCTTTAATGTTCTGTGCGCATAGAATCTCATGTTATCGACAGCACATTTACGGTTTACACAGGATGATGTGCTGCTGATAAAATCATCATTAGTGCTAGTACAAACGTTTCAATCACCCAAAACACAAGCATTTTGCTAATGCATCAGGTGATTTCAGGCATGTTAACACAAGGTGATAATCGGCTCATTGCCAATTATCAGCTCATCTCAATCTTCAACCAGCAGATATTTGCCTCTCTAGCTCTGTATCCAAATAGCTAAGGCAAAGTAACTTGTTGGAGCTCCTTTCCTCGCTTACCCAGTCCACATGTCTTGTCAGCTTTCTCTGGTTATTTTACCTCTGCTATTTAAAGGGGATTTCAAGATGATATTCTTAATTTACAAGTGGGCTCAAAAAAATAAAAGAAGCAATACCCTTGGTTATTCCGAGCATGTCACTATCCGGCTCTTGCCCAGTCTCTGATAGGCTATGCTTATTTGTTGACTAAATTCCTCTTGTTATATGGATGTGCCTCTTCACTTTCTGATGCCACTTCACACATGTCAGTATCTCTAGTAATTGTGGTGACAGTTTTCACACGTACTCCAGACACTTAAGGGTATGCCACACTAAGCGTGATCGCTAGCGAGATCGCTAATGAGATCGCTACTGCGTCACCATTTATGACGTAGTAGCGATCTCGTTAGCAACTTAGCTGTGTGTGACATGTAGCAGCGATGTGGCCCCTGCTGAGATGTCGCTGATCGCTTATGAACGTTCTGAGCCATTTTTTGGTCGTTGGTGTCCCGCTGGTGAGCCTGAATCGCTGAGTGTGACACCCTTTATGAACGACTTCACCAGCGTCGCAGGTGGGACTAGGTTTTCCCAACGACCGCAGAGGTCGTTATACAGATCGCTGATGAGATGTGTTTAGAATCACAGATCACTGATGAGTTGTGTTTGGAATCTAACTAGCGATCACATAGCGATCGCACTAGCGATCTCGCCAGGTCGTGTCGTTGTCATGATCGCTGGTGCGATCGCTAAGTGTGGCAGTGCCTTTACACATGTAGACCTATTTAAATCTAAGAGGCTGTGCACATGTCCATGTGTTCACATCGTTCATTACTAACCCTGTAAGTAAAAATCAATAAAAACAAACACAGAAAAGTCCTTTATTTTAAAATAAAAACCAAGACACCCTTTTTCACCTATTTATTTCCCCACAGAAATATCTTGAAGGTCTGGCATAATCCACATTGATGTCTCACGACGATCCTCAACTCTGCTAATCCGGAGGCTGTGATGAATGGTGACATCAGTATTGTGACTGCTCACCAACACAACGGAACACACTGAGTAGCGTGAGAACCAGCGGCAGTGGCAAGCGGTGATGCCATTAAGGTTACCGCAGGTCACAGCTGGCGGTTCTCACTGTAACCTCTATGTCAGCCGGCCAGTTGTGAACTGCGGTAACCTTAATGATGTCATTGCTCATCACTGCTGCTGGTTCTCGAGCTACTCTGTGTATTCTGGTAGCCATGCTGCGCAGTAACATAACTGATGTCACCGCTCATTACATCCTCTGGATATAGCAGAGTCGGGCATCCTTGTGGAACCTCCATATGGACTTCGGCGGACCACTATGGATTATTATTTTTGGTAATAAATGGATAAAAGAAGGAATTTGTTGGGGCGTGCTTTTTACAAATAAAGTACTTTTGTGTGTGTGTTTCTTACTTTTGACATGGGGTTAGTAATAGGGGTGTTTGACAGGCGCCTCTCCATTACTAACCCCAGGGCTTGATGTCAGCGGACACTATACAGCTGATATCAACCCCAAAATCATTACCCCAATTGCTAATGCACCAGGGCCATGGGGAAGAACTGAAGCTAAGAGCTAGAATTGGAGCACCAAATGGATGCGCCATTTTGGGAGTGGCTGAGGGCTGGTTTTACTAGGCTGGGAAGGGGCTAATATGCATTGACCATCCCAGCCTCTTAATATCAGCCCACAGCTGTCTGCTTAGCCTTTGCAGGTTATTAAAAAAAGGGGGACCACATGTCATTTTTTAGGGGTCCCCCCCTTTTTAATAACCAGTAAAGGCTAAGCAGACAGATGTGAGCTGATATTAATAGATTGGGAGGCTCCATCTATCTATCTATCTATCTATCTATCTATCTATCTATCTATCTATCTATCTATCTATCTATCTATCTATCGATTTTCTATCTTTGCACATGTAACACATAAACATCTGTCATTTCTATTCTGCATTCTATTCCAGCATGTGTTACACCGATGGTGCATAGGGATGCCACACGGATTGTACACACGGACACGGATAGCACCAGTACTGGGTTTTCTAGTACCAGAAATATCAGGATGTGTGAAGGAGGCCTGATACAGGCAGCGCAGCACTGATTGGACAATATGGTAAAGTGTGGGGACACAATTCCAACTCGACAAAAAAGCAAAATGGCACAATACAATTCAAAGAAATTGCTATTTCATGTGGGAATACCATTATTTACTAAAACAGACATGTCAGGAGAACCCCTGGGTCTTCTTCTTTAAAGCTTTTTTATCTTCTTAAATCTCTATGATGTAAGTTATACAATCGCTTACATTAAGCCAGCAAGAGGTAAATTTATAGCACATCTGTGTGATTGTGATAACTGAGCTCCTACTGTAACAACCAGTATTGGCGATATCTCTAATTCTGCCTACATACCCCTTGGATGCCAATGCCCATAATGACTAAAGTATCTGTGTGGTTTGAGAGAGAGAAGGAATGCCTTCTGTCACCAAATGGTGATCCTGGCTGTAGGACGATGGGTTGCCATAACTGTAAGACATGTCTAACGTGTGCCATACAGGTACTAATACATTGTTTGTCAGCTTACTACTGAAAGGCAATATTGCTTTGTTACAATACATTTTTAAAGCATACATCCTTTTTGGAACTAAATGAAAAATAATGAAATCATGGAAAAACTATTCTTACAAGAAACAAGCTCTCAAATGGCTGAATTAAAAATAACCTAAGGTTAAAGAAGCATTCCCATCAAGGTTTTCATCCCCTTAATATGTTGCAATCATAATGTTATATAGCACTCACTGTGCAATCATAATCACTCATTTAGCCTTTTTTACCCAGCTAATTCTTTTCTTTCTCTGCTCTATGTAGAAACAGGAAATCTGTTCTCCCTGCATTTATCATTCCCCTCTTCAAATCCAGACCCAGCTGCTCTCTACTCTCCCCTGCCAGGGACGCTTGCAGTGACTTATGACTCATACATTGAAAATTGACCTCCTGTTTCTACATAGAGCTTAGAAGGTTCAGTTAGTCAGTTTTCAATTAGGTGATGTCATAGACCTTTTGCAAAACAAAAGAATTAGCTGGATAGAAAGGCAAAATGAGTAATTGTAAGTACACAGTGCAATATAATATTGTGGTATCCCGGTATTCGTTCTACTGCTGCTGAATGAGACAGTTGTCGTGTGGCAGTAGATTTGTTCCAGTGTGTCAGAATTAGTTTAGGCACTGTGAGTTAGGAAACGTAATACATTGCATTGTATAGAGACTATTCATACATGTGCTTTGCTGCCGTCTACTGGCCAATGTGTATATGAAAGTTAAGTGATTATTCTCCTCACAACAAGCTGCCATATAAATTGCTGGGAGGAGCCTCCCAGCTCAGGACTCTCACCCTTCCTAAACACTGGTACTAATCAGTTCAGGTCGGTTCAACCTGCCTAAGGAAGGCAGAGGAAGCAGACACTACTGCTCCCAGGATTGTTTTTTTTTCTCCATGCCAGTCCACACTGGGGGGACATCTTTCTCCACATAATCTCCTCCACAAAGGAGTGAAGCCTCATCCAGTCAGGAGAGATACTGCTGCACATGTGCACTCCTGTATGCTGGTTATCCTGCTTGCTACTAGCCAGGACCAGATACACGTGGCTGCCGCGCCACTGACTTTGTTTAGCCTACGCCCTGTGAAAGAGAATGGTAGGCTCAAACTATGAGTACTTCCACACTTTAGTGTGTTTCCACTGAGATCCAATCTGTGAAGGTCCCTGTTAGAACCCTCTTGTTAGGTTTTGTTTCAGTTTGCTGGTCACATGACCTTTTTTCCCTATTTAGTCTGGCTCCGCCCTTCTGGCTTTGCTGGACTTCATTGTATTATCTACTCTTAAGCTAGCCGGGTGCTTAGGTGCCTTACTTAGTCAGTTTTGCTTGTTCTTAAGGGTATGCCACACTAAACAACATCGCTAACGGGATCGCTAAAAAACATCACTATTTAGCGATCCCGTTAGCGATGTTGTTGTGTGCGGCATGCAGCAACGACATGGCCCCTGCTGTGATCTCGTCCGTCGTCCTGATTGTTCCGGACCCTATTCTGATCGTCGGCGTCCCGCTGGGTAAGTATATATCGCTGAGTGTGGCACCTTTTTTAGCGATTTAGCGGTACTTTTGTACCGCTAAAGTCGTTAAGGAGATCGCTAACCGCGATAGCGTCCTTAACGACATCGCTAAATGTGGCCGACACTAGCGATATTGTAAACGATCCCGCTAGCGATCTCATTAGTATGCGACGCTAACGAGATCGTTAGCGGGATCGTGTAGTGTGGCAGTACCTTTAGGATTCTAAGTAATTTGTTTTCTGTTTTATTTTTCCCTGCTACAATTTCTGTTAGGAGGTGCCCACCTTTTCTCCCAGTCCCTAGATCTTGTAGGGATTCCTTCCTCGCAACTATAGGTCTTCGTTCAGACTAGCTGAGGACTTTAGCGGGTCTGGTCGCAGGATCAGGTTCTCCGTTACATCGTAGGGATCCAGCTTAGTTCTATTGTAGGGACAGAATTCCTATCTTTCCTTAGTGCTTGTAGCAGATCATAACAGTAAGTCCAGCCAAGAAAAAAAAAAATCTCTAGGAAAGATTTTCTGTTTCCATCATGGTGTCGGTTCAGGATTTGGCTCAACGCCTGCAGGGACTTTCTCTGGAGGTGGCTGAAATCCAGCAACACGTGAGTAGTTGTTCTGGAGCACATTTCGTGGAGACAAAGGTACGTTTGCCTGATTTATTTTTTGGTGAACAACAAGATTTTTTTTCTTTTAAAAATGCTTGCTTGTTGTATTTCCGTTTGAGACCCAGATCCCCTGGTGATGAATCACAGCGCATAGGGTTCATAATGTCACTTTTGCGCAAAGAACCTCAGGACTGGGCCTTTTCTCTGCAGCCTAGTGATCCATGCTTTAGATCAGTGGATAGCTTTTTTTCTGCTTTGGGGTTATTGTATGACGATCCGGATCGTGTTTCATCAGCTGAGACAGAATTGAGACGTTTGAGACAGGGATCAGGTAATGTGGAAAAATATTGTACTCACTTCCGAAGGTGGTCCACTCAGGTGGGGTGAAACGATTCAGCTTTGAAAAGTTTATTTCTTGCAGGGTTAAGTGAAAGGGTTAAAGATTTGCTGATTGCTTATCCTATACCTGGTAACTTGCAAGAGGCTATGCAATTAGCCATACGGGTGGATAGGAGACTGCGTGCAAGGGTTAATGAGAGTAAATCTGCCATGTCATCTCCAAGTTTGGAAAGGGACTGTACTGACATTGCAGAGCCGATGGAAATTGGAGCAATGACACCTCACTCTCGGGAAAAAGACCGTAGATTTGCTGAGGGCTTGTGTTTCTATTGTGGCAAATCTGAGCATTTTATTAAGAACTGTGCGCTTCGAATGAATTAACAGAGAAAAAAAAATGAGGTCAGTTTCGCCCGCATAGCTTGTTTAAACAATAAAGGTGTCTTTCTTTCTGCTACCACTGCTGGTGAGGAGGAATTAATGGAGTTTCGGGTATTTGTGGATTGTGGTTCAACTCTCAATGTGATTGATGGGAATTTTTTGGAAAAACTGAAATTAAAACCCAAACTTCTGTCTTCCCCTATTAATGTGGTGTCTGTGGATGGTTCTCACTTGAAAAATGTTACTCACCATATCTGTGAATTTCCTCTTACTATTAATGGTGTTCATCAAGAGAATTTGGATTTGGTAGTTTTGAATAATTTGCCCTCACCGGTGATTTTGTGGTTACCCTGGTTGAAATTGCACAATCCGGTACTGGATTGGTCTACCAATGAAATTAAGTCCTGGAGTCCTAATTGTTATGACAAGTGTTGTAACGGGCGTATTGCTGCTGTAGTTAAGGGGGAGTTACCTGTACCTATTCAGGATTTTTGGAAAGTTTTTTCTGATAAGGAATCGCAGGTATTGCCTCCTCATAGAGAATATGATTGTGCAATTGAATTTGTCCCTGGAGCTGACGGGGTCGTCTCGTCAAACACTCGTCCTCAAGTCACTCCAAATTCAGGCTATTAGCATGTGGTATCAGTATAAGAAAGAGTCAGACCAAATTTCTGGTTCAAACTTAGTCCATGCTTAGAAAGGTACTAGCAGGCACCGGTCTCAACACTGATCTGCTTTATTTCCGCATACACGAGATTATATGCACAAAACACGTCATACAATGTCATACGTAGCAAACAGGATGACAGGGTGGGGGTGGATAAACGGTTAACTGTGTTTTTGCTAACATCTGCAAGCGTAGGTAAACTGTATATGTCTAGCATCTTCCATCTCTGATTGGTTAGGTATTATTCAAGCAGGTTATAAAATGTAACGGCAGGAAATGTAGCCGCGTGGGCTCATTTCTATGTCTATATGTGTGACATTTCATGTAAAGTTCAATCATTGTAACATTTCCTTATTGTGGTTTTGTCCAGACGTCTGACATTTCCTCAGAGGAAACAGGTGTAGGCGTTTGGTCGATGCTGGCGTCTTCTTTAGCTCAAGCTGGTTTCTGCACATATCTGATATAATATTCGACAAGGGAAAAAACTTATTGTTTAAAATGGCGGCGATGAAACAAAATGGAAGCGAAGCATACATAAGCATAAAGCATAACAGTATATGAATATTTACCTTGACAATCCCCCTAAACACTAAGTTTTTCCCTTGGAGTGGTGACCTTTGAGACTGTCCATGTGTGGGGAGAGGGGAGGTGGATTTCTTCACCCAGCTATCTCAGAGACTGTCCCCTTATGAGACGCCCCCAGACAACTGAGTCCCTACGTTGGTTAACACATGGAGTTCTCCCATCTGTCCCTAAACTAACTCTCTCATTTGTATCTTGTCATAGAGGGTTTTGTCAGGTTTGTTCAGTGGGGTATAATTTTCCATATCCCCTTCGTTCATATACATGTCTTCTTGATAAAGGAAAGTACCTGAGGGGTCTGTTGCATTGGTTACAGCTTTCCTGTATATGGGTACCACACAACACAGAATTATCAATCGTATGACTAGAAGCCCTGCTACCACCAAACAGGCCTGTTGGAGAAATCCTTTGAAGCCTCCCAACCATTCTGAGAAGAAAGAGGTGTCAACTCCTGCATTCTCTTTCACCTTCCGAGCCAGCTTTTTAATTTTTGTGAGGGCTATCAAAGTTTTTCCATTGTCCCCAGAGTTTTGAGGGATATAAGTACAACATTCTTCTCCTATCATCCCACAGACCCCACCTTTCTCAGCTAAGATCATATCAATGGCCAGTCTATTTTGGAGAGTCATTCTTGTATTGGGGCCCAGTTCCTCAACTATGCCCTGGAAAGCATCTTGACTAAAATTGATAAATCTTTGCTCGGTGTAGTATATATAATTTATCCAGTCTACATTGATATTGACTTGCACTTGTGGGATAATAGAGCGAAAACCTGCATAAATCTGATTTTGGGCTTTGTATTCGTCTGGGACCCCCCTTGGAACTCCTATGGAGTCTATATAAATTTTGGGATCCTCAGTATAACCAAGGTGTAGTTGATCTAGGCTCCTTTTACTTCTGGATGTTAATGGAGTGGACATTTCAAGGTTGTGGCTACTAGGGTCATCCCAGGGCATGATTCTGAACTGCATTGCCAGTTTTACCAAGGTGCATTGCCCAGTCCAAGTCATGGGGAGTTTGGACCTAAGTCGCCCATCCCCACAGAGCCAGTGTATGTCATACATACATCTGGAATGATTGGTCAGCAAGTCTGCTTCTAGAGTCTCATTGTTCTTACAAAAACCACCTTTAAAGATGCCCAGAGAAGGGCCTTTGGAGTTGTCAGGGGAGTAGCAGGTATAATTGTCAGGAGTGACAATGACGTTACCTGGGACCCTAATTTTACCTTTTTCCCTAACAAGAGGAATATAGGCAGGGCAGGCACTGCCATTGGATCCCTTCAAGAGTCCAAGCAGACAGAGGGTTGTGGTGTGGTCAGCTGGGAAAGCATGAGTATACAGGTGGGCATTTGGAGCAGCACAGGCAACACATCCTTCTCATATGTTTTGAACTTTAACATTATATCTGACCCATTCAATCCAGAGATTTTTTCGGGGACCGACTTGGGAAAAGACATCTTCCCTTTCGAGCCCTGGGATTGGAATTTCTTCATCGATTAGCTGTTGTAACTTGTCAGGGGCTGGAGTGGGTTTGGTTTTTATATCCTTCAAACAAAAATGCCCATATTTATATCCGTTTTCAGAAGGATATATGCTTAAAACGTATTTTCCCAAATCTGCAGGCTGGGGGTTCTCCAGTTTTAGCACTAATTTCCCATTACAGACCATTATGTTTCGTGAACGGTCTGATATGTTTATCTGGGTAAGAGTTAATCTAGTTTTCAAAGGCTTACCATTCTTATCCTTCCTATCCATAGCCTCTTTGGGCTTGTACCCCCAGTCTGTCCCTGTGTTCCATCCCGCATCTGACCAAGAATAACAGTTGTCATTCCCTGGCCTAGTTGGACATATATAATGATTGTCTGGGCAACCAAGAGGACCTCTTATAACTTGGTGATTTGTAAAGTTCCAGACGTTGACTGGGTTATCCATATCTACCCATAAAAAGTAGCACCACCCATGAACAGTAGGAGCAAACAAAACTGCAGAAAGGATATATATCAACAGCTTCATGGTTGTTGACCAGTCTTGTCTCTTTTGCAGTGCGAGGCGTGAATCCAGGTGCTCTTGCCCTCTAGCTTCAGGGCTGTTGGAGTGGTCAGAATCACGGTGTAGGGACCCTCGAATCTGGGTTGGAGGCAGTCTTTCCTCACAAACTTTTTCACATACACCCGGTCACCAGGCGAGAAGTTGTGTACTGTGTCACCTGTGGATTCTGGGAGAGAAGCAGACACTGTAGAGTGGGTGTTAGTCAACTCTTTAGACAAAGCAATTACAAATTTTACTACTTTATCATTAGTCTCAGACAGTTCCTGGGGCCTGATATCTCCTATCTTGGGAGGGGCCCCAAACAGAATCTCATGAGGAGTCAACCCATGTTTGGCCTGTGGAGTGTGCCTAATGTGATACAGCACTATGGGCAAGAGGTCAGGCCAGGGGAGGGGGTGGTCTTGAGTCATTTTCAGAAGTTGGGTTTTGATTGTGGAGTTCATTCTCTCCACTCTGCCTGAGCTGGCTGGGTGGTAGGGGGTGTGGAGGCCTAAGTCTGTTCCCAGCATGGCCCAGAGTTCCTTGTAGACGTTTGCAGTGAAGGCTGGTCCTTGATCTGACTCTATCACTTCAGGAATTCCAAACCTGCAGGCAATTTCAGTGATCAGCTTCTTTGCTGTGGTTTTTGCAGTTATGTTGGTGACTGGGTAGGCTTCCGGCCAGGCAGAGAACATGTCCACTGCCACAAGGACGTATTCATATTTTCCAGCTTTGGGCATCTGGATATGGTCCACTTGTATCCTCTGCCAAGGGTAATCTGCTTTGGCCAAATGTTGAAGAGGGACATGTTCAGTGGCCGTTGGGTTACATGTGGCACAAACAGAGCAGGATCTTGAATAGGCTGACACAGCAGAGGAAATTCCAGGTGCATAGTACAGTTTCTGAATGCAGGCTATGGCTTGATTCTTTCCTCTGTGAGTGGGTCCATGAGCCCACGCAGCCACAGCTGGGTACATGCGCTTGGGCAGGCAGGGTCTTCCGTTGACCTTATAGAATGAAGGATATGGACCTGATCCTGTGGCCCCTGCAGCTTTCCATTGTTTTACTTCCTCAATGGGGGTCTTCTTCTGTTCTTCCCATAGCTTTTCCTCTGGCGTCCTTGGGAGCTGTTGCAAGATGGTCAGATCCGAATGTTCCACTTCATCAGCTTCAATCATTTGTTTCTTTTTCTTTGCCCTGTGGGCCTGATCAGCCTGTTCCTTGGCCCTTGCTTTGGTAAGGTAAGCCATCACCACTGGTTGTGAGGTTTCTTCTGATTCTTCCATCTTCTCCTGCCACTTTGGTGACACATTCTGCATTGCTGCAGCTTTGGCGGCTTGATCTGCCAAGTTATTTCCTCTGGCTTCTCTTGAATCCACTTTTCCATGAGCTTTGACTTTGACAACAGCAATCTGAGAGGGTTTTTCCAGGGCCTCCATCAACATCTTGATCCATACAGCATGTTTTACTGGTGTCCCCGCAGCCGTGATGAACCCTCTAGTTTTCCACAGGAATCCAAAGTCATTGGAGATACCGTGTGCATATCTTGAATCCGTGTAGACATTGACTGTTGTTCCTGTCGCCAAATGACAGGCTTCTATCAAGGCCACAAGTTCAGCTTCTTGTGCTGACATGCGAGATGGTAGGGCTTCAGCCATGAGGACCTCTGTCTCTGTGGTAACAGCGTATCCTGTGTGAAACTTGCCTTGAGTATCCGCAAAACGGGAACCATCCGTCCATAGATGCAGAGCGGGGTCTCGAAGTGGATGAGACACCATATTCTCTGGTGTTGAGGTTTCCAATCGCAAAACCTCCAGACAATTATGAGGACTAATATTGGATAGTTCCTCTTCTTCTGGGTGGATTACTTCTCCCTCTCCCCCCTCAGAAGGTGGAAGCAAAGTGGCAGGATTAATAGTGGTGCATCTTTTGAAGGTGATGTTTGATGGGAGCAGTAGTGAGCATTGAAGACGGAGGTGCCTTTGCTGTGAGAGATGTCTGGGAGAGGTTTGCTGCAGTACTACTGAGAGATCATGGCCCGCTTGAATAGTCAAATCATGTCCAAGAACGACGTCAGCAGACTTGTCCAGAAGAATGTGAGCAGCATGGACCGCCTTGAGACACGTAGGAGACGTGCGAGCCACAGGGTCCAAACGGGCTGAGTAATAGCCTAGAGGCCAGTACTTGTCATCACGGCGTTGGGCTAAAACTCCATTAGCGTGTCCCCTGGATTCAGACACGAAGAGGTGGAAGGGTTGAGTGTAATCCGGGATGCCTAAGGCAGGAGCAGAGATGACACTCTCCTTCAGTTGATAGAAGCACTGTCTCTGTTGTTCATAGACATCTGGATCCGGGGCATTCCGCCAATCTGGGCCTCCATTCTTGAGACAGTCATACAGGGGCTGCATGAGTCTGGAGGCATCAGGAATCCACTGTCTGCAGTAGGTGATGAGCCCAAGAAAGGTCTGCATGGCAATGTAAGTCTCTGGGTAGCCTATCTCTCGGATAGCCTGCTTCCTCTCCTCTGTGAGATGTCTGGCACCTGGTGAGATGCAATGTCCCAAGAAGACAACTTTCACCCGGCACCACTGTACCTTGTCCTTGGAGACTTTGCAGTTAGCTGAATGGAAGAACATCAGAAGAGACGTGGACGCTTCTTCCAGATTATCACGAGTTCCACACAAGAGCAGGTCATCCGCATACTGTAGAAGGGTGACCTGTGGATTTTCTTGAATCCATGGTTCCAGGACCATCTTCATGGCCTGGGTAAACTGGTTAGGCGAGTTTTGGGCTCCTTGAGGGGTCCTGGTCCATGTGAGCTGTGACCCCTGGAAGGTAAAGGCGAAAAGGAACCAAGAGTCTTCGTGTAAAGGCACACTGAAGAAGGCATTTGCCAGATCAATGACAGTGAACATTGTAGCAGATACTGGCACCTGAGACAAAAGGGTGTTAGGATTGGGCACCACAGGTGTTTCCAAAATGGTTGCTGCATTGACTGCTCTGAGATCCTGCACCAGCCGGTACTTTGGAGGTTCTCCTGGAGCTGTCTTTTTCTTGACTGGGAACAGGGGTGTGTTGCAGGGTGACACACATCTTATCAGGACCCCAGACTTCAGAAGAGAAGAAATTTGTGCACCCAAGCTGTGTTCTTGTGCTGCTTTGAGAGGGTATTGAGGCAAACGTGGATATTGATAGCCAGGTTTTAGGTGCACCTTGACTGGTGGCACTTGCAGTAGTCCTACATCTTCAGGACCATTAGACCACAGGGAGTCTGGATACAGGGAAGTGTCCAAGAGCGTTTCGAAGGCTTCAGGCAATAACCAGAGAGGTGGTTGTATAGTCATCATCATCAGAGGAAATGCTTTCAGGACACACCTATCTTCAACCCCTTGCTGGGAATTGGGGTCTTGGAGGCAAAGTTCCATACCTTGTTCTCCAAAGGTGATTGTAGCTTTCATCCTTTCCAACAAGTCAGCTCCAAGTAGATTAATAGGGCAGGTTTCAGAGACTAGGAATTTAGTCAATACTCCAGTGAAGGGTCCTGCAGACACTGGGACAGTAAGAGGAGAGGTGGTCCTTTGGCCTTCAACTCCAACACAGGTAAGAGTTTCAGAGGACAGAGATACTGATGAAGGAAGCTGTGTAGAAGAGATAACAGAAGTGACCGCCCCAGTGTCCACTAAGAACTTTAAAGGTTGATGGTCCACCTGTAGGGTGACTGTCCCACAAGCTGCAGATGGGTGCGCAGCTGGGAAGGTGGACACTGGTTGGCCTTCCCGTCAGTAGCGTGGCGGAGGCCTCTCATTGTAATCTTGACGTGTGTTGTCATAGCTGTCCCGCGAGCTGGGGCCATTCCTGTGATTCCCACGGCGTGGACAGTCTCTGAGGATATGATTATGGCTGCCACACTCCCAGCACAATACATGTCCTTCAGGGTCACGACTTGGTCTTCTGTCTCGCTGGTCTCGTTGGTTGGATCTTCTGTCGTGCCCATGCTCTTGCCTTCTTGGTGGGGGTGGAGAATCTGCTCCATTACCTCTGACCATCACCCACTTTATTCCTGGCTGGTTGTTGATGGGGGGGTAGTTTTCCTGACCTTGGTAGACCATGGTGGGGTGGAAGCAGCCTTCTCTTTAGCTTCAGCATCTTTTTCTCGGGCTGCAGCTTCCTTTTCTTGCTTCTGCTTTGCCTTCTGGAACGCTTTAACGACCGTAGTGGCATCATCAAAGGAAGCAGACCGGATTTCTGGACGTGTGCTGAGGACTTCTTCCTTGAGTTTATCTTGGAGGCCATCAATAAAGGACTGTACCAACAGGACGGCCTGAGTTTTTATGTGTGGGCTGTATCCTAGATCCTCAAAATGCATGAGGAGCCGGTTAGCATAGGTGTCGACAGACTCTCCTGGTTCCTGTTGGACATCTTGAATGGACCCTGCTTGGTCACACAGTCTGTCCTGTGCCCAGGCCTTCAATTGTTTCATGAATTCGAGGCCAGACTGATAGGTGGAGGGTGGGTCTGCCTTGCTAGGGTCCAATGCCTTTTGAATGGTGGGTAGGAAAGATTCTTTGACTTTCACAGAGGTGATGCCTGAAAGGTCGGCCCAGGTAGCCCCGTACACACTGCGGGTGACATCCAGACATCGTACATACTGCATAGGGTGCTTGTCAGGGTCTGGCAATCTACTGACTATAGACTCCACTTGGGTGGGAGTGAAAGGTTGATACTTGATTTCTCCCAATGGGCCAGGGACAGTACGGGTCGGGGCTTCTGGTGTCTGGGCTTGAGGTGCTGGCTCAGTGCAGGCCGAAGCTGCTGGTGTCTGGGCCTGAGGTGAGGCTAATAGTGGTGATAGAGGTTGAGCTTGAGGATTGCTTTGGGCCTGCTGAACGGGCTGAACTGCTTGAACGGGCCCTTGTGGAAGGGTCGTCATAATTGGGGTCATTTGTTGGAAAGCCAGAGGCATGGCTTTGTGGACTGCTGGGTTCCGCATACAGACGATTCTGACCGAATCTAGTTCATGATCTATGGTGCGCAACCCATCTTTCAGAGAGGAGACGTGCTCCTGCATGCAGGGACCAAGGGGATATCCAAAAGCACCTGAGGATATGAGTGGGATGGACAGAGTGCGTCTAGTCATCACTTGGGGATGGATCCATCCAGCAAGGGTCAGTACAGAGCGTAAGGCTGATTCCAATACCATTTGTGACTGTCCGGCATCCCTTGGGTCATAGACCGGGCCTACAGCGTGTATCACAACATCAGAAGGGAGATTGCCTGCTCGGGTCACCGCAGCCTGTCCAGGCGGGATGGGGCCATACACAGATACGTGGGATATGCAGTCCTCGATTAAATCCTGTCCTGCAGCTGCTTCTAGAGCACAGGCCAAGCCTCCCAGGTTCTGGAGATTGGAATTGGCTGGGTTTACTATGGCCCCCACTTGGTGGGTGAGAACATCCCCATAGCCTATGGACAGTGTGACAGGACATCCATCAGGGCGGACATAATCCTGTGAGTGACAGCGGGTCCAGACCTCATACCCTACTTGTGGTACAGGGGCTAGCAAAGCTCTGGAAGCGGGTGTGGAGTGTGGGCTAGAGGTAGGCCATTCAGCCTTCAGGAGCGGAGGAGGGAAGGACCTAGGTATGGGTGGCTCCAAAGTTGCAGGGAGCGGGGAGGGAAACGGAGGTGTGGGTAGGGGTAGGTCCTGTGGACTGGGAGACCACCCTCTTTGGGGTCCTTGATCATCTGGGTCGATGGCACCCCGTCTCCGGAGTACAACTTGGCGGATGTCCTCCTGGAATTGTGGGGAGCTCATATACTGTGAGGGGTCCGGAGCCCCTGACGGAGGAGGTGGAGGGCTCGTGGGAGGAGGCGGTATCCTTTGATCCACAGTGACTTGCGCTCTTGTTCTGACTGGGTAAATAGGAACCGGTGTACCTGGAAGGGCAGGGGCATGTGCCCTTGTTGTATCAATATCTGTGGGGTTTTCTGGCTGATAGTAGGCCCCTGTTGGCATTATCAAGGGATATAGGCCTGACTGGGAGCTTCCGGGTGTCCCAAGATGGCTGCAGAGGAAGTGGGGTGTTGGCTGTTTCCTGGTGTCCCAAGATGGCTGCCGGGTGTAGCAAGATGGCCACTGGAGGAAGGGGAGGGACCATTTACGGGTGTGCCAAGATGGCTGCTAGAGGAAGTGGGTGTCCCAAGATGGCTGCTGGGTGTCCCAAGATGGCTGCTGGGTGTCCCAATATGGCTGCTGGGTGTCCCAAGATGGCTGCTGGGTGTCCCAAGATGGGCATTTCCTGGTGGGGGCCAGGGGCGGGGAGCCCCACAAACACGACAGGACTCCGCCCAGGGCGGGTTTTGTTCACTACACACATGGCACACCCACCCTTCCGGTGATTTGGTGTCGGCACCATTATAGGGCGGTGGCTGGGGCACACTGGGTACAGTGACAGGCATAAGGGGTCTGACAGCCATTTTAGTTACATCAACAAGATCACATTCTGAACATTTTATGTATCCAAACAAAGGCTTAGCACCTTCTGATCCTCCTGCACCGTCTACCTCTCTCCAGCCCTCAACTTTCAAATCATTTGCTACTCTAAGATGTGCTTGTGCTTGGTGCAGGAGTCCCTGATCACTTAACATTCCTTTCTTCTGACTTACATAATCTTTCCACACTGAAGGCTGAAGTCTGCCCGTACTGGGTAGACCCATCATTTTATACAAACTCCTCACATTTTTAACAGCCTTCTTGCCTGCCCGTGACTCCACAATCTCACCAACTCACAAAGCACCACCCTCTAACTTGTGGGGTTTTTCTGATTTAAACATGCGCATCATGATGTTAACAGAGTGCAATGATCTGTCGCGACTCAGACCACCGGCGTTACTTGCAGGTCACCACCCGTCAATGCAGAGTCCCCCTCGATACACTGACAAGACAAAAGAGTCCCTGCTCTATTCTGTCCCTTCCCTAACTGTGGATGGTGACTTTACAGCACAGTTCGCCGTGACACTCTCCACAGCACAGAGTCCCCCTCTATATGCTGACACCGGGGCTTCTCCTAATGAGGCGTCCCGTGTTAGACAAAGAGTCCTCCTCAATTTGTCACTTTCTCAGACGAAGAGCCCTCCTCAATTCGTCTCCTAAGGAAATTTGGTTATGCGCACCCCTACCACAATTCTCTACAAGATACTAGAAATTTGGACACTTTCAAACTGTCACGGGAGGCAACTATCTAGGACGGAAGTGTTGCACACGAGTATGTGCAGGCACGCGACGTCACTCGCTATGAGGTACAGTGACCGGAGGAGGAGGAAGTGGTGCACACGAGTACGCGCAGGCACGCGACATCACTCGCTCTGACAGTGCTGGTTCGGGACGTGGCGTAGGATCGCTCACGGTCTCACCACTCGACCGGTCACCCACTCAGACCCAAATAGACAATCACAATAGGACCTCACAGTGACTGAGACACAGGCAAGTGGGACACATATACAGGATATATGATCTCAACTGACCGTGTTCTGGAGGCTGCAGTCCTCGAAGTCAGTCACCGCGGGCACCACTGGAAGTCCTTGGACGGGTCTGGCGGGCAGCGAGCCATTGGCCACGCCCCACGTTGTGGCGCCAATTGACGGGGTCGTCTCGTCAAACACTCGTCCTCAAGTCACTCCAAATTCAGGCTATTAGCATGTGGTATCAGTATAAGAAAGAGTCAGACCAAATTTCTGGTTCAAACTTAGACCATGCTTAGAAAGGTACTAGCAGGCACCGGTCTCAACACTGATCTGCTTTATTTCCGCATACACGAGATTATATGCACAAAACACGTCATACAATGTCATACGTAGCAAACAGGATGACAGGGTGGGGGTGGATAAACGGTTAACTGTGTTTTTGCTAACATCTGCAAGCGTAGGTAAACTGTATATGTCTAGCATCTTCCATCTCTGATTGGTTAGGTATTATTCAAGCAGGTTATAAAATGTAACGGCAGGAAATGTAGCCGCGTGGGCTCATTTCTATGTCTATATGTGTGACATTTCATGTAAAGTTCAATCATTGTAACATTTCCTTATTGTGGTTTTGTCCAGACGTCTGACATTTCCTCAGAGGAAACAGGTGTAGGCGTTTGGTCGATGCTGGCGTCTTCTTTAGCTCAAGCTGGTTTCTGCACATATCTGATATAATATTCGACAAGGGAAAAAACTTATTGTTTAAAATGGCGGCGATGAAACAAAATGGAAGCGAAGCATACATAAGCATAAAGCATAACAGTATATGAATATTTACCTTGACAGAGCGACTCTTCCTAAAAGTCGTTTATTTAATCTTACTATTCCTGAGAGAAAGGTTTTGGAGGACTACATACAGACAAGCTTGGCCGCCGATCACATTAGGCCTTCCAAGTCTCCTGTGGCGGTTGGATTTTTTTTTGTTAAAAAAAAAGGACGGCGGTTTACGGCCTTGTCTAGACTTTCGTGAGATTAATAAGATTACTGTACGCAATCCTTACCCACTGCCATTGATTCCTGATTTGTTTAATCAGTTAGTGGGGCCAAGTGGTTCTCGAAAATTGATCTTCGAGGGGCATACAATTTGTTGCGCATGAAGGAGGGGGATGAATGGAAGACTGCGTTTAACACTCCACTGGGTCATTTTGAGAATCTGGTCATGCCTTTTGGGCTTTCCAGTGCTCCGGCATTTTTTCAGAATCTTATTAGTGACATCCTTAGACCTTTGATCGGCAGAAGTGTGGTTGTGTATTTGGATGACATTTTGATTTATTCACTGGATTTGGAGTCTCATTGGAGGAGTGTGCGTGAAGTATTACAGTTACTGAGTGATAATTCACTTTTTGCCAAACTAGAAAAATGTGAGTTCGCTGTACAGAGACTTAGTTTTTTGGGCTACATTGTCTCCAGTGAAGGTTTTGAGATGGACCCGGTGAAAGTGCAAGCTGTGCAGGAATGGCCTGGGCCTATTGGTGTGAAATCAATACAGAGGTTTTTGGGGTTCGCCAATTATTATAGAAAATTCATAAAAAATTTTTCTGTGATTGCCAAACCTCTGACCGATCTCACCAGGAAAGGTGCTGATGCGGTTCAGTGGACTACTGAGGCCATTGAGGCTTTTGTGTTGCTAAAGGAGAGGTTCAGCTCTGCTCCCATCCTTACGCATCCTAATGTGACTAAACCGTTTTTGGTTGAGGTTGATGCTTCTTCTGTGGGGGTTGGCGCGGTGTTGTCTCAGGCTAAGACGGATGGAGTACATCCCTGTGCTTTTTTTTCAAAGAAATTTTCTGAGTCTGAACTAAATTATGATATCGGTAATCGGGAATTGTTGGCAATTAAACTCGCATTTGAACACTGGCGTCATTTTTTGGAGGGAGCGGAATTTCCCGTTCAAGTCTTCACCGATCATAAAAATCTGATCTACCTTGATGCTGCCAAACGCTTGAATGCCCGTCAGGCTAGGTGGGCACTGTTTTTCTCACGGTTTAATTTTACCGTTACTTACATCCCAGGTACTAAAAATGTTAAAGCTGATGCTTTGTCTCGCAGCTTTTCTCCTATGGTGGGTACTGAGGAGGAGGAGGAAAACATCTTGCAAGAGGGGGTTGTTATTGCTGTTTTGAAAGAAAACCGTTAGCACAACCTGAATGAAACTGGTGCTTTAAAGTCTAGGTTCCCACACCGGGTACTAATAATGAAAAAAGGCTTAAGCACTCAACTTAAAAGGTTTATTAGTAGTATCTCCAAACGTTTCGGTCAGAAAAGACCTTCATCAGTGACTACTGTAATCATAATATAAACGCATAAGAATATGTACAAACAAAATAAGAAACATTGCGATAAATAAAGTATATACAAAAAAGTGAGACACGGGTCACAGGACAGACAATAGAAAAAACGGTGGGTCAGCTCTGAGTATACCAAGACAGTCAAAATAGTATCCAAGAAGAATGAATGGGTAATAGTGCCATACCTTATTTTTATATAGAAGATTGTCTCCTAAAAAGGGGAGAGGTGCGTGCCCCAAGGAAAGTGTGCTGCCTGGATAAGAGTATAACATGGTGAGCATATTATGCCACAGCTGTGAGTCTAATGTGACTAATCAAGTAGTACTTACTTAAAGACAAACGTGCTCCTAAACAAATGGTATCCGGTCAATATATATATATATATATATATATATATATATATATATATATTACCTCAGTAGAAATATCCAGTGACTAAGCTTGCGGTATCCACCGCTATGTAGACTGGAGCTGTCATTAGCAAAAAACAAAATCAGGGGCATAAAAAATCAGGGGCATAAAAACCATATCTTCTATATAAAAATAAGATAAACAATAGGAAATAGTTTGGCTTAACCAAATGATATACCACACTGTAGAAGCCATCAATAACGGACTAATTGACCCATCGCAAAATTGAATTAAAACAGAACAAAGTGATGTTACCACCACAAAAAAAGCGATCAAGGGTTGCTTATATGAGAAAATACAAAACTTTATTGAAGCATGACATGTATATACAATAAGAATATGTTAAGGTACAGGCAGGGACAGCAAGTATCAGTGCAGGGTGCCCACACAACCTAAAAGGGAAGGTAGGCGGACCGGTCCCAGATCACATGACAATATTATTAATAACTAAGCAGCACTACAAAAGCAGTGTGTATATAGTTCTCATGACACATAAGAAAAATCATCATCTAAATCTATTAGGAAAAAGAAATGCATAGCACGGGAAATCTAGTGTCAGAATGGTACTGTTGCCGCGGTCACTAGAAAGGACCATATGATCAATGTCAGGTACTGCGGTAGAAATGGGTGGAAACAAACACCAGAACATATGCAAGACAAGCGAAATGTGTGTAGTGAGACCTGTGGGCAAAATGCTACCACAGCGTCGGTAAATTACCTCAGTTGTCTGGTGTTAGTCCGAGAGCTGGGACCGGTGCGTCTGCCCCGACGCACGTTTCGGAATGAGATCCTTCGTCAGGGGGCGTGGTGATGGAGGAAACCGGAAAGTTTAAAAAGGGGGATGAAGCGGATGTGGCGTTACGTGGACCGGAAGTGACGCCTGCTGTTGCCGTGACAACTCACTATGCAGTGCGGCGCCAGCGTCATGCAGGGGGCAGGCCGACATGTGGATTGTCATGACTACCAGAAGCATAAAGACGCCAGAAGCCGCACCGCAAGTGAGGCACAGCACAGAGGCGTGCAGGTCCACAATTAAAATACAAGCAGCAAGATGTAAGCAATGTGCAGAAAAGAGTAAAAATGTCAGAATATGTTGGTTTGAAAAGGTAAGGTGGTGATTACTTCATGAACAGTACAAGTACCTATATGTGTAAATACTTTAAGTTCAAAAAGAAATATAATCATATGTATCATACAAGCAACTAATACAAACAATGATATGAATATCATAATAATAAATCGAAACATAATTATTATTAAATGCCAAGTGGCCAATATTAATGCTCACAATACAAATAAAGATTACATGAAAAGCAAAATAAAGTGAAAATAAATAGCTGAAAATAATGCAAAGAAAAAATACAAAACATAATGGATATGTAAATAAATCCACATAATGCAAACAAAATAAGAAAAAGAAAAAAGAAACAAGAAAAAATTAATAAATTAAGGCATCATGATATTCATTGAAGTATGTCCTGTTGCAGTTAGAACCACCAAAGGAAGACACCGATCATATTCGAACGACATGGTTAAACAACCTGGTGAACATAAAAAAAGGAAAGTTAAAACCGGTTTAAATGAAACCCTCCTAGAGTAGTGGGAACACCCACAGAGACACAGAAACCACAGCAGGGCAGCAATCACAAGAAGGGAACGAAATTCAAATTCTCATTAAGTCCTGATGGATGGACTGTATTAAGAGTCCAAATCCACCGTGACTCCATTTGTGCTAGTCGTTGGGAGACATTGCCTCCCCGGATCCCTAAGTCCACACAGTCAATACCTCTGACTCTGAACCCCTTACTTTGGCAGTTGTGGTGTATTTTAAAATGCTTAGGAATAGTCTTAAGCATAGATATGTCCACTTCATTTACAGCTGCCTCAATGCCCAAAACGTGCTCCCTGATCCGTATTTTTAGTTGGCGTGTGGTAAGTCCTACGTAGATCAGGGAGCACGGGCATGTGGCATAATATATCACTGCTTTGGTGGTGCACGAAATATTACTTTTGATCTTAAAGGATTTCGTACCAGTGGAGTTGGTGAAGGAGTCAGCACGGTCCATATTTACACATGCAACACACCGTCCGCAGGGAAAAGAACCCATGCGGGCGCTGTGTGCACTCAGAAAAGTAGTTGACGGATTTCCCACATAGTGGCTTCTAGTCAAGTAGCCATGTAGGTTTTTGGCTCGTCTATATGTAATAAGAGGCCTCTTGGGGATAACCTTAGATAGTATGGAGTCCGTTTTCAGAATAGGCCAAGCTCTGGTTAGTATTTGTCTGATTTGTTCAGACTGGGAATGAAAAGATGTCACAAATCGTATGGGTTCCATTTTGGGGCTATCATCTTGGGGCTTGTAGAGCAAAGAGTTCCTAAGACTATGTTTTGCCCTATTATATGCTTTTTTTACTGCCCTCCTACTATAGCCTCTCTCATAGAACCTCTCCTTCATGCTTGCAGCTTGAATTTCAAATTCATTATCCGTTGAGCAAATTCTGCGCAGACGCAGAAACTGCCCCACTGGAATGGAACGGATCATATGTTGTGGGTGGGCAGAGGAAGCATGTAAGAGTACATTAGTGGCAGTAGGTTTCCTAAATATCGTAGTCTGGATATTCTGATCTGTATCTCTCCTCAATGTTACATCTAAAAATTCAATTTTATTAGGATCAAAATTGAAAGTGAGCTTGATGTTACGGTCGTTGCTGTTCAGGCATCCAAAGAAAGTAACTAATGAGTCTGAATCACCTGCCCAGATCAGCAGAATGTCATCTATGTACCGCGTCCATAGGAGGACGCGATCCATAGATACCTGCTGATCTGAGAGGAGGAGGTCCCTCTCCCACAGACCCAGGAACAGATTAGCATAGGAGGGCGCAAAGGCCGCTCCCATGGCTGTTCCCTGGGTCTGCAGGAAAAAGGACCCCTTAAATACAAAGAAATTATGGGTTAATGTAAACTCCAATAATTCCAAAAGGAATGACCTCATATCTGAAGAGAACTGAGAAGCACCAAGAAAAAATTCAATGGCAAGTAAGCCATCGGTGTGTTTAATACTTGTGTAAAGTGACTCTACGTCAGCGGTCACTAACATAGAGTCACAATCCAGGGATAATCCATCAACCCTGCGAAGGAGAGAATTAGTATCCTTCAAATAAGAGGGTAATTCCTCTACTAGGGGTTGTAGCATATAATCTATCCACTGATTAACACGTTCCAAGTAATTCCCCTTCCCCGACACTATGGGGCGACCGGGTGGAATTGTAGAATGCTTGTGTATTTTGGGGAGCAAATAGAACGTAGGGATAGTTGGTTCAGTGACCGTCAAAGCTATTTCAAGTTCTTTAGTAATTACACCTTCTAGGGTGGCCTTAGACAGAATCCCCTTGAGCTGTGACAAGAAGGCAGACAAGGGGTTATATGTGAGCTTTTTGTAACAGGTCTTATTGTGTAATTGGCGAAATGCCTCCCTCTCGTACAT
The DNA here is from genome assembly GCA_033576555.1 of Oophaga sylvatica. Classification (NCBI taxonomy): domain Eukaryota; kingdom Metazoa; phylum Chordata; class Amphibia; order Anura; family Dendrobatidae; genus Oophaga; species Oophaga sylvatica. Next base: position 264,665,155 of record JARQOD010000001.1, read on the forward strand.
AACCATCGGCCAAAGTACTATATTACCCCCCTTGTCTGCCGACTTAATCACAACATCGGGTAGATCCTGCAGGTGTCTAAGGCGGTCACGTTCGTCCCTGGTTAGATTATCGTTCCTTATGGCATGTGAGATCTGCCCCAATTCATCTGAAACCACTTTAACAAACAAATCAATCGCACCACAGTTGGAGAGGGGGGGAACCTCTTGGAACGCGGGCGGATAGATGGAGGTATCTTACCTCCAGGTGTGGTGTTATGTTCCTCGGATAAATCCTCTAGGATTCTCAGGGCTGCTTGCTCTTCCTCTGTAGGAAAAAGTTTATTAGTTTCATCATTATGAAAAAAACGCCTGAATAGCAGAGACCGTGCAAAAATGTGAAGGTCCTTGACCACCGTGAATGTGTCAAGGCCTGTGGAAGGTGAAAAAGATAAACCCCTAGAGAGGAGAGAGCAGTCAGATGCAGAGAGGACATGTTGACTAAGGTTAATTACCTTACTCCTACCCTGCTCCTCATCGATAGAGTGGGTGCCTTGCCTCCTATACGGATGGTAATTGGGGTTCCTATATCTTTTAAATGAGGATCCAGAGCGTGTAACCATCGAAGAGGTGGATGTATTAGACTGTGCGCTCAAAGATGACACTGAAGTGTTAGATGGAGCACGTTGTAGTCGCCCAGGTTGAATTAATGTTTTCCTCCAGCGGTAAATGTTTTTTTGCTGGTAGTCTTTGACATCTCTATTAAGTTTAGAGGACTGGGTCTCATTAATTTTTTTAACTGTACTTTCTAGAATTTTATCAAGTTGAATCTCATACTGTTGTAATTGTTCAGTGTTGCAGTTGGAACGTAAGTTAGATAAAGCCAAGTCGATATTTTTATCTAATTCATTGATGTTATTGGTGTTAAACTTGATTAACAACTGCATGAATGTGTATGAGCACACATTACAAGCTTCTTCCCATTCTGCCACAAAGGTTTGGTCCTCGACTAGAAATGTTGGAGTCACGTGAATACGGAGGCCTCTGGGGATTAATTTACGTGATATATATTTTTCAAGAAAGATTCTATTCCACCAGAGCCTTGTCCGTTTAATTAGTGGTTTTTGTACTAAATCAAATAGAGAATCCAAGTTGTGATTGCCGGCCTGCTGCGTATCAGTGCTGCCCGTGCCAAAGACCTGTTCCGCCTGTCCAAGCCAGCTTTGTTCTCTGGCCCTAAAGTCCATATTTCCGTGGAACCAACCTGTGCTAAACACAGAAAAATCATAAGATAAACAAAAGGAAATAGTTTGGCTTAACCAAATGATATACCACACTGTAGAAGCCATCAATAACGGACTAATTGACCCATCGCAAAATTGAATTAAAACAGAACAAAGTGATGTTACCACCACAAAAAAAGCGATCAAGGGTTGCTTATATGAGAAAATACAAAACTTTATTGAAGCATGACATGTATATACAATAAGAATATGTTAAGGTACAGGCAGGGACAGCAAGTATCAGTGCAGGGTGCCCACACAACCTAAAAGGGAAGGTAGGCGGACCGGTCCCAGATCACATGACAATATTATTAATAACTAAGCAGCACTACAAAAGCAGTGTGTATATAGTTCTCATGACACATAAGAAAAATCATCATCTAAATCTATTAGGAAAAAGAAATGCATAGCACGGGAAATCTAGTGTCAGAATGGTACTGTTGCCGCGGTCACTAGAAAGGACCATATGATCAGTGTCAGGTACTGCGGTAGAAATGGGTGGAAACAAACACCAGAACATATGCAAGACAAGCGAAATGTGTGTAGTGAGACCTGTGGGCAAAATGCTACCACAGCGTCGGTAAATTACCTCAGTTGTCTGGTGTTAGTCCGAGAGCTGGGACCGGTGCGTCTGCCCCGACGCACGTTTCGGAATGAGATCCTTCGTCAGGGGGCGTGGTGATGGAGGAAACCGGAAAGTTTAAAAAGGGGGATGAAGCGGATGTGGCGTTACGTGGACCGGAAGTGACGCCTGCTGTTGCCGTGACAACTCACTATGCAGTGCGGCGCCAGCGTCATGCAGGGGGCAGGCCGACATGTGGATTGTCATGACTACCAGAAGCATAAAGACGCCAGAAGCCGCACCGCAAGTGAGGCACAGCACAGAGGCGTGCAGGTCCACAATTAAAATACAAGCAGCAAGATGTAAGCAATGTGCAGAAAAGAGTAAAAATGTCAGAATATGTTGGTTTGAAAAGGTAAGGTGGTGATTACTTCATGAACAGTACAAGTACCTATATGTGTAAATACTTTAAGTTCAAAAAGAAATATAATCATATGTATCATACAAGCAACTAATACAAACAATGATATGAATATCATAATAATAAATCGAAACATAATTATTATTAAATGCCAAGTGGCCAATATTAATGCTCACAATACAAATAAAGATTACATGAAAAGCAAAATAAAGTGAAAATAAATAGCTGAAAATAATGCAAAGAAAAAATACAAAACATAATGGATATGTAAATAAATCCACATAATGCAAACAAAATAAGAAAAAGAAAAAAGAAACAAGAAAAAATTAATAAATTAAGGCATCATGATATTCATTGAAGTATGTCCTGTTGCAGTTAGAACCACCAAAGGAAGACACCGATCATATTCGAACGACATGGTTAAACAACCTGGTGAACATAAAAAAAGGAAAGTTAAAACCGGTTTAAATGAAACCCTCCTAGAGTAGTGGAACACCCACAGAGACACAGAAACCACAGCAGGGCAGCAATCACAAGAAGGGAACGAAATTCAAATTCTCATTAAGTCCTGATGGATGGACTGTATTAAGAGTCCAAATCCACCGTGACTCCATTTGTGCTAGTCGTTGGGAGACATTGCCTCCCCGGATCCCTAAGTCCACACAGTCAATACCTCTGACTCTGAACCCCTTACTTTGGCAGTTGTGGTGTATTTTAAAATGCTTAGGAATAGTCTTAAGCATAGATATGTCCACTTCATTTACAGCTGCCTCAATGCCCAAAACGTGCTCCCTGATCCGTATTTTTAGTTGGCGTGTGGTAAGTCCTACGTAGATCAGGGAGCACGGGCATGTGGCATAATATATCACTGCTTTGGTGGTGCACGAAATATTACTTTTGATCTTAAAGGATTTCGTACCAGTGGAGTTGGTGAAGGAGTCAGCACGGTCCATATTTACACATGCAACACACCGTCCGCAGGGAAAAGAACCCATGCGGGCGCTGTGTGCACTCAGAAAAGTAGTTGACGGATTTCCACATAGTGGCTTCTAGTCAAGTAGCCATGTAGGTTTTTGGCTCGTCTATATGTAATAAGAGGCCTCTTGGGGATAACCTTAGATAGTATGGAGTCCGTTTTCAGAATAGGCCAAGCTCTGGTTAGTATTTGTCTGATTTGTTCAGACTGGGAATGAAAAGATGTCACAAATCGTATGGGTTCCATTTTGGGGCTATCATCTTGGGGCTTGTAGAGCAAAGAGTTCCTAAGACTATGTTTTGCCCTATTATATGCAGACAACTGAGGTAATTTACCGACGCTGTGGTAGCATTTTGCCCACAGGTCTCACTACACACATTTCGCTTGTCTTGCATATGTTCTGGTGTTTGTTTCCACCCATTTCTACCGCAGTACCTGACATTGATCATATGGTCCTTTCTAGTGACCGCGGCAACAGTACCATTCTGACACTAGATTTCCCGTGCTATGCATTTCTTTTTCCTAATAGATTTAGATGATGATTTTTCTTATGTGTCATGAGAACTATATACACACTGCTTTTGTAGTGCTGCTTAGTTATTAATAATATTGTCATGTGATCTGGGACCGGTCCGCCTACCTTCCCTTTTAGGTTGTGTGGGCACCCTGCACTGATACTTGCTGTCCCTGCCTGTACCTTAACATATTCTTATTGTATATACATGTCATGCTTCAATAAAGTTTTGTATTTTCTCATATAAGCAACCCTTGATCGCTTTTTTTGTGGTGGTAACATCACTTTGTTCTGTTTTATATAAAAATAAGGTATGGCACTATTACCCTTTCATTCTTCTTGGATACTATTTTGACTGTCTTGGTATACTCAGAGCTGACCCACCGTTTTTTCTATTGTCCGTCCTGTGACCCGTGTCTCACTTTTTTGTATATACTTTATTTATCGCAATGTTTCTTATTTTGTTTGTACATATTCTTATGCGTTTATATTATGATTACAGTAGTCACTGATGAAGGTCTTTTCTGACCGAAACGTTTGGAGATACTACTAATAAACCTTTTAAGTTGAGTGCTTAAGCCTTTTTTCATTATTAGTACCCGGTGTGGGAACCTAGACTTTAAAGCACCAGTTTCATTCAGGTTGTGCTCACGGTTTTCTTTCAAAACAGCAATAACAACCCCCTCTTGCAAGATGTTTTCCTCCTCCTCCTCAGTACCCACCATAGGAGAAAAGCTGCGAGACAAAGCATCAGCTTTAACATTTTTAGTACCTGGGATGTAAGTAACGGTAAAATTAAACCGTGAGAAAAACAGTGCCCACCTAGCCTGACGGGCATTCAAGCGTTTGGCAGCATCAAGGTAGATCAGATTTTTTCATTGTTATTGCTGTTTTGGACTCCGTGTTGGAAGATGAGATTCTTAAAGCACAGGAGAATGCCCCATCTAACACGCCGCATGGGAGGTTGTTTGTGCCTGGTACCCTGAGGAGAGATTTGTTTGTTGAATGTCATGACTCTCGGTTGGCAGGTCATCCTGGAATCTCTGAGACCAAGAGACTTGTGGGTCGCAGTTTTTGGTGGCCAGGATGGCAGAAGGAAGTCATTAAGTGGGTGCGTCAATGCACTGTGTGTGCTAGATCTAAGTCTTCTCATACTCCTGCTGCGGGGTTGCTTTGCCCTCTGGAGGTCCCTAGTGCACCTTGGACACATTTGGCTATGGACTTTATTACTGACCTTCCTCCCTCTGAGGGTTTCACTGTCATCTGGGTGGTCGTGGACCGTTTTAGCAAGATGTGTCACTTGGTTCCTTTCATCAAACTGCCCTGCGCTAAGACTCTCGCTAAGGCCTTTGTCAAGGAAATAGTCAGACTACATGGTGTTCCTACTGACATTGTTTCTGATAGGGGACCTCAGTGTGTGGCTCGTTTTTGGCGCGCTTTTTGTGACAGGTTGGGAGTTCATTTGTCGTTTTCATCCGGATATCATCCTGAGTCTAATGGCCAGACAGAAAGGAAAAACCAGGATGTTGAGCAGTTCTTGCGTTGTTTTGTGACTGATAATCAAGAGGGGTGGTCTGAGTTTCTGCCACTTGCTGAGTTTGCTCTTAACAACCATACATCTGCTTCGGCTGGTTGCTCGCCTTTTTTTTGTTGTACTGGGAGACATCCGTCGTTTGGGTCATTTTCCAAGTTGGGATCGGCTGTACCTGAAGAGGAGAATTTTTCTGGTGTTTTGGAGAGAGTTTGGACTGATGTGCTTGGTAATCTTCAGGAGGCTAACAAAAGATCCAAAGTGTATTTTGATAGAAAACGAGAAGAGGTTTTGTTTGCTATTGGTGACATGGTTTGGTTGTCCTCTAAGAATCTGCGCTTGAGGATTCCGTCTAAGAAATTGGGTCCCAAGTTTGTAGGGCCCTTTAAGGTGCTTCAGGTTATTAACCAATCTGCTGTTAAGTTGGAGCTTCCCACCTCCTGGAAGATTAATCCGGTGTTTCATGTTTCTCTCTTGAAAAAAGCTGAGGTCTCAGATGGAGACGTCTCGGCCACTTTTCCCCTGGTGGTGGAGGACGGGCAATATGAGATTTCCCGCATCCTAAATTCTAGACGGTATAGAGGGAGTTTACAGTACCTCATCGCTTGGAAGGGTTATGGACCCGAGGATAACTCATGGGTGAGGGCGGATGATGTTTCTGCGTCTAGACTTGTCAGAGCGTTTCACAAGAGGTTTACGGATAAGCCTAAGTCCTAGGGGATCCGGAGGATCCGCTTAGAAGGGAGGGTACTGTTAGAACCCTCTTGTTAGGTTTTGTTTCAGTTTGCTGGTCACATGACCTTTTTTCCCTATTTATTCTGGCTCCGCCCTTCTGGCTTTGCTGAACTTCATTGTATTATCTACTCTTAAGCTAGCCGGGTGCTTAGGTGCCTTACTTAGTCAGTTTTGCTTGTTCTTAGGATTCTAAGTAATTTGTTTTCTGTTTTATTTTTCCCTGCTACAATTTCTGTTAGGAGGTGCCCACCTTTTCTCCCAGTCCCTAGATCTTGTAGGGATTCCTTCCTCGCAACTATAGGTCTTCGTTCAGACTAGCTGAGGACTTTAGCGGGTCTGGTCGCAGGATCAGGTTCCCCGTTACATCGTAGGGATCCAGCTTAGTTCTATTGTAGGGACAGAATTCCTATCTTTCCTTAGTGCTTGTAGCAGATCATAACAGTCCCTCCATCAGTGTAATATTTCTTGCACTGTGCATAGCATTTCCTCTAATAGCAAGTAAAGAGAACTCTGCTACAGCCGCCCTGAAGGCCGTAACTAGAGATGAGAGGTATTCGAATTGAACTGTTCGCCAATTTCAAATTCAAGCTGTTTTGGGCGGTGTTCGAGCCGTTCGACGAACCCGAACAATTTGGAAAAAATCCGGCTGTTCGAGGTTATGTTCGATACTGTTTGTGCACCAAAATCGTAACTGGATTTTTTCACAGTTTTGCTGAGAATCAATGTTAATACACAGTTTGAGTGTCCAGCGTGGCGGGGGGAGAGGCATGGCATGGATCTCTGCAGAGATAATGAAGATCTCCATTTTTTTTTCTCTTTTTTTTCATTTCCAGTGGGCGGTGCAGTCTGTCAGCCTATCAGCAGCGCACACACGGAGCGATTTTTTTTTTCACACAAGCAAGGGCTGTGTATGTCACATGTCCTTGCCCTATAAGACCCAGCCATTTTCCCCGTCACCACCATTTTCTCACTGCTGCAGCTCAGTGTTAGAGGCACTGCTGCTGCTGTGAGCGCTATCTTGTGCAGCAGCAAATTGGAAGCTAAATTTGACTTAAAGCGACAGAAAGGTTTAGGGAGTAGGGAGTGGGGCTAGTTTGTAATTGCAGCCCTTTTGAGAAGTAAGATATCTATGGAGTTGTTCAATAAAGGGCCCAAAATTAAGAAAAAATAGATGGGAGAGGTCTCTATGAATACGAATTCCTAAGTATTTGATACCCTGTGAGGGCCATGCAAAGGGAAAGTTTGACTGGATGGAATCCTGTATGGATTTGGGGAGGGAAACATCGAGGGCCTCAGACTTCGCCGCATTGATTTTAAAATTTGACCATGTACCAAAGTGATCTATTTCAGCCATAACAGCAGTGATGGATATATGTGGTTGAGTGATATATACTAGGACATCATTCATCAGCAAATGCAGAGCACTTGTACTCGGTGCCTCCCACCTCAATCCCTCAAATATTGGGGTTATTGTGAATTGATGAGAGCAGGTGCTCCATCACTAGGATGTATAAGAGAGGGGACAGAGGACATTCCTGCCTTGTCCCATTGGTAATTATGAAAGGTGATGATAATGTTCAGCCTAGCTGACGGATTGCGATACAGGGCCATGATTTTGGCTATAAAAGGGTCCCCTACCCCAAGCTTTTTAAGAGAATAATATATGGCGTGCCAGGAGACTCTATGGAATGCTTTCTCAGCATCCAACGAGAGTATCTAATTACAAATTTTTAACTGCATCTAGCCCAGACAATAATTTTGGGCCTAGTAGCAGTGTCTGCTAGTCAGCGGATTAACCCAGCTGTTAAGCAAGCTACACCACCTGTAGTTTGGACACTTAATTTTTTCAAAGGAAATGCTTTGAGCCCCCGGGACACTCAGTGAAGAACATCGGGGAGGCACCCCAAGGCACAGGGACTGTGACTGGCGGTAGGACGCCTTGCGGTGGACCGCCAAGCTCGATCGTTATAAAAGCTTTTTAACTGCAGCAGCTTTACTGGACGCTACTGGAGCTGGAATTACCGCGGCTGCTGGCATGAGACTTGCCCTCCAATAGATCCTTGTAAAAGGATTTAAAGTGTACTCATTCAAATTAGAAAGACAATTTAAATTAAAAAGATTAGACCTGCCTCCACCGCAGGGGCTCGCTCGAGCCACCAGCAGACAGGCACCAGTATTGGGAGAGGGGGGCTGGCCGTCAGGTCAGGGTCCACCGCAGCTCAGGCACAAACCCGGCGACACGCAGGTCGCACAGGCAGGAACGGACTGGCCGTATCGGCTTTGCACTTTTTTGGTTTTAGAAGGGCATGACATGCCTATATCTGTGTCTCCCCCTCCTTTTACTCCTCCAACTCTTTTCTTTTCGCATGACTATATGTACTTGTCACTTTTCCATATGTTAGTTGTGTCTTCTGAACAGTTTGTCAGCTTTTGGACACCTTTGAAGTGTTTTCTATGTGTTTCTATGTGTTTTAGTTTGCCTGCCATTGGTTTTAACGGTGTTCGACGGTGTTTGACGAACAGTTCGTCGAACACTCGGGTGTTCGGCGAACCGAACCGAACTCGAACACTACGGGGGTGGCTCAACACTAGCCGTAACCTCACTTGTCTCATGAGGAGAGAATCATCACTTTCATGTACACAATATACTGTGAACTTTGCCTTTAAGAGAGAGATTGTACTCCATTACCTTATTCAGTAAAATTGTCATGTTTACAAGTTCACCTGCGTGTCTGGCTGCTTGAGATTGCACCAACACCATGGGAGCTCCAAAACCTGCACTGAGACACCACCGCTACAGGAGAGTACCTGGGGTCCTATACCATCCACAAATGCCACCTCCCGCTATTGACAATTGTTGTGGACACGAGGGAAGTGTTGACGTGTCCAGCGACCCACTTCATTATCTACTGCCAGTGGGACTACATGCCCCAGCTGGCCCTTCTGCAACATCTGGCGCCTCTCCAGTGGCCCTCTACAATATGATGATTGCAATATATTAAGAGGATAAAAACTTTGATGGGAGTGATTTTTGAGCACAGTTTTGTATTACAGACACATAGGTAATTCCAGAGAAGAATAGCCCCATAACATGACATGACATGTTTTTCATTGACAGTGATTTTTTTCACGCGTATAAGTGTGAAAACTTCCCATTTGCCTATACATTCAGAGGCCTATTGAAATACAGCATTGGCCCAAAATGTCATATTACAACACAAAAATAAGATATGTTTTATGGCCGTGTAAGGCCGTTGTATGTCCTACTTATTCATATGTTAAAAAAAAATAACGATAATTCTCTTGATTGCTGTTGTTCACATCTTTTATTCAAAAGTAAAAATCATAACACCATAATGAAAACTATTAGAGCAAGTGGTGGAAATGGATAAATCAAAAATGGTCATTCCTGATAATTGCAATATGTAAACATTAATAAAAGAGTTCCCATCAATTTGTGGTCTCATTGATTGCCTCTAACAAGAGCCAATTTATCTGCCTGTGTAAAAGAATCCTTACTAGTTATAGCAATATCTTTAGTATTAAACCTCCACATAATAGTAATTGTATCCTGCACCAAGAACACAAAAGAAAGTTCTTATAACTTATTGTTGAGAGTCTCAAAACATTGTAAAATATATATTTGGCACTTAAAGTGGAATTTTCAAATTATTTTCATATCACGAACAAGTAAACCAGATCACTCTCTGAGAAAGTTTAATGGTAGAATTTTGGACAGGAAAAAAAAAAAGAACATTGTAAAAGAACAAAAGGAAGAATCCAACCACATCTTGTTGGCAAGACGGATGATCTTAGATGCATTCTTGTGTTGAGAAAGTGAGTATTAATCCAATGTGGTTATTATTCTGTCATAAAGAGTTTCATCTGCTACAGAAAATGAAATGTAGAGCCCTGTTAAAGTCTGCAAAATGCTAACGTTATAGTTTGCTCTTTTCTTACATGTTTCTTATGCCAGGTGTTCAGCTGACCAAGCATACAATAAATCAGGGTTTTGGTTTGGGATTCTGATGTCATGCGTCACAAGAAGGGGGTTATGAAAATCAGCAGTGTAGCATTACTTTTTTAAAAAAAACAGGTTAGCTGAGTTTTCCAGCGGGAAAAACAACATTTCGTAGTCGTAACTTACTAAAGCCCTAAGGAAAAAGTGTAAATAGCCACAAAAATCTTGTATATGGAAAGACTCCTCCATCAAATTCATTTCATTAAAAGATGAAATCCAAGAAAAATAATCATTTTCTTGAACACAAATACATAGGGCATTGCCCATGGTATATGAAAGAAGTTATTATTTTCTATGCAGGTTATGCAGTGAACCTGACTGATGAAACATCAGAAAATGATGGCATGGCCCGCCCAAGGAATTCATGGCTCACACAATCTTAGAAACAGTTTATTGACAAGAGTTAATTTGAATTATTGTTTCTTTTAAGGAAAAATATAATACAATGTGACAGCGATTAAAGGCTAGGCTGGCAATTAAAGCAGTTAGAGAGAGGATGTTATAGCGGCCTTCAGGCCAAATTAATCTTTACTGTGTGTTGCTTGATGCAAGGGAATACAAAGAAGGTTATCGTACGTCTGATACATGAAAGTTTGGCAAGATCATATTGTAGATTATTGTTTTCCCATTTCTAAAAAATATATATGCTGCAGATACAGTTGGACAAACAAGATATAATTATCCTAATTCTATGTCACATAATTGGAATCTGTTCCCTTTTAGAAATGTTGTTCACATTTCTCTAGTCAATTTGTCCTTCACTTTTCTTTGTCTTCCATAAATTTATTCAGCTGTCAATTATAATGCTTTTTCAAGTCATCTTCTTTTCCTATTTTGATCAAGTAACAAGGGGATGCAAATAAGCTGAAAAAGGACAGTGGTAGTAAATTAAAGAGAATCTGTCACCAGGTTTATGTTGCCCCGTCTGAGAGCAGTATGATGTAGGGGCAGATATCCAGGGATGTATCACTTACTGGGCTGCTTGCTGTCATTTTGATAAAATCACTGATGTATCTGCTGCAGATCTACCAGTCCTCTGAATGCTGAACTCTGTATAACCCCGCCCACACCATTGATTGGCAGCTTTCTGCCCACATACAGTATGCATAGGCAGAAAGCTGCAGTCAGTGGTGGTGATCTGCTTTTACAGGGCTTATGAATATAAAGGACTACATGGCAGCAGGTTTACTAGTCCTCTAGTGATAATCTCCTGCTAATATAACATGATTGTATCAAATTGACAGCAAGCAGCCCAGTGAGAGACAAATGATTTAAGTCAGGGTCTCTCTCTCTACATTATGCCGTTCTGAGATTAGGTGCAAAGACCTGGTGACATATTTAAGAAAAATGTATGCTTAAAAGGTGTCATACTATTTTGTCAGTGGTTTTCCACATTGTCTGTTACGTCATATGGGCATCATGGAAGGAAATCGACACTCAGGCAGACAATGGAAAGACTGGTTTCCACTCAGACAGAACTGGTCCATTCATGTATTCCATGGCGTTCCATTAATTGAAAGTAATATCACAGATCAGGGTATAAGCCGAAAATATACGGTTTGCCCAAACAAATCAAGAAAACATTGAAGACAGCAATGTTACCAAACAACATATGTAGCATTGACTCATAGAAATTTCCTTGTTAAAAATATATTAAATCATATAACGATTCACGCTTTCTAAAAATACCACTATACCACAGTCAAAAATAATCTCCACACCATGAATACAAATGATGTATCTATCACAATAAATGCAAGCAATATTATCACTATCAGTAGTGTCCATTAAGGCAGTAGGAAATATTCCAGTGGCTCTGATGCTGTGCATTTTCTACTCCTCTTGAGATCTTATAAAAATAAAGTAAGTACAGTGCAATTAATGCTTTATTTTCCTTTTCCCTATTTCTCTGCATCTCAGAGCTGCCAACAAAGGAGAGGATGGCGCCATCAGGGAGTGATGAAGAAGACTAACGCTCTCGCCCCCGTGCGCATGCAGCCTCACTAACATACAGTATATGATAACGTGATTATTCTGAAGAAATGCTTTGGGGCCATATAGGAATCCATTACCTTTGCATATTGAAGATTTATTCGATAATGTATTCTGTTATGGGCTTATCACATATTTCATATGGATATTATTTGTGAAACTGAAATTATTTTGGAGCATGGGACCTGAATTAGTTTGGGGTCACATCTGGGGTTTCATACATTTTCTGCCTCTCCTGCTTTTTTAACTTATGTCACTTAACGTCCAATTTTCTAAGATTTGAGTAGAGTTAGATAGTTGTTATACAAATGTCTTTTTGGCCAACAGTTATCTTTCCTGACTCCAGAATATACATGAATATTTGGCTCGGGTGAGCATTTAAGTGTTTTCATTGGGGAGAGAGGAGACAGGCGCTGCCAGAAACTCTAGAAGTGGCTCGCACATCTCCCAGAAAACAAAAGGGTCAGTGTTCAAATGCAAACTGCCTGACAGAACAACATTCACATTAAATTAAATTGGGATCATAGGAGAGGAATGAACAATGGAAGAAGGAGGCAATCCGTTATCCTCCTAGGTTTCATTTTTTGGGTGTGTGTTGTGAATGTGCTAGAAATGAATTCTGAGCAGAAGCTCCCTCTGGTGGTTACAAACAGTACTGAACTATCCAATGAAGATTGTGAAGATTGGCGATCAGGTGTTACTGACTGGTCTTATATAAGGGAGGTTCCCTCCCATCAGGGTTGCTGGTGATCAATTGTTCTGGTCTCATCTTTGATTCCTGTTCACTTTGTAGCTTGCTGTTTCGTGCCTGCATCTTCTGCTAACAGATAAGACATTTTCTTCTTTTAGTTTTTTGTGCTTGCTTTTTGCATTTTGTCCTGCACTTCTTTGGGGGTCTGCCGGGTCCCCTCAGGGGGCTTGTGCTCCTCTCAGTTTAGTTCAGCCACTGTTGTTTGTTCATTTGCCTTTTCCAGTTTTTTCAGTGGCTGCTGTTTAGTTTTTGTTACACCAGAGAACTAATTTAGGTGGTAGAGGTCGTGTGATCTCAGGTGTTTTTGTAATTAGTAGAGTTGGTACTTTTCAGGGTTTTTGGGATTGCAGTAAGTGTCCTTCCTATCCTTTTCTATTTAGGAAGTTTGGGCCCCAACGTTTGCTCATACTATTTTCTGTCTGTGTCTGTATCTCCTCTTGTCTAACCGCCATTACATGTTTGGGGGCTTTCTATGTTCTTTGGGGATCTGCTCCGGGGCAAATAGTTTTCCCCTTTCTGTCTTTAGGTGTAGTTAGCTTCTCAGGCTGTGACGAGGCGTCTAGGACCAACGTAGGTACACTCCACGGCTGCCTTTAGTTGTGGTGGTTAGTCAGGGTACTGCAATCCCATAGATTCCAACCTCTCTGGTTATTTCCTTTTTTGCTTGCTCTCCTCAGCTACCAAATCATAACAGTATCACCGGCCCAAAAAATGATATTTGTATGGTACTCACAGAAGGGAAAAATAGTGTTAAAAAAAGAAGATTGTCAGAGTTGTCAGAGATTTTTTTTTTTTTTTTCCCTCTGTATCTCTGGGTGCTGAGGAAGATTTTTTTTTCTCTCAATGGAGTTTGCACAGTTGTCTGGCCGTGTGGATCAGCTTGCCACTGAAGTTCGGAGTATTGCTACCTATCTTGCGAGGTTGCCTGTTGTGGAACCTAGGATTCCCATGCCAGATTTGTGTTTAGGGATCGAGCTAAATTTCTGAATTTCAAAAATAACTGTAAGTTGTTTTTTGCCTTAAAATCTAAGTCCTCAGGGAACGCAGCACAGCAGGTTCAAAATGTCATCTCTCTCCTGCGCGGCGATCCTCAGGATTGGGCTTTTTCCCTGACACCTGGGATCCTGTTTTGAGTAATGTTGATGCATTTTTTCAGGCTCTGGGGTTATTGTACGATGAGCCTAATGTCACTGATCAAGCTGAAAAAGCCTTGTTGGCATTAAATCAGGGGCTTGAGGACGCTGAGTTATACTGTTCGAGATTCCGAAGGTGGGCAGTCCTGACCAAATGGAATGACGATGCTTTGGCAGCCCTTTTTCGGAAGGGTCTGTCAGAGAATGTAAAGGATGTTATGGTGGGATTCCCTGTCCCCTCTGGTCTCAATGATTCTATGTCATTAGCGATTCAAATTGACAGACGTTTGCGTGAGCGTAGAGGTATGCGTGGAATAGTGTTGCCTTGTGAACCAGCTTCTGAACCCATGCAGTGTGATAGAGTGGCTTCTGGGGCACAGCGTCATGAGTTTAGAAAACGCAATGGGTTATGTTTCTACTGTGGTGATGCCTCTCATGCTATTTCAGTCTGCCCTAGGGGAAGACGTTTTGCATGCTCAGTTGTCTTGGGTAGTGTTCAGACTAAATTTTTGTTGACTGTTACCCTGATTTGCTCCCTGTCCACATTTTCTGATCAGGATTTCGTTGATTCGGGAGCAGCTATTAACTGATGGATTTTGATTTTGCTAAACGTTGTGGGTTTCCCTTGATACCCCTACGGAAGTCTATTCCCCTACTGGAGATCGATTCTACCCCTTTGGCTGAGAATAAACCTCAGTTCTCTACTCAGGTGATAATGAGGGTTGAACCTGATCATCAGGAGACTTGCAAATTTTTGGTGCTGTATAATCTGCATGACATTATCGTACTGGGTTTCCCTTGGTTGCAGTCTCATAATCCTGTTTTGGATTGGAAATCTGTGTCTGTAACCAGTTGGGGCTGCCAATGTGTTAATACCAACACTCCTGTTTTTTCTGCCTCCCCCCAGGCTCAGGATGTTCCTGACTTTTTGACTGATTTTTCTGATGTGTTTAGCGAAAGTAAATCTGCATCCTTGCCCCCCCATAGGAGCTATGACTGCGCTATTGAATTAGTGCCTGGTAGTAAATTCCCTAAAGGTCGCCTTTTTAACTTGTCTGTACCTGAACATGACGCTATGCGGTTTTATATCAAGGAGTCATTGGAGAAGGGTCATATCAGACCATCCTCTTCACCCTTGGGTGCCGGTTTTTTCTTTGTGGCCAAAAAGGATGGTTCATTAAGGCCGTGTATTGATTATCGTCTCTTGAACAATATCACTGTGAAATATCAATATCCGTTACCCTTGATTTCTGACCTGTTTTCCAGGGTGAAAAGTGCTACTTGGTTTACCAAGCTTGACCTCAGGGGGGCATATAACCTTATTCGCATTAAGCACGGGGATGAATGGAAGACAGCATTTAATACCCCAGAGGGGCATTTTGAGTACCTAGTGATGCCCTTTGGGCTCACTAATGCTCTTTCCTTCTTCCAGTCCTTCATGAATGACATTTTCAGGGATTTTGTGGATAAATTTCTGATTGTTTATTTGGATGATATCTTGATTTTTTCCAATGATTGGGACTCTCATGTGAAACATGTTCGGACTGTGTTCCAGATTTTGAGAGAGAATGCTCTGTATGTGAAGGGATCAAAGTGTCTTTTTGGCGTACAGAGGAACTCATTTCTGGGATTCATTTTGTCCCCATCTGTTATTGAAATGGACCCGGTCAAGGTTCAGGCCATCTGTGATTGGGTCCAACCTACTTCATTAAAGGCTCTTCAAAGATTCTTGGGTTTTGCCAATTTTTATTGTAAATTTATTGGTAATTTCTCTGTTATTGTTAAACCATTGACTGATTTGACCAAAAAGGGTTCTGATGTGGTGAATTGGCCTCCTGAGGCAGTCTCTGCGTTTCAGGAACTTAAGCAGAGATTCACTTCTGCTCCTGTTCTACGGCAGCCTGATGTTTCTCTGCCATTTCAGGTGGAGGTTGATGCCTCTGAAATTGGGACAGGTGCCGTTTTGTCCCAAAGAGATCCAGAGACCTCTAAAAGTAACCCTTGTGCCTTTTTCTCTCGAAAATTTTCTCCAACTGAACGTAATTATGACGTGGGTAATCGGGAGTTATTGGCCATGAAGTGGGCTTTTGAAGAGTGGAGACATTGGCTGGAGGGAGCCAAACATCAGGTGGTGGTCCTCACGGACCATAAGAATCTGGTTTATCTGGAATCAGCCAAGCGACTTAATCCTAGACAGCCCAGGTGGGCCTTGTTTTTCACACATTTTAATTTTGTGGTTTCCTTTCTTCCTGGCACTAAGAATGTTAAGGCGGATGCCCTCTCGAGGAGTTTCCTTGCGGACTCTCCTGAGTTATCTGATCCTGCTGTTATTTTGAAAGAGGGTGTAGTTCTTTCCGCCATCTCGCCCAATTTGAGACTGGCTCTGGAAGGGTGTCAGGAGGATAAACCCGAGCGCTGCCCTATTGGGAAATTGTTTGTCCCAGACCGATGGAAAAAGAGTGTGATGTCTGAGATTCATTGTTCCGCGTTGGCCGGTCATCCCGGAATTTTTGGTACCAGAGACTTGGTTAGCCGGTCCTTTTGGTGGCCTACTTTGTCTCGTGACGTCAGGGAATTTGTGCAGTCCTGCGGGACTTGCTCTCGCTCCAAGCCTTGCTCTCGCTCTAGTGGTTTGTTGATGCCATTGCCTGTGCCCAAGAGACCATGGACCCATATCTCTATGGATTTCATTTCCGACCTCCCTGTTTCTCAGAGAATGACCGTTATCTGGGTGATTTGTGATAGGTTTTCCAAAATGATACATCTTGTGCCATTACCTAAGTTGCCTTCCTCCTCTGAATTGGTGCCTTTGTTCCTTCAGCACGTGGTTTGGTTACACGGCATTCGTGAGAACATTGTGTCTGACAGAGGAGTCCAGTTTGTTTCCAGATTTTGGAGGACTTTTTGTTCTAAACTTGGTGTTCAATTGTCTTTCTCCTCGGCTTTTCATCCTCAGACCAATGGACAAACTGAGAGAACAAACCAGACATTGGAGACTTATCTGAGATGCTTTGTGTCTGCTGATCAGGATGACTGGGTCTCTTTTTTGCCTTTGGCTGAGTTTGCTCTTAATAATAGGGCTAGCTCTGCCACTTTGATGTCTCCATTTTTCTGCAATTTTGGGTTTCACCCTCGATTTTCTTCAGGACAGACGGAGGCTTCTGTCTGTCCAGGTGTTGACTCTGTTGTGGAGCGTATGCAGCAGATTTGGGACCAGGTAGTGGAGAGGTTGTCCCTCTCTCAGGAGAGGGCCCAGCGGTTTGCCAGCCGGCATAGGACTGATAGTCCTCGGTTTGAAGTGGGGGACTTGGTCTGGTTGTCTTCAAGAAATATCCCTATGAGAGTTGCATCTCCTAAGTTTAAGCCTAGGTTCATTGGACCTTATAAGATCATGGAGATTCTTAATCCTGTTTCCTTTCGTTTACTTCTTCCAGGGACATTTAAGATCCATAACGTGTTCCACAAGTCCTTATTGAAGAGGTTTGTCGAGCCAGTGGTTCCTATGGCTGTGCCTTCTGACCCTGTTTTGGTTGAGGGCAATCTGGAGTATGTGGTTGAGAAAATATTGAATTCTCGTTTTTCTAGACGGAAACTCCAGTATTTGGTTAAGTGGAGAGGTTATGGTCAGGAGGACAATTCTTGGGTGTTTGCTTCGGACATCCATGCTAGGAGACTCATCCGTGCGTATCACAGAGCTCATCCTGACCGACCTGGTTGCTCAAATGAGGGTTCGGTGACCCCTCCTCAAGGGGAGGGGTACTGTTGTGAATGTGCTAGAAATGAATTCTGAGCAGAAGCTCCCTCTGGTGGTTACAAACAGTACTGAACTATCCAATGAAGATTGTGAAGATTGGCGATCAGGTGTTACTGACTGGTCTTATATAAGGGAAGTTCCCTCCCATCAGGGTTGCCGGTGATCAATTGTTCTGGTCTCATCTTTGATTCCTGTTCACTTTGTAGCTTGCTGTTTCGTGCCTGCATCGTCTGCTAACAGATAAGACATTTTCTTCTTTTAGTTTTTTGTGCTTGCTTTTTGCATTTTGTCCTGCACTTCTTTGGGGGTCTGCCGGGTCCCCTCCGGGGGCTTGTGCTCCTCTCAGTTTAGTTCAGCCACTGTTGTTTGTTCATTTGCCTTTTCCAGTTTTTTCAGTGGCTGCTGTTTAGTTTTTGTTACACCAGAGAACTAATTTAGGTGGTAGAGGTCGTGTGATCTCAGGTATTTTTGTAATTAGTAGAGTTGGTACTTTTCAGGGTTTTTTGGGATTGCAGTAAGTGTCCTTCCTATCCTTTTCTATTTAGGAAGTTTGGGCCCCAACGTTTGCTCATACTATTTTCTGTCTGTGTCTGTATCTCCTCTTGTCTAACCGCCATTACATGTTTGGGGGCTTTCTATGTTCTTTGGGGATCTGCTCCGGGGCAGATAGTTTTCCTCTTTCTGTCTTTAGGTGTAGTTAGCTTCTCAGGCTGTGACGAGGCGTCTAGGACCAACGTAGGTACGCTCCACAGCTGCCTTTAGTTGTGGTGGTTAGTCAGGGTACTGCAATCCCATAGATTCCAACCTCTCTGGTGTATTTCCTTTTTTGCTTGCTCTCCTCAGCTACCAAATCATAACAGGTGTGCCTCGAAGTCCCACTTTGTCTAAATCACACTTTGTCTAAATCAGATAGTGGAACCATGGAAATTTTATTTTATTACTGAACTCTACAGAAATTAATGACTAGATTAATTTAAAGTTTACTTTGTAGAGGATTATTAAGAAAACTAACTGTCACGCACAGTGAAGGGAGACTAAGTGCAACACTAAGGGATAAGGGAACCAAACACTAGGGAAGAGGGAGTGGAGACCCCCAGACAGATCTAACATCACCCTGTCTGCCCTATCGTCCCTATGTAGGTTCCGCACCTATCGCTGAGCAGGATACCTAATCCCTGCCTGATCCTGGCAGTGCGTCCTGCACTGGGAAGTACAGGATGTGTGCTTGTCAATCCTCACTACCACTAAAGACAGATGGGATACACAAACAAGGGGAACACTTAGCTTGAGTAGACTCAAAAAGAAACACAGATGTCCTCCAGCAACACCAAAGAGTAAGATAGCCGACTGCAATAGCTCCAAGCCGTAACAGGAACTGAAAATAGAAATATCAACCGCAACTCCTAGCAGCAAGCTGGGGGTTATAAACATCCCAGTCCAGGTGTGTCAGCTAGAGACGAAGGAGATTGCCACTGGGTCCTAAAGTCAGAAGAACTAGGAAGGAGTCTGCAAAGCCAACCGCTAAGACCTTCTGCAGCTAGGTGTAGTGCGACTGTCTGCAGCCTCTGATACACCCGTGACAAGAACATTATTTTCAAACCTAAGAAATCCAATGGCTACCCACAGACACTGTTGTTCTACCTACGGGGCTAGACATTTCAAAAAATCTTTTATACAATTTATTATACTGAATTACCCTCTTCAATCTGTTGTTTAAACTATTATTTTTGCAATTGTCATACATTTTATACATATCACACTTATGACAAATCCTGTTCAGAGCATGATATATTATATTTTTCACTAGTTTTCTTTTTTGTTCTTTCCAATGTGCTACGTCCTTACCATATATGCACATGTAAGATTCCTCTAGTGAAAGTCATAAATGAAAAACAGTTTAAATATTGAGAAAATGTTCTATGGCATTCTCTTTTATCACATTCATATGCATTTTTCTATAAATCTCCAGGGCTCGTGTGTGCTCCTGATCCTTCATCTCACCGACCAAATAATTCACTATTTTGATCCATGTTATCACTTTACCAATGTAATTAATGGGTCTTCTAAGTCTGGGTGACTGCATTTGCTGACTGCTTTCATGATAACATTTCTATGTACAATTATTGCAGCATTTGCAACATCTAAAGTCAACTAAATTTGCTTTAAGGTTTTTTTTTAATTCAGTTAGCTTAGCTAGACAGGTTGAAAAGTCTTTGATCAGGTTTTTTAACTTTGACACTCAAATTTGCCCATAAGTTTCAAGCTTAGGCATCAGCAATAAAATCCAAGTATTTGCTTATTCAGTACTGGAAATGAAACGAGGCGGAAATAAAATATACATTTAATATTGCAGCAATTGCAAATGCTACACTGGATATATTGACTTACATAAGTCTCTAGTGGCACTTCTTTCTAATATTCCTTTCTGATATGAACATGTACTGTAATTAGGTTGATAAGTATCTTTTCCCTTGAAGATTTGCAAAAAAATGCATTACTTGCGTCACTTAGATGTGGAGAAATAACTGTTCCTATTGGACATACCATGTTATATTTGTCAAGACACACACTTATTGGATGCTGACCACTGTGTAGAATCCCTAACCATCATCTTTATGAACATAGTGAGCAAGGACAACTGCCCTATAAGATTTACACACTGAAAAAACTTTAATACAGCAAATGCATGTAATATATATAAAAGTATGTGAGATAGGCACTGTGCTTAAATATGTGTATTTGGAACTAAAAATATAATTTGTGCAATTGGATTTAATTAAAAAGTTTGCAATTTTGCTTTACAGATTATTTGTATCCTTGCACATTAAACCTTGATGTGGTCTGTTGAATATCATAGAATCATAGAATGTTAGAGCTGGAAGGGACCTCCAGGGTCATCATGTCCAACTCCCTGCTCAATTCACGATTGACTAAACCATCGCAGACAGATGTCTGTCCAGCCTCTGTTTGAAGACTTCAATTTAAGGAGAACTCATCACCTCTCATGGCAGCCTGTTTCAATCATTGATCACCCTCACTGTCAAAAAGTTTTTTCTAATATCTAATCTGTATCTTTTCCCTTTCAGTTTCATTCCATTGCTCCTCACGTTGCCATGTGCAAATGAGAATTAGGATGATCCCTCTACACTGTGATACCCTTCAAATATTTGTAGACAGCTAGTAAGTCTCCTCTCAGTCTTATCATTTTCAAGCTAAACATTCCAGATCCTTTAACCGTTCCTCATAGGACATACTTTGAGGTCAGCTCACCATCCTGGTAACGCTTCTCTGAACTTGCTCCAGTTTTTCAATATCTTCTTTTAAAATATGGTGCCCAGAACTGGATACAGTATTCCAGAACAGGCCTAATCAAGGAGGAGTAGAGGGGATAATTACTTCACATGATTTCGACTCTATGCTTCTCTTAATACATCCTACAACTGTGTTTGCCTTTTTTACTGCTGCATCACACTGTTGACTCATGTGCAGTCTGTGATCTAAAAGTATACCCAAGTTTTTTTCACATGTGGTGTTGCTTAGTTTTATTCCTCCCATTCTGTAGATGTAATTTTAATTTTTCTTGCTCAGAGGTAGAATTTTGCATTTCTCCCTTTTAAATACCATTCGATTAGTGGCTGCCCATTGTTCAAACTTATCTGTATCGTTCTGAATCCTTTCACTGTTTTCTCTAGTGTTAGCTATGCCTCCTAGCTTTGCATAGTCTGCAAATTTGATTAGTTTATCTTCAGTTCCCTTATCTAGATCTTTTATAAAAATGTTGAATATTACTGGGGCCAGAACAGAGCCTTGTGGTATTCCACTTGAAATACTCTTCCAATTGCATGTTCAACCATTTATTACCACTCTTTGAGTACGATCACGGAGCAAGTTATGAATCCATCTAACCATAGCCTTGTCAATTCCATACTTGATCATTTTTTCAATAAGAATAGTACAGTGGGTATGGAAAGTATTCATACCCCTTTAAATTTATTTCTCTTTGTTTCATTGCATCCATTTGGCCTGACATGCACTGTGAGCTGTGAAGTCTTATATAGACAGGTGTGTGCCTTTACAAATCAGGTCCTATCAGTTTAATTAAACACAGTTGGACTCCAATGAAGGAGTAGAACCATCTCAAGGAGGATCACAAGGAAATGGACATGTGACTTAAATATGAGTGTCTGAGCAAAGGGTCGGAATACTTATGACCATGTGATATTTCAGTTTTTCTTTTTTAATAAATTTGTAGAAATTTCTACATTAATGTTTTTTTCAGTCAAGATGGGGTGCAGAGTGTACATTATTGAGAAAAAATGAACTTTTTTGAATTTATCAAATGCAATAATTCCCCATATGTGGCCAAAAACTTTATTTGGGCACATGGCAGGGCGATGAAAGAGCGCTATTTCCTTGGATGATTGTGAATGCCATGCTGCATTTGAAGAACCCCTGACATGTGAAAACAACAGAAACGCCTCATAAGTGACCCCATTTTGGAAACTAGAACATTCAAGAGTTTCATCTGGGGGTGTAGTGAGTATTTTAACCCATAGCTGCCTCATAGAATTTTACAACATTGAGACGTGGAAATGTGACATTTTAGTGGTAAAAATATAATTTTTTTATTTGAGGCAAATTTGTCCGGTAAACAATATATAGGTTTAATAGGTAAAACTAGACCTCACAATTTATTGCGCAATTACTCCCAAATGTTGTCAGAAATTACTGTTAGGCCAGACGTCAGGGCTGAGAAGGGAGGAGAGCTATTTGGCTTTTGAAGCACAGACTTTGATAGAATAGTTTGCGAGCAACATTTGCGGAGCCCTAAAGGTGTCAGAACAACAGAAAAAGAACAAAAGACCCTATTGTAGAAATTGCACCGCTCAATAAACTCATCTACAGCTGCAGTGACTATTTTGTATCATACAAGCCAGGGTTTTTTCCTTGAGAATTGCAAATCTGCTAGTCTAGTACCCATACATTGTGTCCCCATACACTGTAGCGCCCCCATACATTGTGCCCAGCTTGTGCTTCTGGCGATTTACACCTGTAAATTCTTAAGTGCATTCTCTCCATTACAATAATGTCAAACATGTGGCTGTTTACTGTGGTTTAGGCACAGTGGGGCTCCAAAGGTGGTGGGCATTTGGATTTGGGAGAGCAGAATTCACTGGATTTTATGTGAACCATGTCGCTTTTCCAGAGTCTTTGTTCAACCAGTAACATGGGAACCCCCTATAGTTCCAGTGACAGATGACAGACCTGAGTGGGGGCTGGTTTTGTGCAGGATAAATTAGGGTTTTTATTGGTAACATTTTGGGTTACATAATATTTTTCGATTATTTCCAGTATAAGGTTGGG
>JARQOD010000001.1:264688267-264774381 GCA_033576555.1 Oophaga sylvatica
TTGTCAATCCTCACTACCACTAAAGACAGATGGGATACACAAACAAGGGGAACACTTAGCTTGAGTAGACTCAAAAAGAAACACAGATGTCCTCCAGCAACACCAAAGAGTAAGATAGCCGACTGCAATAGCTCCAAGCCGTAACAGGGAACTGAAAATAGAAATATCAACCGCAACTCCTAGCAGCAAGCTGGGGGTTATAAACATCCCAGTCCAGGTGTGTCAGCTAGAGACGAAGGAGATTGCCACTGGGTCCTAAAGTCAGAAGAACTAGGAAGGAGTCTGCAAAGCCAACCGCTAAGACCTTCTGCAGCTAGGTGTAGTGCGACTGTCTGCAGCCTCTGATACACCCGTGACAAGAACATTATTTTCAAACCTAAGAAATCCAATGGCTACCCACAGACACTGTTGTTCTACCTACGGGCTAGACATTTCAAAAAATCTTTTATACAATTTATTATACTGAATTACCCTCTTCAATCTGTTGTTTAAACTATTATTTTTGCAATTGTCATACATTTTATACATATCACACTTATGACAAATCCTGTTCAGAGCATGATATATTATATTTTTCACTAGTTTTCTTTTTTGTTCTTTCCAATGTGCTACGTCCTTACCATATATGCACATGTAAGATTCCTCTAGTGAAAGTCATAAATGAAAAACAGTTTAAATATTGAGAAAATGTTCTATGGCATTCTCTTTTATCACATTCATATGCATTTTTCTATAAATCTCCAGGGCTCGTGTGTGCTCCTGATCCTTCATCTCACCGACCAAATAATTCACTATTTTGATCCATGTTATCACTTTACCAATGTAATTAATGGGTCTTCTAAGTCTGGGTGACTGCATTTGCTGACTGCTTTCATGATAACATTTCTATGTACAATTATTGCAGCATTTGCAACATCTAAAGTCAACTAAATTTGCTTTAAGGTTTTTTTTTAATTCAGTTAGCTTAGCTAGACAGGTTGAAAAGTCTTTGATCAGGTTTTTTAACTTTGACACTCAAATTTGCCCATAAGTTTCAAGCTTAGGCATCAGCAATAAATCCAAGTATTTGCTTATTCAGTACTGGAAATGAAACGAGGCGGAAATAAAATATACATTTAATATTGCAGCAATTGCAAATGCTACACTGGATATATTGACTTACATAAGTCTCTAGTGGCACTTCTTTCTAATATTCCTTTCTGATATGAACATGTACTGTAATTAGGTTGATAAGTATCTTTTCCCTTGAAGATTTGCAAAAAAATGCATTACTTGCGTCACTTAGATGTGGAGAAATAACTGTTCCTATTGGACATACCATGTTATATTTGTCAAGACACACACTTATTGGATGCTGACCACTGTGTAGAATCCCTAACCATCATCTTTATGAACATAGTGAGCAAGGACAACTGCCCTATAAGATTTACACACTGAAAAAACTTTAATACAGCAAATGCATGTAATATATATAAAAGTATGTGAGATAGGCACTGTGCTTAAATATGTGTATTTGGAACTAAAAATATAATTTGTGCAATTGGATTTAATTAAAAAGTTTGCAATTTTGCTTTACAGATTATTTGTATCCTTGCACATTAAACCTTGATGTGGTCTGTTGAATATCATAGAATCATAGAATGTTAGAGCTGGAAGGGACCTCCAGGGTCATCATGTCCAACTCCCTGCTCAATTCACGATTGACTAAACCATCGCAGACAGATGTCTGTCCAGCCTCTGTTTGAAGACTTCAATTTAAGGAGAACTCATCACCTCTCATGGCAGCCTGTTTCAATCATTGATCACCCTCACTGTCAAAAAGTTTTTTCTAATATCTAATCTGTATCTTTTCCCTTTCAGTTTCATTCCATTGCTCCTCACGTTGCCATGTGCAAATGAGAATTAGGATGATCCCTCTACACTGTGATACCCCTTCAAATATTTGTAGACAGCTAGTAAGTCTCCTCTCAGTCTTATCATTTTCAAGCTAAACATTCCCAGATCCTTTAACCGTTCCTCATAGGACATACTTTGAGGTCAGCTCACCATCCTGGTAACGCTTCTCTGAACTTGCTCCAGTTTTTCAATATCTTCTTTTAAAATATGGTGCCCAGAACTGGATACAGTATTCCAGAACAGGCCTAATCAAGGAGGAGTAGAGGGGGATAATTACTTCACATGATTTCGACTCTATGCTTCTCTTAATACATCCTACAACTGTGTTTGCCTTTTTTACTGCTGCATCACACTGTTGACTCATGTGCAGTCTGTGATCTAAAAGTATACCCAAGTTTTTTTCACATGTGGTGTTGCTTAGTTTTATTCCTCCCATTCTGTAGATGTAATTTTAATTTTTCTTGCTCAGAGGTAGAATTTTGCATTTCTCCCTTTTAAATACCATTCGATTAGTGGCTGCCCATTGTTCAAACTTATCTGTATCGTTCTGAATCCTTTCACTGTTTTCTCTAGTGTTAGCTATGCCTCCTAGCTTTGCATAGTCTGCAAATTTGATTAGTTTATCTTCAGTTCCCTTATCTAGATCTTTTATAAAAATGTTGAATATTACTGGGGCCAGAACAGAGCCTTGTGGTATTCCACTTGAAATACTCTTCAATTGCATGTTCAACCATTTATTACCACTCTTTGAGTACGATCACGGAGCAAGTTATGAATCCATCTAACCATAGCCTTGTCAATTCCATACTTGATCATTTTTTCAATAAGAATAGTACAGTGGGTATGGAAAGTATTCATACCCCTTTAAATTTATTTCTCTTTGTTTCATTGCATCCATTTGGCCTGACATGCACTGTGAGCTGTGAAGTCTTATATAGACAGGTGTGTGCCTTTACAAATCAGGTCCTATCAGTTTAATTAAACACAGTTGGACTCCAATGAAGGAGTAGAACCATCTCAAGGAGGATCACAAGGAAATGGACATGTGACTTAAATATGAGTGTCTGAGCAAAGGGTCGGAATACTTATGACCATGTGATATTTCAGTTTTTCTTTTTAATAAATTTGTAGAAATTTCTACATTAATGTTTTTTTCAGTCAAGATGGGGTGCAGAGTGTACATTATTGAGAAAAAATGAACTTTTTTGAATTTATCAAATGCAATAATTCCCCATATGTGGCCAAAAACTTTATTTGGGCACATGGCAGGGCGATGAAAGAGCGCTATTTCCTTGGATGATTGTGAATGCCATGCTGCATTTGAAGAACCCCTGACATGTGAAAACAACAGAAACGCCTCATAAGTGACCCCATTTTGGAAACTAGAACATTCAAGAGTTTCATCTGGGGTGTAGTGAGTATTTTAACCCATAGCTGCCTCATAGAATTTTACAACATTGAGACGTGGAAATGTGACATTTTAGTGGTAAAAATATAATTTTTTTATTTGAGGCAAATTTGTCCGGTAAACAATATATAGGTTTAATAGGTAAAACTAGACCTCACAATTTATTGCGCAATTACTCCCAAATGTTGTCAGAAATTACTGTTAGGCCAGACGTCAGGGCTGAGAAGGGAGGAGAGCTATTTGGCTTTTGAAGCACAGACTTTGATAGAATAGTTTGCGAGCAACATTTGCGGAGCCCTAAAGGTGTCAGAACAACAGAAAAAGAACAAAAAGACCCTATTGTAGAAATTGCACCGCTCAATAAACTCATCTACAGCTGCAGTGACTATTTTGTATCATACAAGCCAGGGTTTTTTCCTTGAGAATTGCAAATCTGCTAGTCTAGTACCCATACATTGTGTCCCCATACACTGTAGCGCCCCCATACATTGTGCCCAGCTTGTGCTTCTGGCGATTTACACCTGTAAATTCTTAAGTGCATTCTCTCCATTACAATAATGTCAAACATGTGGCTGTTTACTGTGGTTTAGGCACAGTGGGGCTCCAAAGGTGGTGGGCATTTGGATTTGGGAGAGCAGAATTCACTGGATTTTATGTGAACCATGTCGCTTTTCCAGAGTCTTTGTTCAACCAGTAACATGGGAACCCCCTATAGTTCCAGTGACAGATGACAGACCTGAGTGGGGGCTGGTTTTGTGCAGGATAAATTAGGGTTTTTATTGGTAACATTTTGGGTTACATAATATTTTTCGATTATTTCCAGTATAAGGTTGGGATCACATTCTTGTGTTCTACGCTTAGCACTTACATCAAGGTTAAGGTGTAAATCCCACAAAAATGCTATTCTGACGAAACCCCCTAATGAAACCACCCACCATAATGAGGCAGATGGAGACACTTCGTACTCCGTTTGGCGTCTGGTGCAGTGGTATCCATCTTTTTAGTCATGCACAGATCTGTAGTTGTCCACACTTGTGCGCTAAAAAGACGCCGAAAATGATGCGACACTGCCAGAACAGTGACCAGTCCAAAGTGACTCCATCTGTCTCATAAGTGAGTGGTTCCATCTGGGTTTTTTTGAATTGCGGTTTTTGGGAATTTACATGGAAACCCTGACATAAGCGCTAAGCCGAGAGTGCAGGATAAATGTGAGCTAAGCCTTATTCTGATTATTTTGGAGGTGTTTTGAGCAAATAGACAGCAGTAGAACAATAATTCTTTTTTTGTGTTGTATACTATGTGGTACAAGTGATAAGTTGGATTTATTATTCGGGTTGGTGCAATTACAGCGATACCAGAGTTATATATTTATTTTTTGGTGAGCAGACCTGTATGAGGGCTTATTTTTTGTGATACATAATATTTTTTGATCGCTTTTTATTCAGATCAAACACAGAATGAGCAAAAACCAGCAATTCAATTGTTTTTATTTTTTTGCGCCGTTCACAGTGCGGTAAAAGTGATATGACCTATTTGTTCGTTGGGTCGGTATA
Source organism: Oophaga sylvatica (assembly GCA_033576555.1). Classification (NCBI taxonomy): domain Eukaryota; kingdom Metazoa; phylum Chordata; class Amphibia; order Anura; family Dendrobatidae; genus Oophaga; species Oophaga sylvatica. The sequence goes on from JARQOD010000001.1 coordinate 264,693,125, forward strand.
ATTACAGCGATACCAGATTTATAATTTTGTTTTATTCTTTGCTACTTTTATAGACAAAAAACAATATTTTACAAAAATGAATTTGTTTTGCATCCTCATATTCTGAGAACTGTAACTTTTTTATTTTTTTACCGAATGGGCCATATTAGAGCTTGTTTTTTGTAAGACAATTTGACGTTTTCATTTACAACATTTTTGTTTACATATGACTTTTTGATTGCTTTTTATTCACTTTTTTGTGAGTCACTATGATGAAAAAGCGACATTTTTGGAGGGTTTTTTGTTTATTTTTTACGTCATTTGCGATACTGAATAAATAACATGCCAGTTATAGAGAGCGTGGCGATACCAATTATGTGTACTTTTTTGTTTATTTTTGTTTACTCTCAAATGCTACGTTTAAAGTGACAAAACGGCTTTTAGTGATGCGTGCACTTTTTTGTGTTTTGTTTACTTTTTTACATATTATATTTACTTTTTTTTTACTTTCTCACTTAATCCCACTGTGTGATATGCATCATTTTTCTTTTGATTGCTGGTCTCATACCCTGCAGTGCTCGTGTACTGTAGTGCATGACTATCAGCGAGTCACTGACTCAGCCTGTGAGACTGCGTCTCACAGGCCACTTTACCCTGGGGTCATCACATGACCTCAGGGTACCATATTAACCATCGGGAGCTGCGATTCTCATCACGGGGGTCCAATGGTTACCAATGGGGGACTTGTGACCCCCTTGCAACAACTGAAATACCACTGTCGTGGTATTTGACTGTTCAAAAATAGACTCTTGTCATACATGCTGGTTTGTGTTCAGTTTCGTTGGTTTGAAATAAAAACAAAAATTGACCTGTTATAGGTGTACAAATTTGGTTGTTCAAAAATTGACAGTTGTCATATGTACTATGGAACTTGGTTTGTGTGCAATTTCATTTCTTTTAAATAAAAAACAAAATTGGCCTGCTACAGGTGTATAAATATGGTCCCTCGGTACTCGCTCCCCAGTAACCACTACTTCCAGAGTGGCATCCCCGCCCTGTACCATCACGTGTCCAGGAACATCACCTGTGTCCTTATCAATGCAGATACTGGCATTGTCCACTTAACCGACACGTGGTCAAGTGCTTGTGGCCACGGACAATGCATTTCACTGATGGCACACTGGGCAGACGCGAGAGTTCGTGGATCGAGATAAAAGAGCAGCCCAAGGTTAAATTATATATTTAATCGCCTTAAAGGCACACTAGATAATACACTGAACCTAAATCTCCTCCTCTGGAGGTTTGGAGATGAATCTCCAAAAATCTATGAAAGATTAGAACTGCTGTCTGGGTGGTCCTAGGGCAGCGGTTCTGGCATCATCAGATTCGACCGGGCCCTTGCTACTCATAGAGTTTAAACACAATTTTGCTACCTAACGGCTAGTGGCTGTTCCATGTATCTCCCTTCCCATGCATGTTAGAATGTGTTAGAATGACTGGAGACCCTGACAGATGTTTGCCTGGTCTGAGGGTCTCAGAAATATATATGAAGTACAGCTAGGAGGTATAATATTTCCATAATTCCTTTATGAAATCTTAGCTGGCTGAACAAAGGGCTCAAGCCGCATGGCTTGGATCCACAGGGGGTCTTCCTGTAGAAGGTTGCATACCAGCTCTAGAGAGGGGGGTAGGAATCGTTTTGTTTGAGACTGGCCAGGTGCCATGTTGCCACAGCCCATGCTGAAAGGTTTTGATATAATTGTAGGCCCAATAGTATACAGCTGATTGACATGGAATTATATCTCCAATATTCTTCACATGAGCATTTTAGCATTCATTCATCTGTACTGCTGAGCCATGATTAACTTCTTTTCGACATATGACATACTTTTACATCATATCCTGACTCCCTGACTTTGATGCCGGCTCACAAGCCAAGCCCGCTTTATTACCAGCAGATAATAGCTGTGTTCTTCAGGTGTCTCTAAAAATCGAATGTGGAGTGAAGCTGCGCCTGTGGATGTTAACCTGTTAAATGCACTGTCAATCTCTGACAGCAGCATTTAATGAGTGCTGGAAGGGGTAGCATCATTCTATGCACCTATCGGCACGGCAATGACGCGGTCGTGAAGCAGCGATGGTTTGCCATGATGGACGAGTGTCTGCTGAAGAAAAAAAACTGATGACTCTTGGTTAAAGGAGAGCAAAAGATGAAAATGCTAAAAAAGGGAAAATGTCAGGAATGGGTTAATATAATTAATGTAAGGGGTAAAAAAAGACACATGTGAATATATTTTACTGCTATTTTTTGAACATTTTTTTAGTCTGACTAAGTACAGTTGATTCACGTAGGAGAAAGTTTTAATGGAAATTCCTGAAATTCAATGTTCAATGCAAATTTGAACACTTTGAGATTCATTTGGTGATTCACAAAACAAAAATTTGCACACTATCTCCAACACTATTGAAACATCAGTCAGCAGGCTAATGTAATTTTGGCTGCGCTTGCATAGCTATAATGCCCTGCAGTTGTTATATAACTGGTACATTGGTGTACTTTGTGCCATATTATAATACCTTGTACAGTGGTGGTCAGCACCTGGGTCTTCACAGATCAGCGGTTCCCCGCAAAGCACAGCAGGCGCAGGAATGGCAGTTTGAATGTCGGTTTCCATCTCCATATTATCTCTCTCTTCGTAGAGAGATCCAAGCAAATGTATTCATTGCAAATTGAATTTTGGGGAAAATTTGGCAAAGCGAATTCAAATTGGAAAAGATTCACTCATCACTACCACTATGGGATTTAAGCTTTTAGAAGTTTAATTGTTCATATAATACACTGCAGTACTTATATATTTTAGTGTGATATGCCCTAAGCACTAGCTTCAAATTCCATATTTTTTATCTATTTTCTTCTGTTGAATACAGGCATAACTAAAACTTTTAATTTGCAAGAATATAAGAATTTTTAAGGCAAGTGAAAAGTTGAAAAGAGAGTGCCTTATTAATATACATTAATTAAGAGTTGCTTTATTATTGTTCAAATAAATTGTATCTAAGTTTTGAAGAATAAAAAAATGAACATAAAAAAAGAATTATAGCGTGATATGTTGTTCCTGACAGGTTTCATGATCTAAAAGACTGCTAAATTAAGTGGAAATCACTTATTTTTCATCAAATCTGTTCTGGGTTATTTACTTGGAAAAACTAATAAATCATACAGAATATTTATTTGCATTCAAAATAATAAGCATCTCAGTGGACCACATACCTAATGAATAGATCACTTTTCTGTCAGTTTTAACAGGTGTCACGTAGGTTGTGGAAATCTGCTGTAAGCTGAAAAGCAATGGAATTTTCCCTGGTTCACATGAGCACATCAGAAAGGGAGGCCATATGACGACTCTTGTTTCTCATAATTGAAGAGCATAATAAAAGCATAAAAAGAACTTAATTGCAAAAAAAGATGTAAAAATACATGTCAAGTAATAGGTATATCGGTTTTTGTTAAAGGGAATCTGTCACCATTTTTTTTCCGATTACTCTGGGAGCAACATAATGTAGAGGCAGAGACTCTGATTCCAGTAATGTGTCACTTACTGTGATGCTTCTTGTAATTTTGATAAAAATTACTGTTTTGTCAAAAGATTTTCATTACAGGACTAGTAAACCTGCTGTCATATAGTCCTCCATAATTAATTTAATCCCATCCCACCTCCTTCAGCTCTGGATAACCCCACTCCCACCACTGATTGGTAAATTTCTACCTATGTACATTGTATAGAGAGCTGAGTATTCAGAGGATGGCTAGATCTACAGCAGTTAAAACAGTGATTTTGTCAAAATGACAGTGTGCAGCTGAATAAAGAAAACATAGCTGGAATCAGAGACTCTGCCCTTGTAGCATGTTGCTCTCAAATGGGATAGCAAAAACCTGGTGACAGATTCCCTTTAACCCCTTCACAACGGGACCAATTTCTGTTTTTGCATTTCCGTTTTTTCCTCCCCTTCTACCCAGAGCCATAACTAATTAATATTATTTTTGTCCACATAGATATATGAGTAGGGATTGGCAGACTGGTGGAGGTTCGGGTCCGTTATGTTCAACTGAACTTTATAAAAAAATTGAACTTCATCTTGAACCTGGACCCCATTCAAGTGAATGGGGGGCCCGAACATTCGGTGGTTCCCATGCTGTGGTTGTGTGTGACAAAATGCTAAACACTAACTGTGACCGGTGGTAATAATACTGAAGTCACCGCCGATCACAGCCGCTGAATATCGTGGTTCCCACACTGTCACAGAGAGTACAGCGTTTGAGTCAGCAGCTGTAACCAGCTGCAAAAAGGTTACCGCAGGTCAGGCATCAGCTGACTACTACTCATCATTGTACGCCTGGTCTCACTGATAGAAGCGAGAGTATACAACGCTGATGAAAGTATTCACCAGCCGATATCTGTGCACAGTAAGAAAGACACACATTCAGTTGAAATGCATTGCACCGCAATAGTTAACGAGTACGCCATCCTAGCAGAGGCTAGCGCCTGACTTAAGTGCTCCCGTTACAGGTGACACATGACAGTGACATCGCTGGCATATGACTTCACTGTCATTCACTGCCTGCAATCTGCACAGTTGAGTCAGCCTAGCTTCTGCTAGGTCGGCGGACATTTTAATGCAAGCACGCCGGATCTGCAAGAAGATGACCCCACACAGCACGGGTGTGCAGGCAGGTAAGAGGAATCTTTTTTCTTCTTCAGTGGATGCAGCATGATGCAGGGGCTTGGACAAGGGATATAGGGACTAGCACAAGAGACATAGGGGTCAGAACAAGAGATAGATGGGTCAGGATAAAGGGACATATGTGTTAGGGTTCGAGTTCCCGCTGCTGCACAAGGGGAGTCTCGAACCTGTCCCGCTGTGCCCCCCATCCATCTCCGTCCGCAGTGGAACCTGCTCAACAGAGACGTCGGTCCCAGCGTCTTGCCCATTCCAATACTGTGCAGAGACTTGCTGCTGCCCCTTCTGGATCTTCTATTATAGCCAGTGCTGGAGCAGACGTCTTTGGGACGAAGTCCTGTTTTTCCCCTTCTGAGCATGCCCAGGGTAAGATCTCTCATTGGAGATCAGGGGTCACATGTTCAGGTACTGCAGCAGCTCCTATTGGTCCGCCAGGAAGGTCCTGAAACTACATGTGTTTTGGAACAGTTTCTCATTGGTCCTTTTTCTGGCAGGTCCTATAGCTGTTACTATAAAAGGGTGGAATGGCTGGGCCACCATGCGCTAGTATCAATTGCATTATGTGCTTTGCGCCAGTGTGATCATGTACGCATGTGGTTAGGGCTCGGCTGAAATAAGCCCCTAGAATACCGGCTTCTCCGGTGAGGAGATTGCTTGATTGCGTTGCTTTCTGCATGATCACGGACTGCTATCCGCACAGCAGTTATCTGTGTATACCTGTGAGTCTAACAGGACACAGTCTTTTTTTCAGCGGCTCTGTGACGCAACAGGGTTCGCTTTATAACACTGGTTCAGCGCCCTAGCGTTTTACTTTGCGGCTCACTGAAGTTAAGTGAGTTCGTACTTATCGCCATATAGCGCTGTGGCATTCCCGTTAGCGGCTCTGGGGATTAACAGAGTTCGCACTAACTGCCACAGCGCGCTACGGCGTTTATTTTAGCGACTCTGCGGGATAACAGAGTTTGCTACTTTCGCCATCTTACTAGCAGCAGGCTTCGCCTGCACGGTGGACCCCGGGCTGCGAACGCACCTCTCTACAATATCTAATACTAGCGCCAGGGTCTGGCTAGTAAAATGGCGGATGACCAGCGTCTACAGCAGTACATCCAGCAGCTGGAGGGTAGGTTGGCGGTCCTTGAGCGCACAACCTCAGCTGTGGATGTTACCGCATTCGCTGTTCAGGCTCCTAGCGTAGCTGCAGCCAGTTTGTCCACCGCTACCTCTGCTCCGACATTATCCCACCTCCCACTTCCAGACAAGTTTACGGGTGACAGTAAACATTGTCTGGGATTCTTGAGTCAGTGCTCTATACAGCTTGAGCTTCTGGCAGCACGTTTCCCCACGGAACGGGCACAAGTGGCTTTTATTGTGTCTCTTCTGTTGGGCAGAGCATTGGAGTGGGCAACGCCGCTGTGGGAGCGCAACGATCGTGTGGTGCGGAGTGCTCCTCGGTTTTTGAAGGCTCTGAAAAAGGTCTTTTTAGGACCTCAGGTCATGCACGATACGGCACTCCAACTGCTGGCAATGTCACAGGGCTTGTCCATGGTCAGCCAGTTCTCAGTCCAATTTCGGACTTTGGCCTCTGAATTAGAGTGGCCAGATAAAGTTCTTATTCCAGTGTTTTGGAGAGGACTGGCAGACCATGTAAAGGACGCTTTGGCTACCAGGGAGATTCCTGCCACACTGGAGAAACTCATTTCTATATCTACCCGCATCGACCTCCGTTTTCACGAGCGGAGGTTAGAGCGGACCCAGTGTAGGCAGAGGTTTCGGCTGTCACCCACCTTTGCCAAACCTCTTGAATTTCCCGTTCGGGTGTCCGACTCCCCAGAGACCGTGGAGACTACTCGAGTGGGATCTAAGTCTCGGACCACTCGAGTATCCGTGGTCTGTAGAGTGTGTCAGCAGCCAGGACATTACGCCAACTGATGTCCCCAGCGAATGAGTAAACAGTCATGTTCCGTGACCATGGGTGCAGGGTCATTAGACGAGAGGGATTTTGCTCCGAAAGTGCTCCTTAAAGGGTTAATCTCTCTAGGTTCATCCACTCTTCCCGCAAAGCTTTGTGTGGACTCTGGGGCAGAGGGGAATTTTATGTACTCCTCCTTTGCCTCTCGCCATTCCATACCGCTGGTGACGCTCACCGAGCCAATATCGGTGAGAGTATTGAATGGAGCAATCCTGCCCTCACAAATCACCCACCAGACTGTCTCACTACCTCTGTCTATGTCCCCTTCTCATCAGGAGAATATATCCCTTTTTGTTCTTCCTGAGGGAATAGATGAGGTTTTGTTGGGAATACCCTGGCTTCGCCACCACTCTCCCCATATTGAGTGGTCCTCTGGAGAATACTGGGTTGGGTTGATCATTGCAGAGACAGATGTCTCAGAGAGGACGTTCAGGTTTCCACCTTGGAGATACCTATAGACCTTGCTTCTCTCCCCAAGGTTTATCGGTCATACGCGGACGTATTCTCCAAAAAGGCAGCGGAGACTCTTCCGACTCATCGCCCCTATGACTGTCCTATAGACCTCTTGCCTAGAACGGAGCCCCCTCGGGGAAGAGTGTATCCTCTCTCTCTTCCTGAGACGGAGGCCATATCACAATACATCCAGGAAAATCTGGCAAGAGGGCTTATTAGGAAGTCAGTGTCACCAGCAGGGGCAGGATTTTTCTTCGTGCAGAAGAAGAATGGAGAATTACGACCGTGTATAGACTATAGGGGTCTTAACGCCATTACCGTTAAGAACAAATATCCTTTGCCCCTAATATCTGAGCTCTTTGATAGGCTCCGGGGAGCAAGAGTATTTACTAAGCTGGATCTTCGTGGTGCCTATAACCTGATCCGGATCCGTGAGGGGGACGAATGGAAGACAGCTTTTAATACCAGAGATGGACATTACGAATACCTTGTGATGCCGTTCGGGCTCTGTAATACTCCAGCCGTCTTCCAAGATTTCGTAAATGACATCTTCCGGGACATGCTTGCCACCTCTGTGGTAGTCTATCTGGATGACATTCTCATCTTTTCTCCAGATATGGACACCCACTGGAGAGATGTTTGCAGGGTTTTCGACCTCTTGCGGGCAAATTCCTTATATGCGAAGTTGGAGAAGTGTGTGTTTGAGCAGGAGTCTCTGCCATTCCTGGGCTATATCATCTCCACTCAGGGATTGGCTATGGATCCTGCCAAACTACAGGCTGTAATGGATTGGCAAGAACCCCACTCTCTTAAAGCGGTGCTGCGCTTTATGGGGTTCATTAATTACTATCGCCAATTCATTCCCCACTTCTCTACTTTGGTTGCTCCCTTGGTAGCCCTCACCAAGAAGGGAGCCATTCCCAAATTGTGGTCAGAGGAGGTCTCCAAGGCCTTTACTTCAATCAAGTCCCATTTTGCTAGTGCTCCTATCCTACATCGTCCCGAGGTTGATAAGCCTTTTATATTGGAGGTAGATGCCTCGTCTGTTGGCGCTGGAGCAGTCCTTTTTCAAAAGGATGCTCAAGGTCGTAAACATCCTTGCTTCTTCTTCTCCAAGACCTTCACACCAGCGGAGAGGAATTATTCCATTGGGGATAGGGAGTTGCTAGCCATGAAATTGGCCTTTTCCGAGTGAAGACATCTCCTGGAGGGGGCTCGCTTTCCCTTTCAAGCGTTCACTGACCACAAAAATTTGGTCTATTTACAGACCGCCCAGCGGCTAAATTCCCATCAGGCCAGATGGTCCCTGTTCTTCTCCCAGTTCCATTTCACCCTCCATTTTCTCTCCGGGGAGAAGAACATTCGTGCCGACGCTCTGTCTCGCTCCGTGGTGTCCTCTGAGGAGGTGGAGGAGGAGCCTCGGCTGATTGTCCCCACAGAGAGCCTAAGAACTGTGGCCCCGGTTTCGCTTGAGTCTGTGCCTCCAGGCAAGACTTTTGTGCCCATCAATTTGCGACCGGAAGGACTCTCTTGGGCACACTCGTCCAGGGTGGGTGGACATTTTGGGGCAAAGAGGACATCTGAGTTGCTGACAAGGACATACTGGTGGCCACATATGGTCCAGTGACGTCAGGGAATACGTTCAGGCGTGCGTCTCCTGCGCCAAGAATAAGTCCCCTCGACAACGGCCAGCTGGGTTGCTTTTCCCTTTACCGGTGGCAGACAGGCCCTGGGAGATGGTTGGGATGGATTTTCTGGTGGGCTTACCCAAGTCTCAAGACTGCACCATCATCTGGGTGATAACCGACCACTTCTCCAAAATGGTGCACTTGGTGCCATTACCACGGTTACCGTCTGCACGGGCCTTGGCAGCATTATTCATTAAGCATATTTTCCGCCTACACGGTATGCCAGACAAAATTGTCAGTGATCGAGGTCCCCAGTTTGCGTCTCGGTTCTGGAGAGAGCTGTGTCGTTTACTCAGCATTGAGTTGAATCTCTCCTCTGCATACCATCCCGAGACGAATGGGTTGGTAGAGAGGGCCAACCAGACCTTGGGCACATACTTGCAAAATTTTGTCTCTGCCAGGCAGGATGACTGGGCATCCTTGCTACCGTGGGCTGAGTTCGCTCTAAATAATGCTGTGGCTGACTCCACTGGTCAGACCCCATTCCTCCTGAACTACGGTCAGCACCCGCGGGTACCAGTGCCCATGCCCATGTCTTCCGCCGATTCCAGGGTGGCAGACTGGGCTGTGGAGGCATGGGACATTTGGGACCGCACCCAGGATGCCATTCAGGCTTCCAAAGAGAGGATGAGGTCTTCAGCCGATGCCCATCGGCGCCCCGCTCCTACATTTGCTCCTGGTGACCTAGTGTGGCTCTCTGCCCGAAACATCAGGCTAAGTGTAGAGTCCACCAAGTTGGCACCTCGCTTTTTGGGTCCCTTTAAAGTTCTTGAGCAGGTGAACCCGGTGGTTTACCGCCTAGCCCTTCCGCCTCGCCTTGGTATCACCGACACCTTTCACGTGTCCCTCCTGAAACCCGTGGCCATTTCCCGGTTTTCCGAGTCATCTGTCGGGACGTCGGGTTCATCTACCAACGATCATGAGGTGAACGCCATTGTTGGGTGCAAGGTGGTACGAGCAAAAAATTTTATTTGGTGGATTGGAGGGGTTATGGGCCTGAGGATAGGTCCTGGGAGCCTGCCGAGCATGTTCACGCTCCGCAGTTCATCGCTGCCTTTGAGTGCAGCGAGGCCCAAAGAAGGGAGGGCCCTAGGAGGGGGGGTAATGTTAGGGTTCGAGTTCCCGTTGCTGCACAAGGGGAGTCTCGAACCAGTCCCGCTGCAGTCCCCCATCCATCTCCGTCCGCAGTGGAACCAGCTCAGCAGAGACATCGGTCCCAGCGTCTTGCCCATTCCAATACTGTGCAGAGACTTGCTGCTGCCCCTTCTGGATCTTCTATTATAGCCAGTGCTGGAGCAGACGTCTTTAGGACGAAGTCCTGCGTTTCCCCTTCTGAGCATGCCCAGGGTAAGATCTCTCATTGGAGATCAGGGGTCACATGTTCAGGTACTGCAGCAGCTCCTATTGGTCCACCAGGAAGGTCCTGAAACTACATGTGTTTTGGAACAGTTTCTCATTGGTCCTTTTTCTGGCAGGTCCTGTAGCTGTTACTATAAAAGGGTGGAATGGCTGGGCCGCCATGCGCTAGTATCAATTGCATTATGTGCTTTGCGCCAGTGTGATCATGTACGCATGTGGTTAGGGCTCGGCTGAAATAAGCCCCTAGAATACTGGCTTCTCCGGTGAGGAGATTTGGGTGCACGTGGTTAGGGCTTGGCTGAAATAAGCCACTAGAATACCGGCTTCTCCGGTGAGGAGATTGCTTGATTGAGTTGCTTTCTGCATGATCACGGACTGCTATCCGCACAGCAGTTATCTGTGTATACATGTGAGTCTAACAGGACACAGTCTTTTTCTCAGCGGCTCTTTGACGCAATAGGGTTCGCTTTATAGCACTGGTTCAGCGCCCTAGCATTTTACTTTGCGGCTCACTGAAGTTAAGTGAGTTCGTACTTATCGCCATATAGCGCTGTGGCATTCCCGTTAGCGGCTCTGGGGATTAACAAAATTCGCACTAACTGCCACAGCGCGCTACGGCGTTTATTTTAGCGACTCTGCGGGATAACAGAGTTTGCTACTTTCGCCATCTTACTAGCAGCGGGCTTCGCCTGCACGGTGGACCCCGGGCTGCGAACGCACCTCTCTACAATATCTATTAGGTGCGTTCCGCAGACCCTAACACATATGTGTGATGGCAAGGGACATATGGGCTAGACAGGACAAGGGACATACAGTATGGGCCAGGCAAGATAAGGGACATATGGGCCGTGTCGGACTACAGACATAGGGACCCAATATGGGGGAACATAAGGTCCCTGGATGGTAGATATTAGGGCCCAAGATGGGGCAACATAGGGTCCCAGGATGGGGTACATTATTAAACAGAGGGGGCAAGGATGAGGGATTTAATTACTGTGGGGACAAGAATGAGGAACATACGTTATTAGCTTATGGTGGCAAGTGGGGGACATAATTACTGTAGGGGAAATTAGGGGACATTATTGCTGCAGTAATATAATTTACTTTTTCGGAGACTGTTTTCCAAAAGGGAGGTCATGTTACTGTGCAGGGAGGTACTATGCTGCTTTTTTCTTTATCTGGTATAGTGTAGAAGTCGGGGAAAGAGTAGGGAACGTGCTCTAAAAGTAATCAGCTATAAATGACTGTGTTATTTTCTGTAGAGACAAGCCCGGCAGGAAGAAGTGATAGCGGTTTGTGTCAGATGAAGAAGAGAAGCAAAGATGAAGGACTTCAGCTAGAGAGGTTACTGTATCACACGTACATGCACACTCTACACTATATTCAGAGCTCCTGTTCTCACTGGTGATCCCTGTATTACCTGTACACTGACACTATAAACAGAGCTCCTGTGTATAATGTCACTGGTGATCCCTGTATTACCTGTACACTGACACTATATACAGAGGTCCTGTTTATAATTTCACTGGTAATCCCTATATTACCTGTACACTGACACTATAGACAGAGCTTCTGTGTATAATTTCACTGTTGAACCCTGTATTACATGTACACTGTAGTCTATATAAGGAGCTCCTGTGTATAATAGTCTCTGGTGATCCCTGTATTACCTGTACACCTTATACTGTATACAGAGCTCATTTGTATAATGTCACTGGTGATCCTTGTATTACCTGAATCCTGACACTATATACATAGCTCCTGTGTATAATTTCATTTGTGATTTTTGTATTACCTGTACGTTGACACTATATACAGAGCTCCTGTGAATAATGTCTCTGATGATCCCTGTATTAACTGTACACTTACACTATACACTGTATACTATATACAAAGCTCCTGTGTATAATGTCACTGGTGAAAACGGCTAACAGATATTTGCATGTAGCTGCAGGGTAGGCAGCTAGAGTCAATTCCCACTGTGGGTCTGACTCTGCCAGTAAGTATAGGGAGCACATTCATACCCTAATCCCGGAGCCCGGAGAAGCGAAAGTCCCTTCTGCCACACAAAAAAATACTAGAAGCATACAGTGAAAAAAATAATTATTTGATCCCGTGCTGATTTTGGAAGTTTGCCCACTGACACAGACATGAACAGTCTATAATTTTAAGGGTAGGTTAATTTTAACATTGATAGAATATTTTAAAAATAAAATCTAGAAAATCACATTGAATAAATTATATAAATTTATTTGCATTTTGCAGTGAGAAATAAGTATTTGTTCCCTTACCAACCATTAAGAGTTCTGGCTCCTATAGACCAGTTAAACTCTCCTAATCAACTCGTTACCTGCATTAAAGACAGCCGTCTTACATAGTCACCTTTATAAAAGACTCCTGTCCAAAGACTCAAGTAATGAGTCAGACTCTAACTTTTACAACATTGGCAAGACCAAAGAGATTTATAAGGATGTCAGGGACAAGTTTAAAGACCTGCACAAAGCTGGAATGGGCTACAAAACCATAAGTAAAACGCTGCGTGAGAAGGAGACAACTGTTGGTGCAATAGTAAGAAAATGGAAAAAAATACAAAATGATTGTCAATCAACATCAATCTGGGGCACCATGCAAAGTCTCACCTGGTGGGGTATCCTTGATCATGAGGAAGGTGAGAGATCAGCAGATCAGCCTAAAACTACATGGGGAAACTTCTTAATGATCTCAAGGCAGCTGGGACTACAGTCACCAAGAAAACCATTGGCAGCACATTACGCCGTAAAGGTTTAATCCCTTTCTGCCATCAGACATACTATTCCGTCCATGTGCCCTGGGACTTAATTCCCATGGACGGAATAGTGCATCATACTCGATCAGCCGCACTCACGGGGGAAGCGCAGCTGATCGCGGCCGGGTGTCAGCTGATTCTCACAGCGCACACCTGCCACTAAGGGCCAGGAGTGTTCACGCACCGCTCCAACACTTTAACCCCCAGCACACTGTGATCAAACATGATTGCAGTGTTCCGGTGGCATAGGGAAGCATCGCGCAGGGAGGGGGCTACCTGCGTGTTTCCCTGAGACCCTCAGAGCAACGCGATATGATCGTGTTGTTCCGAGGGCAGGCGCCGGCAAGCCTCCTGCACTGCCTATCAGATCGCTGATCTGACACTATATAGTGATTTCCACCCTGAGACCATGTAAAAATATAAAAAAATAAAATAAACGTGTGTAAAAATATTTTTAAAAAAGTCCCTAAATAAATAAAAAATATATATATTTCCCCAATAAACACATTATTATTATGTAAATAAACAATAAAAGTACACATATTTAGTATTGCCACGTCCGTAACTACCCGCCCTATAAAACTGTCCCACTAGTTAGCCCCTTTAGTGAACCCCTTAAAAAAAAGGCAGAAAAACAATGCTTTATCATCATACCACCAAACAAAAAGTGGGATAACACGCGATCAAAAAGACAGTTATAAATAAACATGATACGTCATCTTGTCCCGCAAAAAATGAGGCACCATACAGCATCATCAGTGAAAAAATAAAAAGTTATAGTTCGCAGAATAAAGCGATGCAAAAATAATTATTTTTTATATAAAATTGTTTTTATTGTATAAAAGCGCCAAAACATAAAAAAATGATGCAAATGAGCTATCGCTGTAATCGTACTAACCCGAAGAATAAAACTGCTTTAGCAATTTTACCACACACGGAACGGTATAAACGCCCCCAAAAGAAATTCATGAATTGCTGGTTTTTTTTCATTCTGCCTCCCAAAAATTGTAATAAAAAGCGATCAAAAAATGTCATGTGCCAAAAAATGGTACCAATAAAAACATCAACTCGTCCTGCAAAAAATAAGACCTGACATGACTCTGTGGTCCAAAATATGAAAAACTTACAGCTCTCAAAATGTGGTGATGCAAAAACAATTTTTTGCAATAAAGAGGCTTTTAGCGTGTGACAGCTGCCAAACATAAAAACCCGCTATAAAAACTCACTATAAATAATAAATCAAACCCCATTTATTTTAGTTAGGGAAAAATAATAAAATTAAAAAAATGTAATTATTTCCATTTTCCCATTAGGTTTAGGGTTAGGATTAGGGTTAGGGTTGGGATTAGGGTTAGGGGTGTGTTAGGTTTAGGTTTGTGGTTAGGGTTTTGGCTGGGTTGGGATTAGGATTAGGGGTGTGTTGGGGTTAGGGTTGGAGTTAGAATTGGGGGGTTTCCACTTTTTAGGCACATCAGGAGCTCTCCAAACGTGACATGGCGTCTGATCTCAATTCCAGCCAATTCTGCCTTGAAAAAGTCAAACGGTGCTCTTTCCTTTCCAAGCTCTGCCATGCACCCAAGCAGTGGTTTACCCGCACATATGGGGTATCAGCATACTCAGGAGAAATTGCAAAAGAATTCTTGGGTTCCAATTTCTTCTGTCACCCTTGGGAAAATAAAAAATTAGGGGCAAAAATATCATTATCATATCATATCATTATTATTTTTATGGCTCTACGTTATAAATTCTGTGAAGCACTTGGGGGATCAAAGTTCTCCCTACACATCTAGATAAGTTCCTTGGGGGGGTCTATTTTCCAAAATGGGGTCACTTGTGGGGCTTTCTACTGTATAGGCACATCAGGGGCTCTCCAAACATGACATAACGCCAGCAGACCATCCCATCAAAGTCTGCATTCCAAAACGTCACTACTTCCCTTCTGAGCCGACGTGTGCCCATACAGTAGTTTTCTTCCACATATGGGGTATCAGTGTACTCAGGACAAATTGAACAACAACTTTTGGGGTCCAATTTCTCCTGTTACCCTTGGGAAAATAAAAAATTGGGGTCTAAAAGATCATGTTTGTGGAAAAAATATGATTTTTTTTATTTTTCACGCCCGGGCATTACAAACTTCTGTGAAGCACTTTGGAGTTCAAACTGCTCACCACACATCTAAATAAGTTCCTTGGGGGGTCTAGTTTCCAAAATGGGGTCACTTGTAGGGGGTTTCCACTGTTAAAACACATCAGGGGCTCTCCAAACGCGACATGACCATTCCATCAAAGTCTGCATTCCAAAACGCCACTACTTCCCTTGCGAGCCCCGACGTGTGCCCATACAGTAGCTTTCTCCCACATATAGAGTATCAGAGTACCTCAGGACAAATTGGACAACAACTTTTGGGGTCCAATTTCTACTGTTACTCTTGGGAAAATAAAAAATTGGGGACTAAAAGATCATGTTTGTGGAAAAAATATGATTTTTTTATTTTTCTGCTCGGACGTTATAAACTTTAGTAAAACACCTGGGGGTTCAAAGTTCTCACCACACATCTAGACAAGTTCCTTGGGGGGTCTAGTTTCCAAAATTGGGTCACTTGTGGGGGGTTTCCAATGTTCAGGCACATCAGAGGCTCTCCAAACGAGACATGGCGTCCGATCTCAATTCCAGCCAATTTTCCGTTGAAAAAGTCAAACTGCTCTCCTTCCCTTCCTAGCTCTGTCATGCACCCAAATAGTGGTTTACCCCCACATATAGGGTATCAGCGTACTCAGGACAAATTGCACAACTAGTTTTGGGGTCCAATTTCTCCTGTTATACTTGGGAAAATAAAAAATTGGGGGCGAAAAGATAATTTTTGTGTAAAAATTATGATTTTTTATTTTTACGACTCTACATTATAAACTTCTGTGAAGCATTTGGGGGTTCAAAGTGCTCACCACACATCTAGATAAGTTCCTTGGGGGTCTACTATCCAAAATGGTGACACTTGTGGGGTTTCCACTGTTTATGCGCATCAGGGCTCTTCAAACGCAACATGGCGTCCGATCTCATTTACAGTCAATTTTTAATTGAAAAGTCAAACGGCGCTTCTTCCCTTCCGAGCTCTGCCTTGTGCCCAAACAGTGGTTTCCCCCATAGATGGGGTATCAGCATACTCAGGACGAATTGCACAACAACTTTTGTGTCCAAATTCTCCTGTTACCCTTGGAAAATAAAAAAAAATTAATCTGAAGTAAATATTTTGTGAAAAAGTTAAATGTTCATTTTTTTTTAAATATTCCAAAAATTCCAGCGAAGCACCTGATAAATAAACTTATTGAATGTGGTTTTGAGCACCTTGAGGGGTGCAGTTTTTAGAATGATGTCACTGTTGGGTATTTTCTATCACATAGACCCCTCAAAGTGACTTCAAAAACAGTGTTGTAAAAATGAGAAATCGCTTGTCAACTTTTAACCCTTATAACTTCCTAACAAAAAAAAAAATTTGCTTCCAAAATTGTGCTGATGTAAAGTAGACATGTGGGAAATGTTATTTAGTAACTATTTTGTGTGACATATTTCTCTGTTTTAAGGGCATAAAAATGTAAAATTTGAAAATTGCTAAATTTTCTAAATTTTCGCAATATTTCCATTTTTTAATAAATAAATATATCGAAGAAATTTTACCACTATCATGAAGTACAATATGTCACGAAAAAACATTCTCAGAATTGCCAAGATCCGTTGAAGCATTCCAGAGTTATAACCACATAATGGGACAGTGGTCAGAATTGTAAAAATTGACCCGTTCATTAACGGGCAAACCACCCTTGGGGGTTAAGAGGTTAAAATCCTGCAGTCCACTCAAGGTCCCCCTGCTTAAGAAGGCACATGTGCAGGCCCATCTGAACTTTGCCAATGAACACCTGGATGATTCTGTGAGTGATTGGGAGAAGGGTCTGTGGTCAAATGAGACAAAAATTGAGCTCTTAGGCATTAACTCAACTCGCCGTGTTTAGAGGAAGAGAAATGCTGCCTATGACCCAAAGAAAACCGTCCCCACTGTCAAGCATGGAGATGGAAACATTATGTTTTGGGGGTGTTTCTCTGCTTAGAGCACAGGACTACTTCACCGCATCAATGGGAGAATGGATGGAGCCATGTACCGTAAAATCCTGAGTGACAACCTCCTTCCCTCCGCCAGGACATTAAAAATGGGTCTTGGCTGGATCTTCCAGTAAGACAATGACCCAAAACATACAGCCAGTGCAACAAAGGAGTGGCTCAAAAAGAAGCACATTAAGGTCATGGAGTGGCCTAGCCAGTCTCCAGACCTTAATCCCATAGAAAACTTATGGAGGGAGTTGAAGCTCCGAGTTCTCAAGCGACAGCCTCAAAGTTTAATGATTTAGAGATGATCTTTAAAGAGGCGTGAACCAAAATTCCTCCTGACATGTGCGCAAACTTCATCATCAACTACAAAAAACATCTGACTGCTGTGCTTGCCAACAAGTGTTTTGCCACCAAGTATTAAGTCTTGTTTGCCAGAGGGATCAAGTACTTATTTTCCCTGCAAAATGCAAATAAATTTATATAATTTATATAATGTGATTTTCTGGATTTTAGTTTTGATATTCTATCTCTCAATGTTAAAATTAACCTAGCCTTAAAATTATGTCTTTGTCAGTGGGCAAACTTACAAAATCATCAAGGGATCAAATAATTATTTCCCCCACTGTAACATCAAAATGTACCACACAGCACGTGACACTCTATGGGTCAGTAATGAAATTAAAAAAAAATTTACAAAGCTATTTTGGAGTTTTACATACCAGCAAAATGTACCACAGAGCAAGTAATACTCTATAAATGAGTAATTGAATCCATAAAAATTCTACAATGCTTTTATGGAGTGCTATATAACACAGAAATGTACCACAAAATATGTAATACTGTATGGATGAGTAATTGAATCCATAAAAATATCAATGCTTTTTTGGGGTGTTCTAAACCATCAAGATGTACCACAAAGCACGTAATACTCTATGGATGAGTAAGTGAATCCAGAAAAAATTTATAACACTTTTTTGGAGGGTTATATACCACAGAATATTCTATGGATGATAATATAATTTTTTTCACCCCCAAAAAATAATAATTTGGTCTTGTGCAGCAGATATATATTTAGGATAGGACTGCAAAGCCTTAAGCCTCTGCCACTCTCCCTGCTCCTGCAACTGTCCCTCCCTAGGCTAAATGCAGAATCTATCTGATACAAACAGCATAGCACAGATTCAGCCCTTACAAAGGGCTGTTAGTATGATGGTTCAGAATCAGCACCAGTATCAGTGCTAAAGGATTCTGATTCATTGAACTGTGTACATACAGCACTGGACAATCAATCTTTCCCTTCAATAAGAACTGTTCCTGAACTCTGCAATGGCGCCACCTGTCCTTTTATAACTTATGATGTAATACTGCCAGTCAATCACAGTAATGTCACTACCAAAATGGCTAAGGCATGACAGTGACTGCCAAACATGTGGGGCGGGGATTCGAGTTTAAAATACATACACCAGCTAATGCTCGCCTAGAGCCGAGCACATCCAAGCACCCAGATACTCGAGTGATATTCGAGTATCACCGAGCACGTTTGCTCATCTCTAGAGCTGATTTAGCCATGGTAGCCAAAAAATTAAAGCCAGTTGACCCTAAAAGGCCTTTGTATGGTAAGGACATTGTTTCCTGGCACTGTCAATGCATGGATCATGTGGCTGTAAAGGTTCCATGAGTGGATGAGCCCATGGAGTGTGTTACAGGGTGGAGAAAGTCAATTTTTGCTTGTCTTGTCTACTCTTCTTTGCCTTGTCATAACCTGAAGAATTTAACCTGCCATGTGATTGTAGAAGGACATTCTGTTAATGCTCTGTTGGACTTGGGTAGTCTGGTGACACTGGTCAATGTCAGCTGTGTGGACAACAGAAAACTGCAGAGCAGATCAATATCACCTATATGCTTAGGGATGCTAACAATTACTATACTGCTGTCCTGTTTTTAAACCCCATGTGGAAAAGTGACCAATGAAGTCAGAGTAGCAAAGAATATAATGCATAATGTGATTGTGGGTTTTGACTTGTGTTTAACTGATGCAAATAGATCTTTTGTTAAGCCTATTCGCTTCTTTAGGATGGCAAGGAGTCGAGGAGCCATTTAGCTTTTTCAGAGCCTTCGGGCTCACAGTAATAAGGAAGCCCCTATATTTCCGTTAACAGATGACGGACCTGAATGAGGGCTTGCTTTTTTGTGGATTGAGTTGAAGCTTTTATTGGGAACATTTTGCATAGCATTTATGATCACATTTATGGGGCACGCTACACTGAGCACTTACAGGGTTTCCAATCTAAATATCTGAGTGACGTGACAGATGAAACCCTGATGAATCCATTCACTATAATGAGGCAGCAGAGTTACTCTGGCCTCTGTCTGGCCTCTATTCAGCGGTGTCCTTTTCAGAAGTGCACAAAACTGTGGCCGACGGCACTTTTATGCAATCCTAAAAAGACGGACACCCCAGATCACAGGTCCTGTGGCGCCCACAGTGCCTCCATCTGCCTCATTATGTGAAATCTTCCACCCGGGGTTCTGGCTGAATCACATATTTCAGAGATTTACACAGAAACCACGTTGTAAGCGCTCAGCGCAGAAAGCAGGATAAATGTGCACCAAACCTTACTGCGATCTTTGGGAGGCAGAATGAAAAAATCAGCAGCTTGTGAAGAATTGGTTTTATTTATTTTTTATGCCATTCCTCGTGCAGTATAAGTGATTAGGCAACTTTATTCTTTGGGTCGGTGCAATTACAGCGATACCAGATTTATATCTGGTTTTTATGTTTGGCTGCTATCACATCCTAAAACGCTTTTTATTGCGAAAATTAGTTTTTGCATCACCATATTTTGAGAGCTATAATTTTTTCATATTTCAGCTGTCATGTTATGGCTTGTTTTTTGCGGGACAAGCTGATATTTTTATTTGTGCTATTTTTGGGCACATGACATTTTTTGATCGCTTTCTATTCTGATTTTTGGGAGACATAATAAACAAAAAACAGCAACTCTGGAATTGCTTTTTGTTTTTTATACCGTTCTACTTGTGGTTAAATTGGTAAGGCAGCTTTATAGCTCAGGTCAGCACGATTACAGTGATACCCAATTTATATCTGTTTTATGTTTTGACTCTTTTACACAATAAAACTATATTATAGAAAAAATAATTATTTCGCTTTATTCTGCTGATGGAGCTGTATGACAGTTTGTTTTTTTGTGGGACAACATGATGTTTTCAGCAGTATCATTTTTAGTTACATTTTTCTTTTTGATCGCGTTTTATTGCACTTTTCGTTCGGCGGTATGATGATAAAACATTGTTTTTGGCCTAGTTTTTTTTTTACGGTGTTCACTGAAGAGGTTAACTAGTGGGAATTTTTTATAGAGCGGGTTGTTATCGTTGCTGCGATACCAAATATGTGTACTTTTGTTGTTTTTTTATTTACATAAATAAATATATTTATTGGAAAATATGTTTTTGTTTTTTTTTTCTTTATTTTGAGGATTTTTAAAAAAATATTTTTACACTTTTTAATTTTTTTTTACTTTTGTACATTGTCCCAGTATGGGACATTACTGTATAACATCAGATCGCTGATCTGATGCTCTGCAATGCATCTGCACTGCTGGGCATTAGACCAGGATCTGACAGGCAGGGAGGAGGTGTCTCAGGTCCTGCTCTGAGCAGGCACTGACACGCCATCTTATGGCCAGGGGTCTCCATGGAGACCATCAGGACAACACGATCATATCGCGTTGTCCTAATGGAAGGGAGAAGCCCCCTCCCTGCGCGATGCTCTTCTAAGTTGCTGCCACTACTGACAGAGGCATCAGAGGTGTTAAATGCCCATGATCGGTGCTAGCTCCAAATGTGGGCATTGCTGAGGGGTGTCAGCTGTCACATAAAGCTGACACCGGCATCCGATCACCGCGGAACTCAGTGTGAGGCAACACAATCGGTGCGCCGTACCTGTACTGCTGTTTGCAGGAACTGCATTCTCGCAGAGCAGTACTAGTATGGGGTTAATAGATGTGCCTTTTCTGGGTGGCTGCAGGCTGCTATTTTCAGGCTAAGGGGAGCAATATCAATGGCACCTTACCAGACTGAGAATACCAGCCCCCAGCTGTCTGCTTTAGCAAGTCTGGTTGTCAAAAATGGGGCAAACCCTATGCCGTTTTTTAAATGTAATTATTTAAATAATTAAGAAAAAAACAGCTTGGAGATCCCTCTATTCTTGATAACCAACCTTGCTAAATATGACAACTGAGGGTTGCAGCCCGCAGCTGTCAGTTTTTCCTGGCTGGTTATCAAAAATATAGGGATACCCACGCAGTATTTTTAAAAAATGTATTTATTTATAGTGCAGGCGGCAGGTGATGAATACTCCCATCAGCCACCGCCTGCCCTTGCTGTTATAGCTGAATACAACTTTCAACATTGTCCACTGCTAGTGCTGATTGCAACGTGAGCAGGGAATTGTTAGAACCCTCTTGTTAGGTTTTTTTTCAGTTTGCTGGTCACATGACCTTTTTTCCCTATTTAGTCTGGCTCCGCCCTTCTGGCTTTGCTGGACTTCATTGTATTATCTAATCTTAAGCTAGTCGGGTGCTTAGGTGCCTTACTCAGTCAGTTTTGCTTGATCTTAGGATCTCTAAGTAATTTGTTTTCTTTTTTTTTTACCCCTGCTACAACTTCTGTTAGGAGGTCCCTAGTGCACCTTGGACACATTTGGCTATGGACTTTATTACTGACCTTCCCCCCTCTGAGGGTTTCACTGTCATCTGGGTGGTCGTGGACCGTTTTAGCAAGATGTGTCACTTGGTTCCTTTCATCAAACTGCCCTGCGCTAAGACTCTCGCTAAGGCCTTTGTCAAGGAAATTGTCAGACTACATGGCGTTCCTACTGACATTGTTTCCGATAGGGGACCTCAGTTTGTGGCTCGTTTTTGGCGCGCTTTTTGTGACAGGTTGGGAGTTCATTTGTCGTTTTCGTCCGGATATCATCCTGAGTCTAATGGCCAGACAGAAAGGAAAAATCAGGATGTTGAGCAGTTCTTGCGTTGTTTTGTGACTGATAATCAAGAGGGGTGGTCTGAGTTTCTGCCACTTACTGAGTTTGCTCTTAACAACCATACATCCGCTTCTGCTGGCTGTTCGCCTTTTTTTTGTTGTATTGGGAGACATCCGTCGTTTGGGTCATTTTCCAAGTTGGGATCAGCTGTACCTGAAGAGGAGAATTTTTCTGGTGATTTGGAGAGAGTTTGGACTGATGTGCGTGGTAATCTTCAGGAGGCTAACAAAAGATCCAAAGTGTATTTTGATAGAAAACGACAAGAGGTTTTGTTTGCTATTGGTGACATGGTTTGGTTGTCCTCTAAGAATCTGCGCTTGAGGATTCCATCTAAGAAATTGGGTCCCAAGTTTGTAGGGCCCTTCAAGGTGCTTCAGGTTATTAACCAATCTGCTGTTAAGTTGGAGCTTCCTACCTCCTGGAAGATTAATCCGGAGTTTCATGTTTCTCTCTTGAAAAAAGCTGAGGTCTCAGATGGAGACGTCTCGGCCACTGTTCCCCTGGTGGTGGAGGACGGGCAATATGAGATTTCCCGCATCCTAAATTCTAGACGGTATAGAGGGAGTTTGCAGTACCTCGTCGCTTGGAAGGGTTATGGACCCAAGGATAACTCATGGGTGAGGGCGGATGATGTTTCTGCGCCTAGACTTGTCAGAGTGTTTCACAAGAGGTTTCCGGATAAGCCTAAGTCCTAGGGGATCCGGAGGATCCTCTTTGAAGGGAGGGTACTGTTAGAACCCTCTTGTTAGTTTTTTTTTTCAGTTTGCTGGTCACATGACCTTTTTTCCCTATTTATTCTGGCTCCGCCCTTCTGGCTTTGCTGGACTTCATTGTATTATCTACTCTTAAGCTAGCCGGGTGCTTAGGCGCCTTACTCAGTCAGTTTTGCTTGATCTTAGGATCTCTAAGTAATTTGTTTTCTTTTTACCCCTGCTACAACTTCTGTTAGGAGGTGTCCACCTTTTCTCCCAGTCCCTAGATCTTGTAGGGATTCCTCCCTCCCTCGAATCTATAGGTCTTCATTCAGACTAGCTGAGGACTTTAGCGGGTCTGGTCGCAGGATCAGGTTCCCCGTTACATCGTAGGGATCCAGCTTAGTTCTATTGTAGGGACAGAATTCCCATCTTTCCTTAGTGCTTGTAGCAGATCATAACAGGAATAATGATGAGAGTTGTCCAGCACCCAGCGCCGGGAAACAGCGCGAATAGTACAGCTGCTTCCCAGGAGCCAGTACACGGATGCCACACGTATTCCCCAAGTATTACAACACGATTCCAGTATCGGAAATATCAGTCCAACTATTGTACTTAACCAGGAACTAGATTTCTGAGCCCACTTAGCTCATTCCACCTGTGCAGGCCTCTATCAGTTTAACCCTAACCACATGTTAACCACAGGACGCAATTAATAGGTAAAAAACCTGTTTAAAAAAGGTCAAAGTATTAAATTAAGACACATGTTTTTCAGAAGGTTTCAAAAGGTTTTCAAAAGAGGTACCTGTAAATGAGCACCAATCACGGGCGTTTAACCCCTCAATAGTGACAGCAACATCGAAGGTCATCACAGAGGGAGCTCACTCTCTGCTCCCATTGGCACAACTCGTTTGTGACATGGTCTCCATGATGACTCCGGGCCAAAAAATGGCCTCGAGGTCATCCAAGGGATGGTGGCATGTAAACTCCTGCTCAGAGCAAGAGCTGACATGCCTCCTCCCTGCCTGTGAGACACTAATACAATGCCCTGCAATACAGAAGCATTGCAGAGTATTAGATCAGCGATCAGTGCAGGGAAAGTTGAAGTAAAAAAGTAAAAAAAGTTATTAAAAATTTGCTTGGCTGGTGGTCAAAAATGGGGGTAACCCCACGTGTTGTTTTTAAAATATTTATTTAACTAATTAAAAAAAAAACTGTGGGGACCACTCTATTCTTGATAACCAGCCATGGTAAAGCTGACAGCTGAGGGTTGCAGTTCACAGCTGTCTGTTTTGCCATGCTGGTTATAAAAAATAGAACAGACCCCACGTCACTGTTTTTTATTATTTACAGTGCATGCATCGACTGATCAATACTCAGCGGTGACATCAGCGGCGACTGCTCTTACTATTATCAGCAACAGCAGGCGTAGGCTGATGGGAGAAGTACTCACATTGGCTGACTCCTCTGTGACTGGTGGTAAACATTGCAGTAGGAACCGCATCTCTCTGAGACGTCGTAATGTGTCATTCTATGTGTAAGTGTGTATGTGTAGCCCATTCACTATCTCCATCCATCCCTCACTCCCTCAAGATGGCTGGACCATCATTGTAAATGTATATACACACCTGTACTTTGTATCTCCCCACCTCATTGTAGATTGTAAGCTCTCACGAGCAGGGGCGGCTTATTTTGCTTTAATTATTGTATTGTTAACGTTGTTACTTATGACTTGTGTTTTGAAACTGTTAAACTGTAAAGCACTGCGGAATATGTTGGCGCTATATAAATAAAGATTTTTATTATTATTAATAATCTTACCACCGATCAAAGTCGCTGGTGTTTATCATGCTGTCATGCAGATGACAGCGTGGGAAACACCCAAAAGGTATCACAGACTTCCTGGAGAAGTCTGAGTTCAGGCTCCATGCCCGAACAGTGGTGTTCGGTATGGACTTCGAACATTACTGTCTGAGTTCGCCCATCACTACTCAGGAGAGATTGAACAACAAAGTTTGGGGTTAAAAGAACATTTTTGTGGGAAAAATATGATTTTTTTATTTCTACGGCTCAACGTTATGAACTTCTGTGAAGCACCTGGCGGTTCAAGGTGCTGAGGGGTCTACTTTCCAAAATGGGGTCACTTGTGGGGGGTTTCCATTGTTTACACACATCAGAGGCTCTCCAAATGCGACGTGGCACCCGCTAATGATTCCTGCAAATTTTGCATTCAAAAATTCAAATGGCGTTACTTCACTTAGAGCCCTGCTGTATTTTCTACAGCATATGGGTTATCAGTGTGTTCAGTAGAAATTACACAACAAATTATATTGTGCTTTTTTTCCTGTTACCCCTGTAAAAATGCAAAATTTGGAGCTAAAATAACATAACATAACTATAAACAAATTTTATAGACGTATAGGGGGTGCTCACTGCTAAATCAGGTAGTAGGTGCCAGGAGAAAACAAGAGTAGCATCAAAAATATATAAACTCCGGCACACAAGAAAGATTCTTTATAAAGTTTATTGAACAAAAATGAACAGGTTGATCATCAAAAAATCTTAAAGATGAAGGACTTTTCAGACAAATTTTTGTATCAACGTTTCGGCTGGTTAGCCTTTATCAAGAATAATGTCTGTAACTAGGAAACAAAACAGGAAAAAATTTTTTTTATATATATAAAAAACAACCAAAATAAATATGGTAACATATAGTTATCTATCAAGCTTCATATAGGTAAGTGAAAAAAGTAAGAAAGTGAAAGTATGGAGAAAATTAAGAAGGAAAATGATAATTACCCTCAACCCATATTAGATAGTATAATATAATATAATAAAATGTCTTAAAGAAAAAGACACATATCAGGGGAATAGAACCACTTTAAAGTAGAAAACATATCAGATAATCTATGAATTATACATGCGAGTCCCTAGGATTCATCATAATAATTTTAGAAAAAAGAATATACACATAAGAGTCCCGTTTACAGTATTAGGAAAGAATAGGCAACAGCCTGCTGAATATGGGGTCGTCAGCATAATATATATCCATTATGTCCCATAAGAAAACAAGAAAAATCAAGAAAAAAAGAGAAAAACTGAAAAAAAGAAATGAAAAATACATTACTATTAAATTGTGTCCTTTTCCGACTGCAAGCAGAGTGTCATAATCCTATACTGAAATAAATGGGAAATGCCAGACGCACCTTTTTAAATACACAGTAAGTGGTAAAAGGCACTATCAAGTCTACACACAAGAAATAAACATGGTAATGGGAAGACAATCCTTGTAATACCTTGTAAGTAAACCGGAGAAACCATAGAAGATCCAGGTGTAAAACACTTATGGAGGGGAAAGAAATATCCGGTACCAAAGCGGCGTCTTACCAGTGCTGCAGATGCAGCATGACTGCTTGCGCGGCTCTTTATAGTGTCCCAGCGTGTTATCCCGAATACTTCCGGGTTGTGACTCATAAGGTGGAGGATGTAGTGCGCATGAGCTGAACGGAACTGGCCGAGTGTAGCCGAAGTGCGAGAGAAGACACACAGTGCGCATGCGTCCCCGAGTTCAGTGAACAGAATGTTATTTAGACTCCGTACTGGCTTGCTATGAAAAAGAGGAGAAGAAAATTAGAAAATAAATAAGGAAAAGAGCAAAAAGGTTAACAGAAAAAATGAATGACCCATAAATATTAGAAAACGATCATTAGATCACAATTTGCAAAATGCATAATTATCTAAAATAACACTTGGAACTAAATGTGGTTGTGAGTATAGTGGAGGTCCATATTTCAAATTCAAAACTATCAGGTCGACATGTCACAAAAAAGGAAGGGAAAAATGTATAACAAATGCTCATACAAAAGCAATCCAAGAGGTCTCAGGGAATAAGAGGACAATATTAAACAGAGAGAAATTCATGAATATTCATAATCTCTGTTAAGACCTAACGGGGAAAGGGTCTGCAAAGTGTGGATCCAAAATGACTAACGATCTTTTAGAAGATTGAAACTATTACCGCCTCTTCTATTTAATGGAACATGATCTATAATTTGAAATTTGAGTTGAGAAATATTGTGTTTGTACTGACAGAAATGAGCAGGGATTGGAAGATGAGTACGTCCACAACGTATAGTGGACTTATGCTGGGAAATGCGGTCTCGGATATGTTGTGTAGTTTCACCCACATATCCGAGACCGCATGGACACTTAATTAAATAAACTACATATGAAGAATCACATGTAAAAAAAACATTTATGCGGTATCTGCGGCCCGAACGTGGGTGGGTAAAAGAGTCACCCTTGCTCACATTAGAACACTGTAGGCAACTTAAACACGGAAAGGTGCCGTTTCGTGGTGTGGAGAGAAACCTTTGGGTCAAATTCCTACTCAATGATCCTATATCCGCCCTAACCAGATAGTTTTTAATATTCGAACTCCTCTTATTGCAAACAAGTGGTTTATTTCTAAATTCTGGAATCTGGGGATAGGCACTCCGTAAAATGGCCCAATGTTTAAAAAGGATTTGGTTTATCCGATAATTAAACGGATGAAAAGTTCTAACAAATGGTAATCGTAGGGAGCCCACTGGTCCTGTTGATCCAGTCTGTGACTCACTTTGTGGATCTAAAACAGAGCTTGGATAGCCTCTGTTCCTAAATTTCAAATTCATCTCCTGATGTCGAATGTCACGATTGTTAGGATTAGTAACAATCCTATCAATCCTACAGTTTTGAGATTTAGGTAAAGCCTTTTTAATATGAGAGGGGTGACAACTAGAGTATAGTTTCACACAGAGATCGGATTCAAAAGTACCCCTGTCCTGTATAGTGATTTTGGTGTCCAAAAAACTGATAGATTGGTGGCTGTATTGAATAGAAAAGGTAAGTCCTGCAACATAAGAATTTAGATCATTAAAAAATAGAAGAAGCGTTTCAACATCTCCTGTCCAAATGAAAAAAATGTCATCTATGAAACGCTTCCAATAGATGACATGTCGGACAAAGTCTGGATGTGTGTATACATGAGTGGTCTCAAAATCCCCCATAAAGATGTTTGCATAAGGGGGTGCCATGTTTGAACCCATAGCAGTCCCTCTTTTTTGAATAAAGTACTGATCTCCAAAAAGAAAAAAGTTTTTCGTTAGTATCAAGGTCAACAGATCTCTACAAAAACTAATCTGACTGTTTGAAAAATTAGCATGATCTAAGAGGAATTTAATAACAGAATCAATGCCCTCCTGATGTCCAATACTCGTGTATAGACTGTTGACGTCCATAGTAACTAAGAAACAGTCAGAGGGCAAAATACCCACAGATTTAAGAGAGGTAAGAAAAACTGTGGTATCCTTGATGAATGACTGAATACCAGGTACAAGGGGGGAGAGAATTTTTTCCAATGTTATAGCTAGTGGTGACAAGATTGAATCTGTCGAAGCGACAATAATATTAGCAATCTCTTCTGGATTAAACGATAGGGTGTTGAGAGACATAAGTAGATCAAGAACTGTTCCGGTTTTTCAGGTCACTGAGGTTAAAGGCCCATTTTTCTAATCAGCCATTCAATTATAATTATATTATATTATACTATCTAATATGGGTTGAGGGTAATTATCATTTTCCTTCTTAATTTTCTCCATACTTTCACTTTCTTACTTTTTTCACTTACCTATATGAAGCTTGATAGATAACTCTATGTTACCATATTTATTTTGGTTGTTTTTTATATATATAAAAAAAATTTTTTCCTGTTTTGTTTCCTAGTTACAGACATTATTCTTGATAAAGGCTAACCAGCCAAAACGTTGATACAAAAATTTGTCTGAAAAGTCCTTCATCTTTAAGATTTTTTGATGATCAACCTGTTCATTTTTGTTCAATAAACTTTATAAAGAATCTTTCTTGTGTGCCGGAGTTATATATTTTTGATATAAACAAATTTTGCATTGAAAAACTCAAATGGCGCTCCTTCTCTTCAGAGCCCTAAAGTGAGTCCAAACAGTAGTTTTCCCACACATATGTGGTATTGGCATGCTCAGAAGAAATTGCACAACAAATTTGAGGTCCATGTTCTCTTGATACCCTTGTGAATATAAAAAAAATGGATCTATAGTAAGATTTTTGTGAAAATGTGTGTGTAAATCTCTTGAATGTTGTTTTGAGCACATTGAGGGGTGTAGTTTTTAGAATGGTGTCATTTTGGGTATTTTTTGTCATATAAACCCCTCAAAGTTGCTTCAAATGTGATGTGGTACCTAAAAAAAAATGATTTTGTAGATTTTGTTGTAAACATGAGAAATCGGTGGTCAACTTTTAACTAATGATGAGCGAGCATACTTGGTAATGCTCGGCACTCGCCCGAGCATCGCTGTTGTTAGGGCTGGCGGAACGCACAAAATAAATATAAATAATAAGTGCGTTCGAAGCCCGGGGTCCACCGTGCAGGCAGAGCCTGCTGCTAGTAGGATGGCGGAATCTGTTACTTCACAGAGTCGCAACTATGGACAACTGTGGCCCTATATGGCGGTATAAGCGAACTCTGTTACGCCACAGAGTCGCTAAGGTAGAAACGCAGAAATATGGACTGTGTCCTGTTAACTCCACAGGTATGCACAGACAACTGCTGTGCGGACAGCAGTCCGTAGAAACGCAATCAGACAATCTCCTCACCGGAGAAGCCGGTATTCTAGGGGCTTATTTCAGCCGAGCCCTAAACACGTGCATACAATCTCCTCACCAGAGGTGCCGGTATTCTAGGGGCTTATTTCAGCCGAGCCCTAACACATGCGTGCAAGATCACCCTGGCGCAAAGCACATAATGTGATTGATACTAGCGCATGGCGGCACGACCATGCCACTCTTTTATAGTAGCAGCTACAGGACCTGCCAGATAAGGACCAATAGGAAACTGCTCCAGAACACAAGTGGTTTCAGGACCTTCCTGGCGGACCAATAGGAGCTGCTGCAGTACCTGAGCATGTGACCCCTGATCTCCAATGAGAGATCTTACTCTGGGCATGCTCAGAAGGGGAAAGCAAGGACTTTGTCCTAAAGATGTCTGCTCGCCGCTAACCAGTACTGGCTACAATAGCAGAGCCTGGAGGAGCAGCATTAATCCTCTGCACAATGTTAGACTGGGCAAGACGCTGGGACCGACGTCTAAGCTGAGCAGAGTCCACTGCGGCCGGAGATGGATGGGAGACCGCAGCAGGTACGGCTCGAGATTCCCCTTGTGCAGAAGCGGGAACTCGACCCCTAACAGCTGTACTTCCGGTTTTCGGCGAGCATTTCCGGGATTGTTCGGCACGCCGTGCATGTTTGCCACTCTTTAGAGCGCCAATCAACATGCAGGGATTGTGTGCCACGCACTGTAATGCCTCAGCTATGTTGGTTGTGGCATTACAGTAACTGGATGGCCGCACAGTGTCATCAGGTCTATATCAGACCTGGTGCCGCCCTGCTCGTCACATTCAGTTCCGGAATCAGCTAGTGTAGGGAGAATTGATGCCGAGATAGGGTCAGATTTGGGGGTTTCAAAGATAGTGTGGGTATACCATAATTGAATACACAAATCCAGCTAAATCAACAGTCCTTCTAAGGACTAATTACTTGGTATATAGATTGCAGTGCTAGGTAGGCAGGGAGTGTATGTGGGTGTATACATATGAGTGCAAGGCATGCAGGTACCATATGTGGGTGTACAGATATCAGTAGCAGGCAGCCACTGTATGTGGCATACTTCATTGCATACATCAAGAGGGTCCATTCCATTGTCTGCTGCTGCCTATTACATATATTGATCGTATATACATAGCCCCAGGTATCATTGGACAGGAATCTTTTTTTTGCATCTAATCCCGATTATTTAATTCAAAAGAAATCCAGAGCACACTTTTTTTTCTCCATTTGCTTGTTGGGACTGCAGAATACAGCCAGATCCTTTTCATAGTACAGTGTGAAAATCCAGCTATTTTAAATGTGTTTGCCCGTCCCAGCGATCACATCTGAGTGTGCAGAAAATTCTGCCATTTTTGGGGTACTGTAACATTTTTTTGGAGTGTCTTATACAATTTCTTGACATCATTTTGCTGCCAAAAAAATATTTAGCTGCCAAAAAAAAAATATTTAGCTACAGGGCAGATATTTTACACTGGGTTTTGTCCGACACACGGATCGCATATCATTGAGCTCAAAATTGTGCCATTTCGGGCCTCCATAGAATTGTTTTTGTTGTGTTTTAGCCTACTTATTGGAATATATAAAACACTGCACTCTCTATAGGAATTCCATGCAAAATAGTAAGAATTTATTATTACAACCAAATAAAGGAGCAAAACATGAATATAAGCGATGGGCAAATCATTTGACATTTCGACTCTCCCGAGTCTTAATCATAAGTCGCTATAAGATAAAAGATAACAAAATAAATAACAAAGTACAAATAAACATGTTGTAATAAAGAACATATTCAAGAGAAAAAATGGAACAAAAAAAACAAATTAACACGAATTAATGTGTAACACCATAGACACACACAAGCACCAACCGATCGCCTCAGTATGTAGAAAAAGAGATTTCTTAGAGGGAAAAGTGGTGATTAAAACCAAACCCAAAGGAGGCATAATCAAAGTAGAAAAAAATAGGGAAAAAACTGAACAGGAACAAGATTACCTGAAATATAATGATTCAGAGTAAGCATAGAAACAATGAAATTCTAGTAAGGGAAACAATGGAAGGGGTAAAAAGAAATGACGTCAGCATAGTTGTAATCATTAAACACTGGTAAACCCAATATTAATGAATAATAAGAGAAATACCTGTATATTTGTAAATGGAAATAAATGGCCATATATTAAGTGCCCGGTATATTGAACCTAAAAAGACAGGGATGTATAGAGGACGTAAATGGGTTAAAAATGCCCTAAAAATCTGCAAATGTTAGATACGGATAGTGGCCATAATGATGATATGTAATGCTCAGAAAAATACCTGTATGGTTGTAGATAAGTGTATTGAGCAAAGTGATATGAGCCAGGTAAGTTAACAGAGATGTATGAAAATACACTGAGGTTAACAAAGTGCCTATTAGTATCAGCCTATATCGGGTAGTAGTCTGTAATAGCCCATTCATATCAGTGTGCATCCAATGAGTATATCTGGCCTTCTTGATTAGGGCTCACGGTGGGGTATAGGGGAATTACCTGGAGTGGAGGGTTTCCGAGCGGCACTCCCGCGCCTTGCTCTGTAGCGGCGTGCTGTCCATATGGAGGAGCAGGGTATAAAAGCCGGCAGCGACCGCCAGACCGGAAGTGCGTCATCCGGACCGGAAGTGCCATAGCCGACAGTGAGAGAGGAACAGCGCCTGCGCAGTGGTTGTCAGAAACAATCAGTGAAAGCAATATGAATGTGAATAAAGCGGCTGATGGGGCAAAACAGCGTGAAGGCGGCTATTAAAGACTCTATTTATATGGCGTTATAGTTGAACAATAGTATGGTTTATAGCTAAAGAATCTATTAAGTTAATAAGAAAGGGGGCAGAAAAAATATATATATATAGAGTATTGTGATAATGGTAATGGTGACTATTGGCTGGGGCATATTAAAAGTAATGGCCTGGTATGTAAATACAAATAAAGGTTAGATGTAAATAGTAAGGAGGGTGGGAACAATCAGAACCTGTTGGGTGGCAAACAGGTAATTCATTAGCAGTCCATTTAACAAAATACAATAAGACTCACCAGTGGGAACTAGGATCAGCGAGTCTAGAAGAATGAAAGTATCATTAGTATATGTAGAAGAAAAGGCACATAAAATTAGACAGACCAATCGATCTCGTGATTAAGGCCCCGTGGTGACAGGGTATCCAGGGTATCAATCCAGTATGTTTCTCTGGATTTGAGAATTTTAATATGATTGCCTCCCTGCCTAGGGCGTGGGACCTGTTCAAGGACTTGAAATTTAAGTTGCGCTACTGTGTGTTTGAAAGTGTTTTACTGCAGCGTATTGTGGACTTGTGACTGGCTATTCTGTCTCTGACATGTTAGGTGGTCTCCTCTACATACATGTCCTCAGGAGTGGACATGGATGTCAGACTTATGTACCATCCTCTAAAACTTCGAGAAGTCCACCAAGATGGTGAACGGCAATGACGCCATAATTAGCGTCACCATCCCACTTCTCTGTGTTCTGAAATGCTTTCTGCTCACAAAGAGGATGCATTTCAGGCGGAGCATGATGAGATGGCACAAGGAACCACACAGGGTGATTACGCACAGCCCAGCCTCATGTCATCCCAGTGTGGATTGGTTGACAATGAGGAAGAGGAGGAGAAAGAACAGGAGCTACTTTCATGTGCTATAGATGGTACTACAAGCACAACTGTCATACCGTCTGTTCAGCGTGGATGGCCCAAGGACAGGGAGGAGGAGGAGGAGAGCATGGTCAGTCGTCCTTTTGGTGAGGACACGGAAGTGTTGCCTGTTAGCAGTCTGGCACGCATGGCTGACTTTATGTTGCACTGCCTTTCCTGTGACCCTCGTATTCTCCAAATTTTGGGTGACACTCTTTACTGGTTGGTGACACTTCTAGACCCACGCTACAAGGAGAAATTTAAATCTCTTCTTCCAGAGGCAGACTGTTGTACTAAAATGGTGCAGTACCAGAAGACCTTTGTTTTGGAATTATTAACAAAATTCCCATCTGAAAACCCTGGCGGTAGAGGTCACAGTTCGTTGGACAACCAAGGAGTATAGGTGAGAGAGATGTTATGAATGTGCTAGAGATGGTTTCTGAACAGAGGCTCCCTCTGGTGGTTACAGACAGTACTGAACTTTTCAGCGAGGAATGGAAATCTGGGATCACGGACTGATCTGATATAAGGGAGGTTCCCTCCCATGATGGTTGCCGGTGATCAATTGTTCCTGTCTCAATTGTGGTTCCTGGTTCATTTGGAAGTTTGCTGAGTATTGCCTGCATCTTCTGCTATCAGATAAGATATTTTCTGCTTTTATTTTTGTGCTAGTTTTTTGCATTGTTCCCTGCACTTCTGTGGAGGTCAGCCAGGTCCCCCGGGGGCTTGTGCTCCTCTCAGTTTATCTGGAGCCACTATTGTTTGTTCATTTGCTTTTTCCTGTTTTTTCAGTGGCTGCGGCTTAGTTTTGTTACATCAGAGATCTGATTAGGTGGTAGAGATCGTGTGATCTCAGGTGTTTTTGCAATCAGAAGAGTTGGTATTTTTTAGGGTTTTTTTTGGATTGCAGTGAGTATCCTTTCCTGTACTTTTCTGTCTAGACAGATTGGGCCCCAGCGTTTGCTCATTCTATTTTCTGTCTGTGTCCGTGCTTCTTCTTGTCTAACCGCCATTACATGTTTGGGGGCTTCCTATTTTCTTTGGGGATCTGCTCCGGGGCAGATAGCTTTCATCTTTCTGCCTTTAGGTGTAGTTATCTCTCAGGCTGTGACGAGGCATCTATGATCAACGTAGGTACGCTCCACGGCTACCTCTAGTTGTGTGGTTAGTTCAGGTTACTGCAATCCAACAGGTTCCAGTCTCTCTTGTGTATTGCAGTTTTTGCTTATACTCCTCAGCTACCAAAACAGTATCACCGGCCAAACTGAAAATTTTATGGTACTCACAGAAGGGAAAAATAGTGTGGAAAGAGAAAAAAAAAGTTTTCAGAGTTGTCAGAGATTTTTTTTTCTCTGTTTGTTGCATTTTTTTCCCTCTTTTTCTCTGGGTGCTGAGGAGGATTTTTTTTTCTCTCAATGGAGCTTACACAGTTGTCTGGCCGTGTGGATCAGCTTGCCACTGAGGTTCGGAGTATTGCTACCTATCTTGCTGGGTTGCCTGTTGTGGAACCTAGGATTCCCATGCCAGATTTGTTTTTGGGGGATCGGGCTAAATTTCTGAATTTCAAAAATAACTGTAAGTTGTTTTTGCCTTAAAGCCTAAGTCCTCAGGGAACGCAGCACAGCAAGTTCAAATTGTCATCTCTCAGCTGCGCGGCGACCCTCAGGATTGGGCTTTTTCCCTGACACCTGGGGATCCTGTTTTGAATGATGTTGATGTATTTTTTCTGGCTCTGGGGTTATTGTACGATGAACCTAATCTCACTGATCAAGCTGAAAAAACCTTGTTGGCATTAAATCAGGGTCTTGAAGACGCTGAGTTGTACTGTCAGAAATTCCGAAAGTGGGTAGTCCTGACCAAATGGAATGATGATGCATTGGCAGCCCTTTTTCGGAAGGGGCTGTCAGAGAATGTAAAGGATGTTATGGTGGGATTCCCTGCTCCCTCTGGTCTTAATGATTCTATGTCATTGGCTATTCAAATTGACAGACGTTTGCATGAGCGCAGAGGTATGCGTGAGATAGTGTTGCCTTGTGAGCAAGCTTCTGAGCACATGCAGTGTGATAGAGTGACTTCTGGGGCACAGCGTCATGAGTTTCGAAAGCGCAATGGGTTATGTTTCTACTGTGGTGACATCTCTCATGCTATTTCGGTCTGCCCTAGGCGGGGAAGACGTTTTGCATGCTCAGTTGTCTTGGGTAGTGTTCAGACTAAATTTCTGATGACTGTTACCCTGATTTGCTCCAGTCCACATTTTCTGCTCAGGCTTTTGTTGATTCAGGAGCAGCTATTAACCTGATAGATTTTGACTTTGCCAAACGTTGTGGGTTTCCCATGATACCTGTTATGTTTTGGTAGCTGAGGAGAGCAGGCAAAAACGGCAATACACCAGAGAGGTTGGAATCTATTGGATTGCAGTACCCTGACTAACCACCACAACTAAAGGTAGCCGTGGAGCGTTCCTACGTTGGTTCTAGACGCCTCGTCACAGCCTGAGAGATTAACTACACCTAAAGATAGAAAGAGGAAAGCTATCTGCCCCGGAGCAGATCCCCAAAGAACATAGGAAGCCCCCAAGCATGTAATGGCGGTTAGACAAGAGGAAATACAGACACAGACAGAAAATAGTATGAGCAAACGCTGAGGCCCAATCTGCCTAGACAGAAAAGGATGGAAAGGATACTCACTGCAATCCAAAAAAACCCTAAAAAATGCCAGCGCTACAAATTGCAAAAACACCTGAGATCACACGACCTCTACCACCTAAATCAGTTCTCTGGTGTAACAAAACTAAGCCGCAGCCACTGAAAAAACTGGAAAAGGCAAATGAACAAACAACAGTGGCTCCAGCGGAACCGAGAGGAGCCCAAGCCCCCGGGGGGGGGACCTGGCTAACCTCACAGAAATGCAGAGAAATATGCAAATGGTAAGCAAAAAAACAAAAACAGAAAATATCTTATCTGAAAGCAGAAGAAGAGGGAAGACTCAGCAAGCTTCCAAGTGAACCAGAACCACAGTTGAGACAAGAACAATTGATCACCGGCAAACATGATGGGAGGGAACCTCCCTTATATCAAGCCAGTCTGTGAATCCTGATTGCCAATCCTCAATGAATGGTTCAGTACTGTTTGCAACCACCAGAGGGAGCTTCTGCTCAGAATTCATTTCCAAAACTTTCACAACAGTACCCCCCCTTGAGGAGGGGTCACCGAACCCTCATTTGTGCAACCAGGTCGGTCAGGATGAGCTCGGTGATACGCACGGATCAGTCTCCTAGCATGGATGTCCGAAGCAAACACCCAAGAATTGTCCTCCTGACCATAACCTCTCCACTTAACCAAATACTGGAGTTTCCGTCTAGAAAAACGAGAATCCAATATTTTCTCAACCACATACTCCAGATTGCCCTCAACCAAAACAGGGTCAGGAGACACAGCCATAGGAACCACTGGCTCGACAAACCTCTTCAATAAGGACTTGTGGAACACGTTATGGATATTAAATGTCCCTGGAAGAAGTAAACGAAAGGAAACAGGATTAAGACTCTCCATTGTCTTATAAGGTCCAATGAACCTAAGCTTAAACTTAGGAGATGCAACGCTCATAGGGACATTTCTTGAGGACAACCAGACCAAGTCCCCCACTTTAAACCGAGGACCATCAGTCCTATGCCGGTTGGCAAACCGCTGGTTCTCTCCTGAGAGAGGGACAACCTCTCCACTACCTGGTCCGAAATCTGCTGCATATGCTCCACAACAGAGTCAACACCCGGACAGACAGAAGCCTCCGTCTGTCCCGAAAAAAATCGAGGGTGAAACCCAAAATTGCAGAAAAATGGAGACATCAAAGTGGCAGAGCTAGCCCTATTATTAAGAGCAAACTCAGCCAAAGGCAAAAAAGAGACCCAGTCATCTTGATCAGCAGACACAAAGCATCTCAGATAAGTCTCCAATGTCTGGTTTGTTCTCTCAGTTTGTCCATTGGTCTGAGGATGAAAAGCAGAGGAGAAAGACAATTGAACACCAAGTTTAGAACAAAAAGTCCTCCAATATCTGGAAACAAACTGGACTCCTCTGTCAGACACAATGTTCTCAGGAATGCCGTGTAACCGAACCACGTGCTGAAGGAACAAAGGCACCAATTCGGAGTAGGAAGGCAACTTAGGTAATGGCACAAGGGTTACTTTTAGAGGTCTCAGGATCTCTTTGGGACAAAACGGCACCTGCCCCAATTTCAGAGGCATCAACCTCCACCTGAAACGGCAGAGAAACATCAGGCTGCCGTAGAACAGGAGCAGAAGTGAATCTCTGCTTAAGTTCCTGAAACGCAGAGACTGCCTCAGGAGGCCAATTCACCACATCAGAACCCTTTTTGGTCAAATCAGTCAATGGTTTAACAATAACAGAGAAATTACCAATAAATTTACGATAAAAATTGGCAAAACCCAAGAATCTCTGAAGAGCCTTTAATGAAGTAGGTTGGACCCAATCACAGATGGCCTGAACCTTGACCGGGTCCATTTCAATAACAGATGGAGACAAAATGAATCCCAGAAATGAGATCCTCTGTACGCCAAAAAGACACTTTGATCCCTTCACATACAGAGCATTCTCTCTCAAAATCTGGAACACAGTCCGAACATGTTTCACATGAAAGTCCCAGTCATTGGAAAAAATCAAGATATCATCCAAATAAACAATCAGAAATTTATCCACAAAATCCCTGAAAATGTCATTCATGAAGGACTGGAAGAAGGAAAGAGCATTAGTGAGCCCAAAGGGCATCACTAGGTACTCAAAATGCCCCTCTGGGGTATTAAACGCCGTCTTCCATTCATCCCCGTGCTTAATGCGAATAAGGTTATACGCCCCCCTGAGGTCAAGCTTGGTAAACCAAGTAGCACTTTTCACCCTGGAAAACAGGTCAGAAATCAAGGGTAACGGATATTGATATTTCACAGTGATCTTGTTCAAGAGACGATAATCAATACACGGCCTTAATGAACCATCCTTTTTGGCCACAAAGAAAAAACCGGCACCCAAGGGTGAAGAGGATGGTCTGATATGACCCTTCTCCAATGACTCCTTGATATAAGACTGCATAGCGTTATGTTCAGGTACAGACAAGTTAAAAAGACGACCTTTAGGGAATTTACTACCAGGCACTAATTCAATAGCGCAGTCATAGCTCCTATGGGGGGGCAAGGA
Source organism: Oophaga sylvatica (assembly GCA_033576555.1). Lineage (NCBI taxonomy): Eukaryota > Metazoa > Chordata > Amphibia > Anura > Dendrobatidae > Oophaga > Oophaga sylvatica. Next base: position 264,731,508 of record JARQOD010000001.1, read on the forward strand.
TGCAGATTTACTTTCACTAAACACATCAGAAAAATCAGTCAAAAAGTCAGGAACTTCCTGAGACTGGGGAGAGGCAGAAAAAACAGGAGTGATGGCATTAACACATTGGCAGCCCCAACTGGTCACAGACACAGATCTCCAATCCAAAACAGGATTATGAGACTGTAACCAAGGGAAACCTAGTACAATAATGTCATGCAGATTATACAGTACCAAAAATTTGTAACTCTCCTGATGATCAGGTTCAACCCTCATTATCACCTGAGTAGAAAACTGGGGTTTATTCTCAGCCAAAGGGGTAGAATCAATCCCCAGTAGGGGAATAGACTTCCGTAGGGGTATCAAGGGAAACCCACAACGTTTGGCAAAATCAAAATCCATCAGGTTAATTGCTGCGCCTGAATCAACAAAAGCCTGAGCAGAAAATGTGGACAGGGAGCAAATCAGGGTAACAGTCAACAGAAATTTAGTCTGAACACTACCCAAGACAACTGAGCGTGCAAAACGTCTTCCCCGCTTAGGCCAGACAGAAATAGCATGAGAGGCGTCACCACAATAGAAACATAACCCATTGCATTTTCGAAACTCATGACGCTGTGCCCCAGAAGCCACTCTATCACACTGCATGGGTTCAGAAGCTGGCTCATAAGGCAACACTATTCCATGCATACCTCTACGCTCACGCAAATGTCTGTCAATTTGAATCGCTAATAACATAGAATCATTGAGACCAGAGGGAGCAGGGAAACCCACCATAACATCTTTTACATTCTCTGACAACCCCTTCCGAAAAAGGGCTGCCAAAGCATCATCATTCCATTTGGTTAGGACTGCCCATTTTCGGAATTTCTGACAGTATAACTCAGCGTCCTCAAGCCCCTGATTTAATGCCAACAAGGTTCTTTCAGCTTGATCAGTGACATTAGGCTCATCGTACAATAACGCCAGAGCCAGAAAAAATGCATCAACATCACTCAAAACAGGGTCCCCAGGTGTCAGGGAAAAAGCCCAATCCTGAGGATCGCCGCGCAGGAGAGAGATGACAATTTGAACCTGCTGTGCTGCGTTCCCTGAGGACTTAGGTTTTAAGGCAAAAAACAACTTACAGTTATTTTTGAAATTCAGAAATTTGGCCTGATCTCCCAAAAACAAATCTGGCATGGGAATCCTAGGTTCCACAACCTGCAACCCAGCAAGATAGGTAGCAATACTCCGAACCTCAGTGGCAAGCTGATCCACACGGCCAGACAGCTGTGCAAACTCCATTGAGAGAAAAAAGAAAAAAAAATCCTCCTCAGCACCCAGAGAAAAAGAGGGAATAAATGCAAGAAAAAAAAAAATCTCTGACAACTCTGACAACTTTATTTTTTCTTTCCACACTATTTTTCCCTTCTGTGAGTACCATACAAATTTCAGTCATGCCGGTGATACTGTTATGTTTTGGTAGCTGAGGAGAGCAGGCAAAAACGGCAATACACCAGAGAGGTTGGAATCTATTGGATTGCAATACCCTGACTAACCATCACAACTAAAGGCAGCCGTGGAGCGTTCCTACGTTGGTCCTAGACGCCTCGTCACAGCCTGAGAGATTAACTACACCTAAAGATAGAAAGAGGAAAGCTATTTGCCCCGGAGCAGATCTCCAAAGAACATAGGAAGCCCCCAAACATGTAATGGCGGTTAGACAAGAAGAACCACGGACACAGACAGAAAATAGAATGAGCAAACGCTGGGGCCCAATCTTTCTAGACAGAAAAGTACAGGAAAGGATACTCACTGCAATCCAAAAAACCCTAAAAAATGCCAACGCTACTAATTGCAAAAACACCTGAGATCACACGACCTCTACCACAAAAATCAGTTCTCTGGTGTAACAAAACTAAGCCGCAGACACTGAAAAAACTGGAAAAGGCTAATGAACAAACAACAGTGACTCCAGCGGAACCGAGAGGAGCCCAAGCCCCCCAGGGGGGGGAACCTGGCTAACCTCACAGAAATGCAGAGAAATATGCAAATGGTAAGCAAAAAAACAAAAACAGAAAATATCTTATCTGAAAGCAGAAGAAGAGGCAAGACTCAGCAAGCTTCCAAGTGAACCAGAACCACAGTTGAGACAAGAACAATTGATCACCGGCAACCATGATGGGAGGGAGCCTCCCTTATATCAAGCCAGTCTGTGAATCCTGATTGCCAATCCTCATTGAATGGTTCAGTACTGTTTGTAACCACCAGGGCGAGCTTCTGCTCAGAATTCATTTCCAAAACATTCACAACAGATACCCCTGCGGAAGTCTATTCCTCTACTGGGCATTGATTCTACCCCTTTGGCGGAGAATGAACCCCAGTATTCTACTCAGGTGATAATGAGGGTTGAACCAGATCATCAGGAGAGTTGCAAATTTCTGGTGCTGTATAATCTGCATGACATTATTGTACTAGGTTTCCCTTGGTTACAGTCTCATAATCCTGTTTTGGATTGGAAATCTGTGTCTGTGACCAGTTGGGGCTGCCAATGTGTTAATGCCGACACTCCTGTTTTTTCTGCCTCTCCCCAGTCTCAGGATGTTCCTGAATTTTTGACTGATTTTTCTGATGTATTTAGTGAAAGTAAATCGCATTCCTTGCCCCTCACAGGAGCTATGATTGCGCTATTGAAGTAGTGCCTTGTGGTAAATTTCCTAAAGGTCGCCTTTTTAACTTGTCTGTACCTGAACACGATGCTATGCAATCTTATATCAAGGAGTCATTGGAGAGGGGTCATACCAGACCATCCTCTTCACCCTTGGGTGCCGGTTTTCTCTTTGTGGCCAAAAAGGATGGTTCATTGAGGCCATTTATTGATTATCGTCTCTTGAATAAGATCACTGTGAAGTATCAATATCCGTTACCCTTGATTTCTGACCTGTTTTCCAGGGTGAAAAGTGCAAGTTGTTTTACCAAGCTTGACCTCAGGGGGGCATATAACCTTATTCGCATTAAGCATGGGGATGAATGGAAGACGGCGTTTAATACTCCAGAGAGGCATTTTGAGTACCTAGTGATGCCCTTTGGGCTCACTAATGCTCCTTCCGTCTTCCAATCCTTCATGAATGATATTTACAGGGATTTTGTGGATAAATTTCTGATTGTTTATTTGGATGATATCTTGATTTTTTCCAATGACTGGGACTCTCATGTGAAACATGTTCGGACTGTGTTCCAGATTTTGAGAGAGAATGCACTGTATGTGAAGGGATCAAAGTGTCTTTATGGCGTACAGAAGGTCTCATTTCTGGGATTCATTTTGTCTCCGTCTGTTATTGAAATGGACCCGGTCAAGGTTCAGGCCATCTGGGATTGGGTCCAACCTACTTCATTAAAGGCTCTTCAGAGATTCTTGGGTTTTGCCAATTTTTATCGTAAATTTATTGGTAATTTCTCCGGTATTGTTAAACCATTGACTGATTTGACCAAAAAGGGTTCTGATGTGGTGAATTGGCCTCCTGAGGCAGTCTCTGCGTTTCAGGAACTTAAGCAGAGATTCACTTCTGCTCCTGTTCTACGGCAGCCTGATGTTTCTCTACCGTTTCAGGTGGAGGTTGATGCCTCTGAAATTGGAGCAGGTGCCATTTTGTCCCAAAGAGATCCAGAGACCGCTAAGAGTAACCCTTGTGCCTTTTTCTCTCGAAAATTTTCTCCAACTGAACGTAATTATGACGTGGGTAATCGGGAGTTATTGGCCATGAAGTGGGCTTTTGAAGAGTGGAGACATTGGCTGGAAGGAGCCAAACATCAGGTGGTGGTCTTCACGGACCATAAGAATCGGGTTTATCTCTAATCAGCCAAGCGACTTAATCCTAGACAGGCCAGGTGGGCCTTGTTTTTCACACGTTTCAATTTTGTGGTTTCTTTTCTTCCTGGCACTAAGAATGTTAAGGCGGATGCCCTCTCGAGGAGTTTCTTTGCGGACTCTCCTGAGTTATCTGATCCTACTGTTATTTTGAAAGAGGGTGTAGTTCTTTCCGCCATCTCGCCCAATTTGAGACTGGCTTGGAAGGGTGTCAGGAGGATAAACCTGAGCACTGCCCTATTGGGAAATTGTTTGTCCCAGACCAGTGGAAGAAGAGTGTGATGTCTGAGATTCATTGTTCCGCGTTGGCTGGTCATCCCGGGATTTTTGGTACCAGAGATTTGGTGAGTCGGTCCTTTTGGTGGCCTACTTTGTCTCGTGACGTCAGGGAATTTGTGCAGTCCTGTGGGACTTGCTCTCGCTCCAAGCCTTGCTCTCGCTCTAGTGGTTTGTTAATGCCATTACCTGTGCCCAAGAGGCCATGGACCCATATCTCTATGGATTTTATTTCCGACCTCCCTGTTTCTCAGAGAATGACCGTTATCTGGGTAATCTGTGATAGGTTTTCCAAGATGATACATCTTGTGCCATTACCTAAGTTGCCTTCCTCCTCCGAATTGGTGCCTTTGTTCCTTCAGCACGTGGTTCGGTTACATGGCATTCCGGAGAACATTGTGTCTGACAGAGGAGTCCAGTTTGTTTCCAGATTTTGGAGGACAGTTTGTTGTAAACTTGGTGTTCAATTATCTTTCTCCTCTACTTTTCATCCTCAGACCAATGGACAAACCGAGAGAACAAACCAGACCTTGGAGACTTATTTGAGATGTTTTGTGTCTGCTGATCAAGATGACTGGGTCTCTTTTTTGCCTTTGGCTGAGTTTGCTCTTAATATTAGGGCTAGATCTGCCACCTTGATGTCTCCATTTTTCTGCAATTTTGGGTTTCACCCTCGATTTTCTTTGGGACAGTCGGAGGCTTCTGTCTGTCCGGGTGTTGACTCTGTTGTGGAGCGAATGCAGCAGATTTGGGACCAGGTAGTGGAGAGGTTGTCTCGCTCTCAGGAGAAGGCCCAACGGTTTGCCAACCGGCATAGGACTGATGGTCCTCGGTTTAAAGTGGGGGACTTGGTTTGGTTGTCCTCAAGAAATATCCCTATGAGGGTTGCAGCTCCAAAGTTTAAGCCTAGGTTCATTGGACCTTATAAGATCATGGAGATTCTTAATCCTGTTTCCTTCCGTTTGCTTCTTCCAGGGACATTTAAGATCCATAACGTGTTCCACAAGTCCTTATTGAAGAGGTTTGTCGAGCCAGTGGTTCCTATGGCTGTGCCTCCTGACCCTGTTTTGGTTGAGGGCAATCTGGAGTATGTGGTTGAGAAAATATTGGATTCTCGTTTTTCTAGACAGAAACTCCAGTATTTGGTTAAGTGGAGAGGTTATGGTCAGGAGGACAATTCTTGGGTGTTTGCTTCGGACATCCATGCTAGGAAACTGATCCGTGCCTATCACCGAGCTCATCCTGATCGGCCTGGTTGCACAAGTGAGGGTTCGGTGACCCCTCCTCAAGGGGGGAGTACTGTTATGAATGTGCTAGAGATGGTTTCTGAGCAGAGGCTCCCTCTGGTGGTTACAGACAGTACTGAACCTTTCAGCGAGGAATGGCAATATGGGATCACGGACTGGTCTGATATAAGGGAGGTTCCCTCCCATGATGGTTGCCGGTGATCAATTGTTCTTGTCTCAATTGTGGTTCCTGGTTCATTTGGAAGTTTGCTGAGTCTTGCCTGCATCTTCTGCTATCAGATAAGATATTTTCTGCTTTTATTTTTGTGCTTGCTTTTTGCATTGTTCCCTACACTTCTGTGGAGGTCAGCCAGGTCCCCTCCGGGGCTTGTGCTCCTCTCAGTTTATCTGGAGCCACTGTTGTTTGTTCATTTGCTTTTTCCTGTTTTTTCAGTGGCTGCGGCTTAGTTTTGCTACACCAGAGATCTGATTAGGTGGTAGAAATCGTGTGATCTCAGGTGTTTTTGCAATCAGAAGAGTTGGTATTTTTTAGGGGTTTTTTTGGATTGCAGTGAGTATTCTTTCCTGTACTTTTCTGTCTAGACAGATTGGGCCCCAGCGTTTGCTCATTCTATTTTCTGTCTGTGTCCGTGCTTCTTCTTGTCTAACCGCCATTACATGTTTGGGGGCTTCCTATTTTCTTTGGGGATCTGCTCCGGGGCAGATAGCTTTCATCTTTCTGCCTTTAGGTGTAGTTATCTCTCAGGCTGTGACGAGGCGTCTAGGATCTATGTAGGAACGCTCCACAGCTACCTCTAGTTGTGTGGTTAGTTCAGGTTACTGGAATCCAACAGGTTCCAGCCTCTCTGGTGTATTGCCGTTTTTGCTTATTCTCCTCAGCTACCAAAACATAACAGAGAGACACAACTCCAATCCAGCAGAGGCAGGGGAACACTGGCAAAGTTCTGGGAGAGTTTTCTCAGACCCTCCCATCCCAGTGGTCCTGAGGTGCGAGGTACTGTCACAAGGAGTGCAACATTTTGGAAGATGCTGAGGGAGTACCTTGCTGACCGTGCACACGTCATCCATGATTCCTCTGTGCCTTCTAATTATTGGGTATCCAAGCTGGACACGTGGCATGAACTGGCTCTCTACACCTTGTAGTGTCAGGGACACCGCACTGCACATGCTCACTGAGCCAGTGCACGTGTCCTGAGTGAACCAACTGTGCCCCAAGATACCTGTAAGCAGAGCCGCAGCAGGGAAGACGTGTGTTTCTGTGGAACAGGACCTTCCACAGCATGTGACTGCCAAGGGGCGGAGCCGGCCACACTTCTCTCAGAGGCAGCAGTAATGAATGATGTGTACTGCAGACTAACAGGACCTGCAGCACATGACTGCTGGGGGCGTGGCCTAAGCTCCAGAGATCTAGGAACTGCAAGAAAACTCCTAGCAGGGTAACTACGAGATAAAGTTACCAAGGGGCAAAGACAGGGACGAAAACCAGGACAGGCCGAGATCAGAGCACAAGATAGCACGACAGTACCAAAGGGTTAGACAGAACGGATAGTCAGGACATAGCAATAGATCAGTAAACCAGAGCGGGCAATAGACAGTACAATAGGGACAAAACTGTAACGGAGTATCGATAGCCAAGCCAGGAGGTCAGAACCGGAGAAGACAATATAAGCAAAACGTGAGACAGAGAGCAGAGTGAGCAAACAGACCGGGTCATACACGGGAATCAAACAAGCAGAGCAGTATACACGCAAACCAGGGGAGTCAAATACACAGTCACAACGAAAGTATAGCTGACAGAGAATCTCCCTCTGGACTGGGTATAAATACCCTCCCAGATCCAAAGGGAGGCCAGCAAAAGTTAACCCTGAATGGACAGGACATTAAACATGTCCTATACCATGACATGTAGGTCTTGGCCTGCCCTGCCGCTAGTGTTTTGTCAGAGCGGGTTTTTAGTGCCGGTGGTGGAACTATAACTGATAAGCGCATCCACTTGTCAACTGAAAATGCTGACAGGCTGACTCTTATAAAAAAGGAAAAAGGGCTGGATTGGGCCAGTGTTAAGAATGTGCTAGACATGGTTTCTGAGCAGAGGCTCCCTCTGGTGGTTACAGACAGTACTGAACCTTTCAGCGAGGAATGGCAATCTGGGTTCACTGACTGGTCTGATATAAGGGAGGTTTCCTCCCATGATGGTTGCCGGTGTCGTCACTGTTATCTCGTTAACCCTTTCCTCCTCGGAATGTGGTACCAGAGAGAATAAGACACAGACCAAAGTATGCGTCAATAAACTCTACTCTTTATTGCTAACGAAGGGGTTTATATACACCCCATAAGCAGGAAGCGGAATTACCATATATGGTGTTTATACAACTTATCACTAAATACATAAAATACTGGTTTTAACTGGAAAACTCCGTTCTTCCCCTTAGCTCCTAGTACAGGGTGCCTTTTCATAACTTAGGCGGGCGGGGGTGTATTGTCTCAAAAGAAGGAACATCTTATCTCGACTTCTGGTATGCATCAGCCTGTCTGACAGAAACCAAGGCCTTCTGAAAAAATGCTGGTTTTGCTCTAACATTCCCTCCTTTTGTTCCTTCATTTGATCAATACACATCTTCATACCTCCTCTGTGTCCTAGTACATTGTTTAATACACATCAAACAGATTTTAAAAACTAAATAGATAGCAAGACATATCAATAAAACCTGTAGGCCAGCTTGTATTATCCCAATCAGCCATCCCCCTATGCCTTTGAACCAATTTGCGGGGTTAAGAAAGGAGAAAGTATTTGCCCACCATGAATCTTGATTCTTCAGATTTGCCTTATCATATAGTTTCCTTAACTTTATGACATCCTCTAGCTTATGTTTAAGGGTTAAAACACTAGAATTATCAATATAATGACAACATGCAGGTCCGATAATCTGGCACATCCCTCCTTGAGCTGCAGTCAGGTAATCTAACACGAGGGTATGTTGGTTAGTAACAATTAATTAGCTGGTTCTGTACTGCAAGGGACCCATTCATGATATCTAAAATATCCCATATTTGATCATCTAGGTAGTCTGTGGATTCTACCAACTTATCCCATGTCTGAGTTATCATAGGGTAGATAAATAATGCACTGAAAAATTTATTTGCTATCCCCATCTACACGGCTAAGTCTGTTCCAAGCATCCTTTACTGCAAGGATGCAAGCAAATGTCATTAGTAGCATCAGTCCTCTTCTGGAGGCTCTCCAAGGATCTTCTTACAATGCGATGCGTGAATCCAAGTTTCCTTGCCTTGTAGCTTGACTGCGGTACTTGTCGTCAGTAGAACTTGAAAAGGTCCATCAAATCTCGAATCCAGACTCTTTCTCACATGTCTTTTAATGATTACCCAGTCTCCAGGCTGCAGGCTGTGACTACCAGGATCCTGGTTCGGATCTGGAAGAGAACTGAAGACATTATCATGTACTTTCTTAAGTCTTTTATGCAAATCCCTTACATATGAGCTTAATACATGGTTACTCATTTCCAGTGCTTGGGGAAAGAAACATCCTAAGCTAGGCACTTTGCCAAATAGTACTTCATACGTAGAAAGTCCAGTTTTCCTATTTGGAGTGTACCTTACTGAGTATAGGGCTAATGGTAAACATTCAGGCCAAGATTTCCCTGTTTCAGCCATGGCCTTTTGGATTTTTAACTTCAATGTCCCTTTAGTCTTTCTACTTTCCCACTGCTTTGTGGATGATATGGGGTGTGGAAAGCTTGTTGAATTCCTAGAGCTGTCAAGACTTCATTCATTATTTCACCTGTGAAATGTGTACCTCTGTCACTTTCGATCACCTCTGGTATTCCATACCTGCACACCACCTCCGCAAGCAGCTTCTTTGCGGTTGCTGCAGCCGTAGCCTTGGCAATCGGGAAAGCCTCCGGCCATCCTGAGAATAAATCAATACAGACCAACACGTACTCCCATGACCCTGATTTTGGCAGCTGAATATAATCAATCTGCAGTCTCTGGAAAGGATAGAGGGGCCGAGGGGTGTGTTTGGGTGGTGTCTTGACTACCCTTCCCTTATTATGTGTAGCACATACCATGCATCCCTAGATCAAACCTTCTATACAGGTGGAAAAGCCTGGTGCTACCCAATGCTTCTGCATCACGCTCATTACAGCAGTTTTGGACTGGTGGGTTGGCCCATGTAACATCTGGGCGACCGCAGGGTACAACGCCCTTGGAAGGCATCGACGCATCCCTCTTCCCCATACCCCATTTGCTTCATTCAGACATGCACCTTCTTTTTCCCACTTTTCTACTTCCTCCTGGTGCAGCTAAGCCTGCATCTGAGATAAAGCATCCTCCGACACAAAGGGATTTTTGGGAGCGCTTACCTGGTGCATCGTTACCCCTTGGAGTGGTCTACTGGCTGCTGTTTTTGCTGCTGCATCGGCTATTGCGTTTCCTTTACTCACCTGATCAGTGCGTCTGGTATGTGCTTTAACTTTTATGACAGATACCTCTTTTGGTAATTGTAATGCATCAATTAACTGCTGGACTGCGTCAGCATTTTTAATGGGATGTCCTGCTGCTGTCAGGAATCCTCTAGATTTCCAAATTGGACCAAAATCATGAGCTATACCGAATGCGTATCTAGAATCTGTGTAGATGTTAACAATTCTACCTTCAGCTATCTTACAGGCCTCGGTCAGAGCCTTAAGTTCAGCCTCCTGGGCCGACTGATGTGGGAGCATTGGTTCTGCTTTGATTACTGCATTCAGGGAGACGATGGCATATCCAGTGTGGAAGGTACCTGAGTCATCTTGGTGGCGAGATCCATCTACAAAAATTCAAAATCAGCATTAAGTCTTTCAGTTTCAAACACTGTGGGTAGGCCTGCTGTTTCCTGTGCCATAAGCTGAACACAATCATGAGGAATCTCCTCTCTTGGATCTTCTTTGTACAATACCGTACCTGACCCCTCCTTTAGATCCGAGAGAGGTAACAACGTGGCAGGATTAAGTGTGGTACATCTCTGCAAAGAAACATTTGGAGGCATTAAAAGTGCACATTGCAATCGAAGGTGACGTGCAGCTGAAAGGTGTGCCGGTTGCACCTGGTTCAGTATGGTGTATACATCATGAGGTGTAAGTACTGTAAGAACAATGTCTGACGATTTGTGGAGCAACAATCCTACAGCATGTAATGCCCGTACACAGGACGGGGCACCTCTAGCCACTGCATCTAGTCTTCCACTGAAATAGGCTACTGGCCTTTGATTGTCACCATGTAACTGGGTCAATACCCCTGCTGCGTGTCCCTGCTGTTCGTGGAGATACAGGGTAAATGGTAGTTCATAGTTGGGGATTATTGGGCACTGGAGCTGCCACAATCCTGTTTTTGAGAGAATAAAAACAGTCTATACCTTCAGGAGTTAGTTTAAAAGGCACAATGGTGATACAGTCATAGAGAGGCTGCATGAGGATTGATACAGCATGTATCCACTGTCTGCAGTAGGAAACCAGTCCAAGAAATGTCATAAGAGCGGCAACATTAACAGGCATAGGAAAGTTCTGTACAGCTTCTTTGCGAGCGCTGGTCAGATGTCGCGCCCCTGGTATAATGCAATGTCCCAAAAAGATAACTGAAGATTTACAAAATTGGAGTTTATCCTTCGACGCTTTACATCCAGCTTTGTACAGAAACAACATGAGTGATATTGTTGCAGTGTGACACTGTTTACTGGAGGGGGCACAAATCAGTAAGTCATCAACATATTGCAGAACAACTACTTTTGGCATTTTCCACCTTTCCAGTATCTCTTGCAGACTGGCAGTGTACATAGTGGGTGAATTCTGGGCACCCTGGGGCAATACCGTCCAAGTATACTGATTCCCTTGAAATGTAAAAGCAAACAAATACTGGCAGTCAGGGTGCAATGGGACACTAAAAAATGCGTTTGCTAAATCAATCACTGAAAAACAAAGAGCACTAGCCGGGATCTGAGACAGAAGGGTGTGAGGATTTGGTACAACTGGTGTGAGGAGCTCTGTAGCTTTGTTCACTAGCCGGAGATCATGGACCATTCTGTACGCTGCTGGCTGCCCCGGTGCTGTTTTCTTTTTAACTGGGAACAGAGGGGTGTTACAAGGGGACTTGGTCTTAACTAAAACACCACTTGCTACCAGTTTCTGTACCTGTTGAGCTATAGCCGACTCTTGAGCTGAACTAAGAGGATACTGTCTCTGTTGGGGCAGAATTGCACCTGGCTTTAATTTGACCATGACTGGCTGCACCCTTAATCTGCCCACATCTGTTTTATCTGAAGCCAGAAATCATGCGGTATCACACCTTCTAACATTGAAGGAAATTCATTTGTGTCCTCTATACTAGCAACATCTAGTGACATGATTTTACAAAGAGTGCTCGGCTTCAATCCTGGTGTCATAGTGACAGTCCCATCAGGATGATACTCAATATGTGCTTGCAATTGAGACAATACATCACATTCTAAAAGATTACATTGACCCCGTGGTGATACCATTAACTGTGTGTGTACGGTGGTTCCTTGAATTTGCAGGGGAATCTTTTTAGTGACGGGGAGCAGGATAGATGGAGAGTTGTAAGGTGTCGCTATAACATGGTGGGAGAAATCACTTTTCCCAAATGGCCAGTCCTCTTCTGTAATTACTGAATTGTCTGCCCCCGTGTCCACTTGGAACTCAACCTCATGTCCCCCTGTGTAAGGTTCTGTGTACATGTTCCTGAAACTCAGTTTGTTCGTCAGCCATTTTACTTTCTGTCTTGCTGCAGCTATCTTGCCCTCAGTCAATATGGAGTTTCCAGCTTGCATGTTCCCGCCCTGATTCTCTCCTCTTGCTTCTTAAGCAGCCACAGCTGAGCAATCAGTGCTTCAGAATCAAGCCTGCAGTGAACCTGTGACCTGACTCCTGGAAGCCTTGGATTTGTACTCCAGTTATTTCCTATTGTGGAACCTTGGAACACTCGTGGACTTTGGAACCATGCTATTTTGATAAATCCACGTTTGCATGGACTTACGGTAACAGAGAAGAGATCCTGAACCTGTTGTGGAGAGTGATTGCTGAGCTTAAGTTACTCTGGCCTGCTGTGTCTCCTGCTTTTGTATCTGCAAACTGTGTGACTATTATTGCCACTTGTATGAAGTAATACAAGACCTTCTATATCAAACCTGTGACTTCTGTGTTTTCATCGCACCCAAGCACAAGACACTATATGAACTGTACTACTTACATTACAAGATTCTGAAGCCAAACGTTAGTGTCTGCTGGGTCTGGAAAGGCTGTGTCTGCTGTAACTGTGGATATCGGATGTCCGGTTGTACTTTCTGTGATGACAGTGGTTGTGACTTCTCACAACCATTCCAGGTGAGCAATTCCCTTAAGTTTTTTTTCTGCAGTGTTCCCACAGGTAAACACTATTGTTTTTTTTTTTTCTTTTCTCTTTTTTGTCTGCTGTAACTGTGGATATCAGATGTCCGGTTGAACTTTCTGTGATGATAGTGGTTGTGACTTCTCACAACCATTCCAGGTGAGCAGTTCCCTTAATTTTTTTTTTCTCTCTGCAGTGTTACCACAGGTAAACACTATTGTTTTTTTTTTTTTTTTTTTCCTCTCCTCTTCTTCCAGTACTCCTGTCTTAAAAGATCTGGAAAATGGAGGCCCGCATAAAGGAACTTTGCGGAGTGACTGATAATATCCTTGCAGATTTGCAGAATATAAAGACCCGTTTTACAAACCTACAGGACCTCACTAATCACAATTTGCAAGTGTTTGGACAGACTGCCCAGGATTTGCGAGCCAGGATTGAGGTTCTAGAGGAGCGAGTCCAGGCTCCTGCCGTAGCCCCGAGTTCTGGGATTCCCAAGTTGCCCCCTTTTCGTTTTGGCGGTGAACGTGAGAAATTCAGGGGATTTATTAATCAATGCAATCTTTTTTTTTCTGCACATGCTTCACAATTTCCCACTGAACGATCTAAGGTGCTTACTATAATTATGTTGCTTACCAACAAGGCTTTGATGTGGGCAAACCCTCTGATTGAGACTGAGGATGAATGTTTGGATCATCTTGATGCTTTCATTTCAGCCATGGGGCAGGTGTTTGATGACCCCAATCGAGGTGCAACAGCTGAAGCAGCCATGTTAGCTTTGCGCCAAGGTAAGCACTCGGTAGCTGAATATGCCTTGGATTTCAGGAGATGGGCCCTTGATACCACCTGGGACAGTTCCGCCAAAAAATCTATTTTTCGAAAGGGGTTATCTCCACTGATTAAGGATGAACTTGCTCGTGCCGACCCTCCCACTGCGTTAGGTGACTTTATTAACTACTGCATCCGTATTGATACTCGTCTGACTGAACGCAGGCAAGAGAGATGGTTCGAAAGCAATCGCACTAACCTTTTCCTACCTTCCTCTCCAGCTAAGGAACCTTTGAGTAGGATTACACGGGAACCTGAACCTGAACCCATGCAGGTAGACTCTTTACAACGACGGGTTAGTGATGCACGCAAGGAACATCGTTTTAAGGAGAATCTATGTTTCTATTGTGGTAAGTCAGGGCACTTCATTATAAACTGCCCCAGCCGTTCTCGTAAGACTACTGCAGCACTCATTCACTGTGAGTGTTGCGAGAGGGGATCTGTCAGGTCCGAGCCTCAGGCTCCAGAGAGATCTGCAGCAACAGATCTTGATTTCTCGGACTTAAACTCCGTTACCTCTGAGGACGTTGACTATGTAAACGCTGCCATTTTTCAAGTTTCCTCAGCGGTGTCCCAGCTGAGTTGTAAGAAAAACAATTCTCATTGCTTTCTTTCCATCAAACTCTGGGTTGACTCAGCTTGGGTGTCTAGCTCTGCTATGATCGACTCAGGGGCAAGTGGAAATTTTATGGATGTCTCCTTTGCTCTGAAACAGGGGATACGTTCAGTGAAGAAGGCTACTCCAGTACAGATGGAAACTGTGGATGGCTCCCTGCTGACCTCTGGACCAGTGGATCAGGAAACAGAGCCTTTGAGGGTTCTTATGGGTAAAGATCATCAAGAGAAACTGTCCTTTATGCTTATCTCTTCTCCCCACTTTCCCATTATTCTAGGGCTACAATGGCTGCAGGCTCAGAATCCTACCATTAACTGGGAGACCAAGGAATTACACTTTCCAGAGAAACAGATGAGTCCAAAAGTTTCAGCTTGCTCTGTTCCTAAAGGAACCATGTCAGTCCCTGAACTACCAGCTGTATACCAGGACTATGTGGATTTATGTGACAAGAAGAACGCTGACCAGCTTCCTCCTCACCGTCCATATGATTGTCCAATTGAATTATTGCCTGGAGCAGAGATACCTTTTGGTAAGATCTACCCCCTGGCGGGGCCCGAGCTAAAGGCTTTAAAGGATTACATAGACGAAAATCTAGCCAAGGGCTTCATACGCCCCTCTTCATCTCCTGCAGGTGCACCCATCTTCTTTGTAAAGAAGAAAGATGGATCTCTGAGACCCTGCGTAGACTATAGGGAACTCAACAAGGTTACTATTAGAAACCGTTATCCATTGCCTTTAATCCCTGAGTTATTGGAGAGAGTGCGACATGCCAAAATTTTCTCTAAACTAGATCTTCGTGGGGCCTATAACTTAGTCCGTATTAGACCTGGGGATGAATGGAAGACTGCATTCAGGTTACGCTATGGACACTTTGAATATCTAGTTATGCCTTTTGGTCTGAGTACCGCCCCAGCCACTTTCCAACACTTGGTGAATGACATCTTCAGGGATCTCCTAGATACATTCGTGGTGATTTATTTGGATGATATTCTACTTTTTTCTAACTCCACAGAGGAACATCATGGACATGTGAGAATGGTCTTGGAACGTCTAAGACAAAATCATCTTTACATCAAACTTGAAAAGTGTGAATTCCATAGGACCGAACTTCAATTTCTGGGGTATGTACTGTCTACACAAGGAATTAGTATGGATGGAAGCAAAACCCAAGCCATCAAGGATTGGCCAAGTCCTAGAAATGTGAAGGAGGTACAGCGCTTCATCGGGTTTGCCAACTTCTATAGACGTTTCATTAGGAATTTCTCTGAGGTAGTGTCACCTATCACCCAACTTACCCGGAAAGAGTCTAGGTTCTCCTGGACTCCCCAAGCCCAGGAAGCATTTTCCCGTCTAAAAGATAAATTTACCACTGCACCTATCCTAGTACATCCCAACCCGAGCTTGCCTTCATAATAGAGGTGGATGCTTCAGACTGTGCCGTTGGAGCTATACTCTCTCAGAGAACAGGTGAGAAGAATGTCTTGCATCCCTGTGCCTTCTTTTCCCAGCAGTTGTCTTCGGCTGAGAGGAACTACGATGTGGGCAATAGAGATTGTTGGCCATTATTGCCGCCTTCAAGAATGGAGACACCTTCTTCAGGGAGCTGCACAGCAAATAGTCGTCCTGACAGACCATCGTAACCTTGAATTTATCAGGTCGGCTAAGTGCCTGACTCCTCGCCAGGCTCGCTGGAATCTTTTCTTAAACCAATTTAATTTTATAATTTCTTATAGACCAGGATCGCGCAATGGAAAAGCTGATGCACTCTCTAGGATTTACTCAGCAGAGACACGTCCAATTACTCCTCCTAAGACTATTCTTCCTGACTCTAGATTCCTAGGAGTGATTCATAATCAAGACCTACTTAAGGACATCAAGGAAGCATACCATGCGGATTCCTTTTTGGCACAACCCCAAGGGACGTAAGTCTTGTCTTTAAGAATGGTGTGTGGATTCAGGGACAACGCCTGTATATTCCTGAAACAGTCAGATTGAGAGTATTGCAACTCATTCACGATTCCAAGATAGCTGGGCATAGAGGAATTCTAAAGACACAGGAATTTCTTTCTCGTTTCTTTTGGTGGCCCACTTGCAGGAAGGATGTTTTAAACTATGTCACTTCATGTGAAGTCTGTGCAAGATGCAAAACACCTCGCTCCTCACCAACTGGTCTGTTACAGCCTCTTCCCACCCCGTCCCGCCCGTGGGGATCCATTTCTATGGACTTCATTGTGGAGTTACCAACCTCTCAAGGGAAGAACACCATTCTAGTGGTGGTTGACCGTCTAACAAAGGCAGCTCATTTTATCCCTTGTGTCGGCTTACCCACTGCAAAACAGACATCAGATTTGATGATTAAAGATGTGTTTCGCTTACATGGAGTACCGGATGAGGTTATTTCGGATCGAGGGGTGCAATTCACTTCTAGGTTTTGGCAAAATTTCTGTGCAGCATTGGACATTAAAGTAAACCTTTCTTCTGCTTTTCATCCCCAGACTAATGGACAGACCGAACGAACCAATCAAACCCTGGAGCAGTATCTCCGCTGCTTTATCTGCCACCTACAGGATGATTGGGTGGATCTACTTCCATTAGCTGAGTTCTCTTATAACAACTCTCAGAGTGCCTCCACTAAGCAGTCTCCTTTTTACTCTAATCTAGGTTATCATCCTAACATTCTACCACGATTTCCCATAGAAACGCCTTTACCAGCAGTGGCTGAAAGAATCACGTCTTTACAGAAGAATATGGATCTTCTAAAGGAGAATCTGGAATCGGCTCAGGAAAGGTACAAGAAAGCAGCAGATAAATTTCGTAAACCTGCACCAGCTTTCAAGGTAGGAGACTTGGTCTGGCTGTCAACCAGAAATCTTAAGTTAAGGATTCCATCGTCTAAGTTGGGACATAAGTACATTGGACCCTATAAAATCAGTAAAATTATAAGTGCCGTTGCTTGTCGTCTTCAACTGCCCAGAACTATGAGAATCCACCCTGTCTTTCATGTATCCCTACTAAAGGCTGCGACACCCAATACGTTTCCTGGACGTTCTTCTCCTTGCCCTGACCCAGTGCTAGTCGATGGTCAGGAAGAATTTGTGGTGGAAAGGATTTTAGATTCCAGGTTGTATAGAAATCAGTTACAATATCTGATTAAATGGCAGGGCTACCCAGTGGAGGACAACTCATGGGAACCAGTCAATAACGTTAATGCTCCTCGCTTGCTCCGTCAGTTTCATCAGAGGTACCCACACAAGCCTGGTCTGAGGTCATCCGGAGGTTGTCCCTAAGGGCGGAGTAATGTAAGGTTCTGTGTACATGTTCCTGAAACTCAGTTTGTTCGTCAGCCATTTTACTTTCTGTCTTGCTGCAGCTATCTTGCCCTCAGTCAATATGGAGTTTCCAGCTTGCATGTTCCCGCCCTGATTCTCTCCTCTTGCTTCTTAAGCAGCCACAGCTGAGCAATCAGTGCTTCAGAATCAAGCCTGCAGTGAACCTGTGACCTGACTCCTGGAAGCCTTGGATTTGTACTCCAGTTATTTCCTATTGTGGAACCTTGGAACACTCGTGGACTTTGGAACCTTGCTATTTTGATAAATCCACGTTTGCATGGACTTACGGTAACAGAGAAGAGATCCTGAACCTGTTGTGGAGAGTGATTGCTGAGCTTAAGTTACTCTGGCCTGCTGTGTCTCCTGCTTTTGTATCTGCAAACTGTGTGACTATTATTGCCACTTGTATGAAGTAATACAAGACCTTCTATATCAAACCTGTGACTCCTGTGTTTTCATCGCACCCAAGCACAAGACACTATATGAACTGTACTACTTACATTACACCCTGGTAGGTTCACCTGCACTGTGCAATTAGGAGTGGGGGGTAAGGAGACAAGGGGGTTCATGTGCAAGCTACCATTATCCTATGGGAGCAGCCCTAATTGATCTTGGGGGCCTCTTGCAGGCGGGTCATTTGGATATGGATTAGTTGGACAGGCTGGATATGGATTAGTTGGACAGGCTGGATATGGATTAGTTCTGCAATCTCTCCTGAAATGTCCTGGTTTCCTGCACCCGTAGCACAATTTCTGTCCATCTCCTGGCACACGTCTCCCCTCCCTGTTTGCAGGACGAGTACCTACAGCATGTAACCTTACGCCTCTCTTTGCTTGCGCTAAATCATGTTGTGCCCCCTGTGCTATTCTGGCTAGATCCTCTGCTTTAACTGACCTCCAATCTGGTCTACTTACTTTCACCTTTTCTGCCACTTCCTTTTTCAACCCATTCATATATGCACTTGCCAGTATCCTCTCACTAGTCTTGTTTTCTGGGACAAAACCCATTTCTACCCAAGTTTTTCTTAGGGCCCAGAAATAATCTTTTGGCTCCTCTTCCTTTCCCTGAACTCTGTCTTCTAGTGTAACCTCCTTCTCTGCCTGTCTATCGTTACATGCTTTTTTCAACGCTTCTGTAAACAGAACCCCTGCTGCTGCGTCATTGACTTCTGCATTATCAGGTCCGGTCCTACCAACATAACACTTGTATGTCTCATCTATCAGTCTATCGTATCTGGCTTCATCTGCCAATTTCCCTTTTATAAGTGCTTCCAGATCCTGTCTAGTTGCTTTATACGTATCCTGCATTGTAGCTAACATTCTAGCGAATCCATTGGTGACTGTGAAGGGTCCGGGAGTTGCGTTATTAGAGCCAACTGCTCTGAAGGGCTCCATGGTCTGTATAACACTGCTGTCCGGGGGGCGCCTGGAGCTGGTCCGCCCCCCTCGCCTCCCGCAGCACCCAGGGTACCAGGTACCATTACTGTCCTCATTGGAAATAAATTGGCCGGGGGAGGTCTGGGTCCACCGCAACCTGCACAGACATCTACCGTCAGGGGATTCTGCTGTCCACACCTGGGGCAGACCCAACAGTTCGGTTCGTGGGAAGTTTGTGGGAAAGTCTGATACTGGGGTGGAGGTAATGTAGGGGGCAAACAGGAGGGTAAGTCAATCATCCCTGTTTTTGTCAGTCTGTAATGTCCGTCTCCTAATTCTTCAGTCTTTCTCTCTAAGTAATCACACGCACTCATCCACAGGTTCACTGTTTTCAACAGTCCTTTGTCTCTCAACCATCCATGATGTGAGTTAAAGAACCTTTTCCATTTATCACTGTTCAATTCTCCGTTTTCATTCATGCCTGCTTTACACAATACTTTGTCAATGCCTACCAACGCTTGCTTTCCCTCTCTGCGTACCACTAAATCTTTGGCAGTAATGCTTCCTTGGCATTTTGGTTCCCCATTTTTGTATCTCCTCACCTAGAAGAGATTCTCCTGTCACTTAGACAATTCTGTCACCAAGACTCTGTCACCAAGACAATTCCGTCACTTAGACAATGGGACACAAAGGTTTCTGAACCATTCCACTGCTCGCTTTCCAAGATTTGTACGCCAACCAAATAAACAATCCGATCACACCAACACCAAGACAAAACCACAACACAATCATCGGATCCATACTGTCATTTTTCAAAGGAGGAAAAGGCAGGACTGACAATTAATCTGAAGGTCTACTGGTTCAAAGGGACCTGAGCCAGGAACACCTGTGAATTACCTGGAAAGCCGACCGCTCGGGGAGGAGGGAGTCCACTATACAGTGATATAGATTTTAGGTAGAATATAATAAGTATTCTTACCTCAGCGCTGTATGTATATCACCAACAGAAAGCTCCACTCATCCCACGTCTCTGGATCGATCGGACTTTCTCAGAGTAGATTAACTCAGGTCCCTGTTCGGGCGCCAGGCTGTCGTCACTGTTATCTCGTTAACCCTTTCCTCCTCGGAATGTGGTACCAGAGAGAATAAGACACAGACCAAAGTATGCGTCAATAAACTCTACTCTTTATTGCTAACGAAGGGGTTTATATACACCCATAAGCAGGAAGCGGAATTACCATATATGGTGTTTATACAACTTATCACTAAATACATAAAATACTGGTTTTAACTGGAAAACTCCGTTCTTCAACTTACCTCCTAGTACAGGGTGCCTTTTCATAACTCAGGCGGGCGGGCGTGTATTGTCTCAAAAGAAGGAACATCTTATCTCGACTTCTGGTATGCATCAGCCTGTCTGACAGAAACCAAGGCCTTCTGAAAAAATGCTGGTTTTGCTCTAACACCGGTGATCAATTGTTCTTGTCTCAATTGTGGTTCCTGGTTCATTTGGAAGTTTGCTGAGTCTTGCCTGCATCTTCTATCAGATATTTTCTGCTTTTGTTTTTGTGCTTGCTTTTTGCATTGTTCCCTGCACTTCTGTGAAGGTCAGCCAGGTCCCCTCCAGGGGGCTTGTGCTCCTCTCAGTTTATCTGAAACCACTGTTATTTGTTCATTTTCTTTTTCCTGTTTTTTCAGTGGCTGCGGCTTGGTTTTGTTCACACTGAGATCTGATTTAGTGGGTGGCGAGATCGTGTGATCTCAGTATTTTTGTAATCAGAATTGCTGGATTTTTGTAGGGTTTTCTGGGTTGCAGAAAGTAATCTCTCCTGTCCTATCCTATTTAGTCAGCTTGTGGCTCCAGCGTTTGCTCATTCTATTTTCTGTCTGTGTTCGTGCTTTCTTCTTGTCTAACCACCATTACATGTTTGGGGGCTTCCTATTTTCTTTGGGGATCTGCTCCGGGGCAGATAGCTTTCATCTTTCTGCCTTTAGGTGTAGTTATCTCTCAGGCTGTACAGAGGCGTCTAGGATCAATGTAGGAACGCTCCACGGCTACCTCTAGTTGTGTGGTTAGTTTAGGAATCTGCAACCCATTAGTTACCAACATCTCAGGTGTTATGCTGCCCGGCTGTTGTTCCTGTCCTCCTCAACTACCTAACATAACAGTATCACCGGCCAAACTGAAAATTATATGATACTCACAGAAGGGAAAAATAGTGTGGAAAGAAAAAAGTTGTCAGAGTTGTCACAGATTTTTTTTTTCTGTTTGTTGCATTTTTTTCCCTCTTTTTCTCTGGGTGCTGAGGAGTATTTTTTTCTCTCTAAATGGAGTTTGCACAGTTGTCTGGCCGTGTGGATCAGCTTGCCACTGAGGTTCGGAGTATTGCTACCTATCTTGCTAGATTGCCGGTTGTGGAACTTAGGATTCCCATGCCAGATTTGTTTTTGGGGGATCGGGCTAAATTTCTGAATTTCAAAAATAACTGTAAGTTGTTTTTTGCCTTAAAGCCTAAGTCATCTGGGAACGCAGAGCAGCAGGTTCAAATTGTCATCTCTCTCCTGCGCGGTGATCCTCAGGATTGGGCTTTTTCCCTGACACCTGGGGATCCTGTTTTGAATGATATTGATGCATTTTTTTCTGGCTCTGGCGTTATTGTATGATGAACCTAATGTCACTGATCAAGCTGAAAAAACCTTGTTGGCATTAAATCAGGGTCTTGAAGACGCTGAATTGTACTGTCAGAAATTCCAAAAGTGGGCAGTCCTGACCAAATGGAATGATGATGCTTTGGCAGCCCTTTTTCGGAAGGGGCTGTCAGAGAATGTAAAGGATGTTATGGTGGGATTCCCTGCTCCCTCTGGTCTCAATGATTCTATGTCATTGGCTATTCAAATTGACAGATGTTTGCGTGAGCGCAGAGGTATGCGTGAGATAGTGTTGCCTTGTGAGCCAGCTTCTGAGCCCATGCAGTGTGATAGAGTGACTTCTGGGGGCACAGCGTTATGAGTTTCGAAAGCGCAATGGGTTATGTTTCTACTGTGGTGACGCCTCTCATGCTATTTCAGTCTGCCCTAAGTGGGGAAGACGTTTTGCACGCTCAGTTGTCTTGGGTAGTGTTCAGACTAAATTTCTGTTGACTGTTACCCTGATTTGCTCCCTGTCCACATTTTCTGCTCAGGTATTTGTTGATTCAGGAGCAGGTATTAACCTGATGGATTTTGACTTTGCCAAACGTTGTGGGTTTTCCATGATACCCCTGCGGAAGTCTATTCCCCTACTGGGCATTGATACTACCCCTTTGGCGGAGAATAAACCCCAGTTTTCTACTCAGGTGATAAGGAGGGTTGAACCAGATCATCAGGAGAGTTGCAAATTTCTGGTGCTGTATAATCTGCATGACATTATTGTACTAGGTTTCCCTTGGTTACAGTCTCATAATCCTGTTTTGGATTGGAAATCTGTGTCTTTGACCAGTTGGGGCTGCCAATGTGTTAATGCCAACACTCCTGTTTTTTCTGCCTCTCCCCAGTCTCAGGATGTTCCTGACTTTTTGACTGATTTTTCGGATGTATTTAGTGAAAGTAAATCCGCATCCTTGCCCCCTCACAGGAGCTATGATTGCGCTATTGAATTAGGGCCTGGTGGTAAATTTCCTAAAGGTCGCCTTTTTAACTTGTCTGTACCTGAACACGATGCTATGCAACCTTATATAAAGGAGTCATTGGCGAAGGGTCATATCAGACCATCCTCTTCACCCTTGGGCGCCGGTTTTTTCTTTGTGGCCAAAAAGGATGGTTCATTAAGGCCGTGTATTGATTATCGCCTCCTGAATAAGATCACTGTGAAATATCAATATCCGTTACCCTTGATTTCTGACCTGTTTTCCAGGATGAAAAGTGCTAGTTGGTTTACCAAGCTTGACCTCAGGGGGGCGTATAACCTTATTCGCATTAAAACGGGGATGAATGGAAGACGGCATTTAATACCCCAGAGGGGCATTTTGAGTACCTAGTGATGCCCTTTGGGCTCACTAATGCTTCTTCTGTCTTCCAATCCTTCATGAATGATAATTTCAGGGATTTTGTGGATAAATTTCTGATTGTTTATTTGGATGATTTCTTGATTTTTTCCAATGACTGGGACTCTCATGTGAAACATGTTCGGACTGTGTTCCAGATTTTGAGAGAGAATGCACTGTATGCGAAGGGATCAAAGTGTCTTTTTGGCATACAGAAGGTCTCATTTCTGGGATTCATTTTGTCTCCGTCTGTTATTGAAATGGACCCGGTCAAGGTTCAGGCTATCTGTGATTGGGTCCAACCTACTTCATTAAAAGCTCTTCAGAGATTTTTGGGTTTTGCCAATTTTTATCGTAAATTTATTGGTAATTTCTCCGGTATTGTTAAACCATTGACTGATTTGACTAAAAAGGGTTCTGAGGTGGTGAATTGGCCTCCTGAGGCAGTCTGCGTTTCGGGAACATTAAGCAGAGATTCACTTCTGCTCCTGTTCTACGGCAGCCTGATGTTTCTCTACCGTTTCAGGTGGAGGTTGATGCCTCTGAAATTGGGGCAGGTGCCGTTTTGTCCTAAAGAGATCCAGAGACCTCTAAGAGTAACCCTTGTGCCTTTTTCTCTCGAAAATTTTCTCCAACTGAACGTAATTATGACGTAGGTTATCGGGAGTTATTGGCCATGAAGTGGGCCTTTGAAGAGTGGAGACATTGGCTGGAAGGAGCCAAACATCAGGTGGTGGTCTTCACGGACCATAAGAATCGGGTTTATCTCGAATCAGCCAAGCGACTTAATCCTAGACAGGCCAGGTGGGCCTTGTTTTTCACACGTTTTAATTTTGTGGTTTCTTTTCTTCCTGGCACTAAGAATGTTAAGGCGGATGCCCTCTCGAGGAGTTTCTTTGCGGACTCTCCTGAGTTATCTGATCCTACTGTTATTTTGAAAGAGGGTGTAGTTCTTTCCGCCATCTCGCCCAATTTGAGACTGGCTCTGGAAGGGTGTCAGGAGGATAAACCTGAGCGCTGCCCTATTGGGAAATTGTTTGTCCCAGACCAGTGGAAGAAGAGTGTGATGTCTGAGATTCATTGTTCCGCGTTGGCTGGTCATCCCGGGATTTTTGGTACCAGAGACTTGGTGAGTCGGTCCTTTTGGTGGCCTACTTTGTCTCGTGACGTCAGGGAATTTGTGCAGTCCTGTGGGACTTGCTCTCGCACCAAGCCTTGCTCTCGCTCTAGTGGTTTGTTAATGCCATTACCTGTGCCCAAGAGGCCATGGACCCATATTTCTATGGATTTTATTTCCGACCTCCCCGTTTCTCAGAGAATGACCATTATCTGGGTAATCTGTGATAGGTTTTCCAAGATGATACATCTTGTGCCATGACCTAAGTTACCTTCCTCCTCCGAATTGGTGCCTTTGTTCCTTCAGCACGTGGTTCGGTTACATGGCAACATGGCATTCCGGATAACATTGTGTCTGACAGAGGAGTCCAGTTTGTTTCCAGATTTTGGAGGACATTTTGTTCTAAACTTGGTGTTCAATTATCTTTCTCCTCTGCTTTTCATCCTCAGACCAATGGACAAACCGAGAGAACAAACCAGACCTTGGAGACTTATTTGAGATGTTTTGTGTCTGCTGATCAAGATGACTGGGTCTTTTTTGCCTTTGGCTTTGTTTGCTCCTAATAATAGGGCTAGATCTGCCACCTTGATGTCTCCATTTTTCGGGACAGGCGGAGGCTTCTGTCTGTCCGGGAGTTGACTCTATTTTGGAGCATATGCAGCAGATTTGGGACCAGGTAGTGGAGAGGTTGTCTCGCTCTCAGGAGAAGGTCCAACGGTTTGCCAACCGGCATAGGACTGATGGTCCTCGGTTTAAAGTGGGGGACTTGTTTTGGTTGTCCTCAAGAAATATTCCTATGAGGGTTGCATCTCCAAAGTTTAAGCCTAGGTTCATTGGACCTTATAAGATCATGGAGATTTTTAATCCTGTTTCCTTCCGTTTGCTTCTTCCAGGGACATTTAAGATCCATAACGTGTTCCACAAGTCCTTATTGAAGAGGTTTGTCGAGCCAGTGGTTCCTATGGCTGCGCCTCCTGACCCTGTCTTGGTTGAGGGCAATCTGGAGTATGTGGTTGAGAAAATATTGGATTCTCGTTTTTCTAGTTGGAAACTCCAGTATTTGGTTAAGTGGAGAGGTTATGGTCAGGAGGACAATTCTTGGGTGTTTGCTTTGGACATCCATGCTAGGAGACTGATCCGTGCCTATCACCGAGCTCATCATGATCGGCCTGGTTGCACAAGTGAGGGTTCGGTGACCCCTCCTCAAGGGGGGTACTGTTATGAATGTGCTAGAGATGGTTTCTGAGAAGAGGCTCCCTCTGGTGGTTACAGACAGTACTGAACCTTTCAGCGAGGAATGGCAATCTGGGTTCACTGACTGGTCTGATAAAAGGGAGGTTCCCTCCCATGATGGTTGCCGGTGATCAATTGTTCTTGTCTCAATTGTGGTTCCTGGTTCATTTGGAAGTTTGCTGAGTCTTGCCTGCATCTTCTGCTATCAGATAAGATATTTTCTGCTTTTGTTTTTATGCTTGCTTTTTGCATTGTTCCCTGCACTTCTGTGGAGGTCAGCCAGGTCCCCTCCGGGGGGCTTGTGCTTCTCTCAGTTTATCTGAAGCCACTGTTATTTGTTCATTTTCTTTTCCTGTTTTTTCAGTGGCTGCGGCTTGGTTTTGTTCACACTGAGATCTGATTTAGTGGGTGGCGAGATCGTGTGATCTCAGTATTTTTGTAATCATAATTGTTGGATTTTTGTAGGGTTTTCTGGGTTGCAGAAAGTAATCTCTCCTGTCCTATCCTATTTAGTCAGCTTGTGGCCCCAGCGTTTGCTCATTCTATTTTCTGTCTGTGTTCGTGCTTTCTTCTTGTCTAACCGCCATTACATGTTGGGGGGCTTCCTATTTTCTTTGGGGATCTGCTCCGGGGCAGATAGCTTTCATCTTTCTGCATTTAGGTGTAGTTATCTCTCAGGCTGTGACGAGGCGTCTAGGATCAACGTAGGAACGCTCCACGGCTACCTCTAGTTGTGTGGTTAGTGTAGGAATCTGCAACCCATTAGTTACCAACATCTCAGGTGTTCGGCTGCCCGGCTGTTGTTCCTGTCCTCCTCAGCTACCTAACATAACAGGCCAGACTTCGCTACACCACCGAATGATAGCAGCGTAACATAAAGTCAAATCCAGTGTCTTTTTTTGGGAGGTCTATTCCGTTGAACGTCTTTACACCAACACATGGGTATACGCTTCCTGATTTTGGCTATTTGCTGTTGTCATCCTCCTTTTCCTCATCCCCATCATCCACCTCAACTAGATCACCATGGTGACCGTGCTCTGTGATGCAACACTCACATTAGTGTTGTAAAGGGTGTTTATGATACTCGTAAAAAAATTTTTTTACACAGTATGTTGATGTATACCCCCCAGGGGGAAATGTTTGTCAGCCCATAAACTTAATGCATGGGCATTACAAGTATAGGAGACCCACTCCTTTAAACTGGGAAGACATTTTTCAAAGGCCATCCTCCACGTCTCTTCTGACACCACCACTAGCTCACAAGGGTGAACGTGTTCAGTGATGCAACAGTAACATTATTGTTTATGATGCCCATAGCAAAAATGTTGACACAGTATGTTGATGTGTACCTCCCAGGGGGAAATGTTTGTCTGCCCATACACTTAGTGTATGGGCATCACAAGTATAGGAGACCCGCTACTTTAAACTGGGAAGACATTTTTCAAAGGCCATCCTCCACGTCTCTTCCGACACACCACTAGATCACCAGTGTGAACGTGTTCCGTGATGCAACAGCCAGTTTTTTTTCAAGGGTGTTTATGATGCCCGTGACAAAAATGTTGACACAGTATGTTGATGTGTACCCCCAGGGGGAAATGTTTGTTTGCTCATACATGTGGAAGCTAAGTCCCATGCACTCTAATTTTGAGAAAGGGTGCTACTAAAGGAAAAAAGAGTATATACAAAAACAGGCAATACCTCGAGCACTCCAAAAAAAAAATTTTTTGAGAGTCAATAATATGTTCAATTCTTGCTTTTATTTATTCAACTGCAGGGGTTCACACACCAATATATGCTCCAAATAAAGAGATGTAGTATATATATATAAACACTTGCCCCAACGTTTCGGCCTGTGTGGCCTTTTTCGAGGGGGATTTCTAATAAGAAAAATAAGCATAAGAAATAAGCATAAAAACATAATATTTAACATAAAATTATAATTCATGTTATCATTTAGACCGTATCACATACAAAAAACATAGGAAAAGAACATAGGAAAAAAAAGAAAATCTGTGGTATATAAGCCCATCACATTTGTATTCATGTCTGTGTTAACTTCTTAATTCAGAATAAACGAAAGAAGCAATCAATTAATTGATTACTATATACACTCATGTTATTTATATCTATAAACTGTCTAAAGGACAAATCAGGTGTGGGAACTCCAAAAAAAACGCATATGAATCGACATCTATTTAAAGCTGTTTGGGATATCATATAGTATTTCAGAACATACAGCCGCCATATGCTAGACACTAGATTTATTTCTTAAACAGTAAAAAGGCAGTGATATCACAAAGGATATGGTCCCAAGGTGATCTAGATACAAAAACGCCACTTAAACTATGTCAAAAGTATATGCAAAGAGCGATACATAGGTTCAAAATACAAGATAATTTACCTGTGATTTCAGAAGGATAGGTGCGCGGTGCGTCCCGGAAAAGCAGTGCAGTGCACGTGTGTTAGTGAGGGGGCTCCTTTTACGCTTGTCGTGATCAGTGTCACGTGACCGCTTCGGCAATTCATGGAGATCGGTACCAAGTATTCGGGCTATGCCACGGAAACAGCCGAGTGTGTGCGCGCATGCGCAGCAGGGCATGATAAGCAAAGTTATGCCCCAGGGACTCTTTTGTATGCGCTACCGATAAGATATTTATAATAATAAAAAAATAAAGGGTGAAAACATAAAAGTAAAAGGGGAAGGGGGGAAAAAACTTTGTTGTACATATTTTTATGTTACCTGTAAAAGGAAATGAGAGAAAAAAAACAATTACTATATATCTTACTCATTATATGATATAACAATCATGTGTATAAATAAGATAATCCAACTTCTCATAGAGAGTTAAAGAGAATATCTAAGAGGAAACCTCGTACTCCCTATTCATGCCAAACGGTTCCAATGTCTGTAACGTATAAATCCAGAAAGCCTCTCTGGATTTTAACTGTCTGATTCTGTCGCCACCTCTCCGGGGGATAGGGACATGATCAATGATCTGATATTTTAATTGGGATACATTATGTCCTAATGCTATAAAATGTGCTGGCACTGGTAACATCAACTTTTTACAACGTATGGTTGATTTGTGTTGTGAAATGCGGTCTCGGATATGTTGGGTGGTCTCACCCACATATCCGAGACCGCATGGACACTTAATAAGATAAACCACATGTGTAGAATCACACGTGAAAAATCTCTTACTTGATAGATTTTGCCTGACCTAGGGTGGGAAAAAGTATTGCCTTTTGTAATATTTGAGCACTGTAAACAGTGCAAACAAGGAAAAGTCCCTCTCTTGGGGGTCATTAGGGCTCTCTGTAGGTTCCGGGGTTTACTCGAGCCTATATCGGCTCTAACTAATAAACTCCTCAGATTTGGTGGTCGTTTATGACACACAAAAGGACGTTCTTCAAATTCCGTGATTTCTGGATAAGCCTTCTGCAGAAGGGGCCAATGTCTGTGAATACATTCTTTAAACATAGAGGTAAAGGGGTGGTAAGTGGTAACAAAAGGTAATCTATTTTGATTACGTTGCAAATTAGTAGGTTGAGTTGAACATGTTGATGATGCCAATGAAAGTGGATAACCTCGCTGCAGAAATTTATTTGTCATTTCATTATGTCTCATTTGTTTTTTAGTGGGATTAGACACTATATTAGCAACTCGGTGATGTTGTGAGTTAGGGAGCGACTTTTTTACATGTGCTGGATGGCAGCTACTATAGTGCAAGAGGCTATTCTTGTCCGTCGGTTTTGTATATAAATCGACATCTATCATGCCACTATTATCCAGTGTGATATACGTATCCAAATAGCTAATGTTCGTTCTATGTGCTTGCATCGTGAATGTTAAATTGGGGATTGCTTGATTAATGTCACTCACAAACTCGTTCAAATTGTGTTCATCTCCTTTCCATATCATAAAGACATCATCTATGAATCTCTTTCAGAACACAGCATGTGTCTGGAACAAGATATTACTATACACATATGTTTCCTCGAATTCTGCCATATAAATATTGGCGTACGGACAAGCCATGTTAGATCCCATGGCGGTCCCAGTGCGTTGCTGGTAGAATTGATCAGCAAAAAGAAAAAAGCTACGATAGAGAACGATAGATATCAATTCAATACAAAACTGTACTTGTTCTGGGGATAAATTTGAATATTTTTCAAGAAAAAGTTTTGTCGCTGTAATACCCCTATCATGTTCAATACATGTATAAAGACTGTTAACGTCTAGTGTGACTAATAAGCAACCAGGTGGAATAGGACAAATTCCCTGCAGTTTGGCTAAGAAATCTCTGGTATCCTTTAGGTAGGATTTTATATGTAACAGTAATGGAGTTAGTATACGATCCAACGTGATGGAGAGGGGAGACAAAACAGAATTTATTGATGCCACTATAGGGCGGCCAGGAGGATTTGTGAGATTCTTATGCACTTTGGGTAAAACATAAAAGACCGGGATTATCGGATGTTTGTTCACTAAATAATTTTGCAGCTTAAAATCGATGATACCCATGGCTGAGTATTTCTCAATTAAACATTTGATTACTCCAGTGATCTCACTAGTCGGGTCCCGATCTATGGGCGTATATGTGCTCGAATCCTTCAATTGATCAGTAACAATGGTCATATAATGAGTTTTGTCCATGATAACAATTGCTCCGCCTTTGTCGGCCGGCTTTATTACGATATCCTTATTATCTTGTAGGGATTTCAAAGCCGTAGACTCATGAGGAACTAAATTCCTCTGAACTCGTATAGATCCCTGATTTATATTTCTAAGGAGAGATTTTACATCATTGTTAACTAAGGATATATACGTTTCTATTGGATGATAGAAGCGTGGTGGCTGGAAATTGCTCGGTGTATGTAAGCCCAATTCTTTCAATCTAAACTGATTGCTACCATCGGGTAATATATCTGGAATAGGCTCATTATGAGATACACTGTTAAAGTGAACCTTGAGGCGTAATGTCCTGAAAAAAACGATGTAATTCTTGGTCAAGCGTGAAACAGTTAAAAGTTGGAGTAGGGCATAATGACAACCCTTTTTGCAATACCTTATACTCGGCCGGGGAAAGATTATAAGTGTAAATATTATATACTATTTGGTAGTCCCCACTGAGAACGAGTCCGTATCTGGTAATTAGTGAAAATATATCGTAGCACTACCGTGATGGTGCACAAGTAGGTTTCCCAACCAAAATAGTGAAAATAGAGAACACTTGGCACTCAACTTTGTAAAGTGGGTTCCTGTTTATTGCAGTCACAGTACAGATGAAACGTTTCGGTCCAAGTGGACCTTCGTCAGTCTGACAGCAGAAGGACATATAACAACAAAATTGAAAAAGGTGGCAAACATCAAAATAAAATAAAAATAAAATAAAATAAATATTTACAGAATTTACAAATATACAAATATATAGGAATATATATAGAAAGAGAGCACATTATATGGCACTATACCAGTGTTCAAAATCTATTAATGAGTGGATAATATAGAGGAGAATCTTCATAGTGAGATATCCATTTAGGTGATCGAGTGTGACAATAAAGTAATTATCATTGGAAAAAATTCCAAGTACCTACCCGACTGCTTGTGAGGAAACAACTTAATGACAATACGGTCTATGTTAAATTATCTAAGGATCCTACAAGTGACATTAATAGTCAGATTAATTCCGTACTGTCAAGATCCCTCGAATCAGGTACAATAGACATAAAAACCAAAGAATACCTCACTAAGAGGAATCCAATTACACCAGTATTCTACACCCTACCAAAAATACATAAGAACTTGGAAAATCCCCCAGGTAGGCCTATAGTTGCTTCGACGGATTCTATTCTCTCCCCTATATCCATCTTCTTGGAGAAGATATTTACTCCTCTAGTCCGGGATATACCATCATTTATACTAGATACTGGTGATTTTTTGAATAAAATAGGCACATTAGGGACTCTAACGGAATCATCCCTCCTAGTGACACTAGATGTAAAAGACCTCTATACATCTATTCCACATGACAAAGGGATTTCTTGCGCCAGACAGCTGTTACAGACATCCCAAATGCACGTTGATTCAATCCAACTATGTATAGAGCTTTTGACCATCGTCTTGACCAAAAAATTTTTCCTCTTTGAGGAAACTTTCTATATGCAAATCAAAGGCACTGCTATGGGGTCAAATGTGGCCCCCCCATATGCAATTTGCTATATGGCCAAATTTGAAGAAGAGGTGGTCTATACCAATGCTCTTTATCGTACCCACGGTCGTCTATGGAAGAGATACATAGACGACATTTTTTGTATTTGGGATGGACCCCCGTCTACTCTACAACAATTTTTTACAACATTAAATGAGGCGTGGCCAGGTCTCTCTTTTACCATGTCGGAAAGTTATGAGCAAGTCAATTTCCTTGATACTACTGTATCAAAGGACGAGAAAGGCATCCTGAGTACGGATCTTTTCACTAAACAGACGGATCGCAATAGTCTATTGCATTTCAATAGTCTACATCCACCAGCGATAAAGAAAGCTATACCACGTTCCCAATTCAAACGTGTAGAAAGAATCGTATCCAACCACAATATCCTCCCTCACCGTCAAACTGAGATGCGTAATAAATTCTTAGAACGAGGATATCCCTCCACTCTTCTCACTGAGGCAGCGGCACCACCAAATAGACTTAGAACTCAGGTCAGGAAAAGAATTCCCTTTGTTCACACCTATCACCCCTATGTGAATATCCTACACAAAACAATTAGACAACATTGGGGCCTTCTTGGTAAGGCACATCCGGATATACCCGAGTTTCAAACACCATTTTTACCATGCTACAAAAGAGCACCTAATCTTCGCGACGATCTGATTAGAGCAGATATAGGCGACAATAGACAGATACAAACCCAGAGGTTTCTGTCTACTCCTAAAATGGGTACTTTCCCTTGCCTACAATGCAACCAATGCAATAACGTCATGAAAGGGAATATCATTTACCACCCGCATTCAGGCAAGAGATACAACATTAAATGTTATTCTACCTGTAATTCATCCTTCGTTGTCTATCTGATAAAATGTCCATGCGGCCTCCTCTATGTAGGGGAGACTACGCAGGCGATAAAAGAGAGAATTTCTAAGCATAAATCCACAATCAGATGCAA
Organism: Oophaga sylvatica; assembly: GCA_033576555.1. Taxonomy (NCBI): domain Eukaryota; kingdom Metazoa; phylum Chordata; class Amphibia; order Anura; family Dendrobatidae; genus Oophaga; species Oophaga sylvatica. The sequence continues at coordinate 264,763,946 of JARQOD010000001.1, forward strand.
AAACCTGCTCCTCCCCATCCCCTCACATTTCATCTCTAAAGGCCACCAGATCTCACAGTTGAAGTTTCAGGTGATCGAACACATCCGCACACCCAGACGAGGGGGTGACCGAGTACGCCTCCTAAAAAAACGGGAGGCGTACTGGATACATGAACTGCAGACCCTTTCACCTAAAGGCTTAAATAGGGAGTATGACTTGCTCTCTTTCATTTAAGAGTTATGAGTTTCATGCACCATTTTGAGGATTGCTAAATCAGGGGTTATATTGCCCCTATCAATCACTTCGAACATTCTAAGCAGAGGTTATTAAACATCTTCTCTGATATTAATGTCTCATTTATCAGCATTGTACAATATCGACTTTCCATACTACAAGTTAATACTTGGTTCTGGGAGATGTCCCCACTTGTGCCTCTCCAGCACAATATGTACTGTATGAGCCAACTGTGATTCACCTATTAATCTTTGTTTCTCTTTTGTTACAGAGTCGCTTATATTGAGTCTCTCATCTAGAACCCACACCCTTGGATCCCTCCCTCCCGACTGCATTCCAGCACCCTTTATTCTCCCTCTTTTTTTCTTTTCTTTTCAAATTTTCATTTTTTCTCTTCAAATTTGGTCCTATATATATAATGATATGTATAATGATATGAAATAAATCTCACTTGTTCACGCAATCTTTTTTGTTCTTCTCCCTTCTTACATACTAATCTGAACTATTCACTCAGATAAAACTGCAAACAATCCATCTATATAAACGTCTATTATCAGTGCAGGCTCCATTGTGAAGACACTCCCTCCCATTTGCTTTAGTATAACGCTACATCTGACACTATTTACGCCAGTCTTTACTACTATGACGCTTCTACAGCGCCACAGAGGTGGAACGCAAACAGTGGAACGCACAGGCTACTTCCTGTGATGTCACACCGCCTTATGGGACGGTCCCGCCCCCTCCTCCATATAAGGCAGATGAACACACGAGCCACTGCTCCTGACAAGCGGTGGATACCGCGCCAGAGCAGCAGAGAAACTAGCGATCCTTCACCCTACCACCAAGTAAGTCTGTTCCCACTACCACCAATGTATTACCTGACTATGAGTGCTAACCCTTGGTAGCGTTATATTAGTATAACAGACACACTGCGACCTATGGATATTCTTTTAGTAGCACACCCCACCTTTTAGCAAGACTTGATTATGTGTGCTTAACCCCAGTAGCGTTCTATTAGTCTAACAGGCACACTGCCACTAATGGGTACCCATATAGTAGCACACCGGTTCAGATACCACAGGGAGCTCTTATACCGCCATATCACACCCTGGCAATTATTATACAAGTCCCTACACGGTTAGTTCATATGCTCCAGGATATCTGACATTATAAGTGGAATCATATGTTTTCTGTATATATATAACAATATATGAAGAATAAAAATGGATATTCCTGTGCCGTTTTAGGTCACGCTCAGAGCCCTGTGGCCTCTTTCTCCATATTTGGGAAACATAATAAGAAAGTGAGTTTTTTCCTTACCCATTTCCTCTATATTTCAAATAGATTGGGATTATAAATATTAATCCTCTTTATACCTCCATTTTCATTGCAAACTTCATAATTTAGGTCCTAACAAGGGACTATCCCACAAGAGTACTACTCATAGTACTATAGAAGGATACTCACCCCTGAAGGTACCTGGTCGTACCATATATCATTATTCGTTCATTACAATTCCTTTTTGATTTTACAAGGCTAACATACAACACGTTTATTTTCTAGGCATACTGCCTCTTTTTTCATACTATTGTTTCCTCACAAGCAGTCGGGTAGGTACTTGGAATTTTTTCCAATGATAATTACTTTATTGTCACACTCGATCACCTAAATGGATATCTCACTATGAAGATTCTCCTCTATATTATCCACTCATTAATAGATTTTGAACACTGGTATAGTGCCATATAATATGCTCTCTTTCTATATATATTCCTATATATTTGTATATTTGTAAATTCTGTAAATATTTATTTTATTTTATTTTATTTTATTTTGATGTTTGCCACCTTTTTCAATTTTGTTGTTATATGTCCTTCTGCTGTCAGACTGACGAAGGTCCACTTGGACCGAAATGTTTCATCTGTACTGTGACTGCAATAAACAGGAACCCACTTTACAAAGTTGAGTGCCAAGTGTTCTCTATTTTCACATATCTGGTAATTGTCTCCGCTTGGAGTATCTCTGTCCCTTCCGCGTTGGCCTTTTGAGTAACGGTTCCGTCTTGGACCTAAAAAAGAAGTCGAAGGGCGTGGAGTGAAATCGCTCTCTGAGCCGGATGAGGTAGAAGAGTTGCCTCGTCGGAAACCCCGTCTTTCTCGGAAGAAACCAGTATCCCGCCATCTGTATACCCGATCTCTATGGTAGTCTTCCGCGTCTCGTAGAAACTTTATTCTCTTCCTTTCTTGTAATTGCGTCTTGAAGTCGTGAATTATTTTATCAGTTTTCTGCAAAAATGAGTCGTATTTATCCGTTGATAAGGTGTTACTCAATTGTTGTTTGAGTGTGGTAATTTGTTCGTCAATCGATGATAATTCTTTCTGTAAATATTCTATGGTCAAAACAATTATGTCCATCGAACACTTATTTAATATACTTTCAAATTTAAGACAAAATTCCGGTTTGTCCTGAAATAGAGTCGGGCGGAGGGAGACACAAAGTCCTCTTGGTATTCTCTTAACTTTGTGGTATTCGGCTAAAGTGACATAATGCAACTCCAATGCAGTTTTTCGTCGGAGTTCTCTCTCCAGATCCCTGGACCTGATATCCTCTGAAGATGTATGGAGAAATTCACCCGGGATATTCACTCGAGAAATAATTTCTTCGATCTCAGAGGGTCCGTATGATAATGTTTTGAAAGCCATGAAATGACCAAAAAATATATAAATCTGCCAAACGGCCTAAATAGGTGCAATTAGGGACCAAAAATCAGTATATATGTGGAAGCTAAGTCCCATGCACTCTAATTTTGAGAAAGGGTGCTACTAAAGGAAAAAAGAGTATATACAAAAACAGGCAATACCTCGAGCACTCCAAAAAAAAATTTTTTGAGAGTCAATAATATGTTCAATTCTTGCTTTTATTTATTCAACTGCAGGGGTTCACACACCAATATATGCTCCAAATAAAGAGATGTAGTATATATATAAACACTTGCCCCAACGTTTCGGCCTGTGTGGCCTTTTTCAAGGGGGATTTCTAATAAGAAAAATAAGCATAAGAAATAAGCATAAAAACATAATATTTAACATAAAATTATAATTCATGTTATCATTTAGACCGTATCACATACAAAAAACATAGGAAAAGAACATAGGAAAAAAAAGAAAATCTGTGGTATATAAGCCCATCACATTTGTATTCATGTCTGTGTTAACTTCTTAATTCAGAATAAACGAAAGAAGCAATCAATTAATTGATTACTATATACACTCATGTTATTTATATCTATAAACTGTCTAAAGGACAAATCAGGTGTGGGAACTCCAAAAAAAACGCATATGAATCGACATCTATTTAAAGCTGTTTGGGATATCATATAGTATTTCAGAACATACAGCCGCCATATGCTAGACACTAGATTTATTTCTTAAACAGTAAAAAGGCAGTGATATCACAAAGGATATGGTCCCAAGGTGATCTAGATACAAAAACGCCACTTAAACTATGTCAAAAGTATATGCAAAGAGCGATACATAGGTTCAAAATACAAGATAATTTACCTGTCATTTCAGAAGGATAGGTGCGCGGTGCGTCCCGGAAAAGCAGTGCAGTGCACGTGTGTTAGTGAGGGGGCTCCTTTTACGCTTGTCGTGATCAGTGTCACGTGACCGCTTCGGCAATTCATGGAGATCGGTACCAAGTATTCGGGCTATGCCACGGAAACAGCCGAGTGTGTGCGCGCATGCGCAGCAGGGCATGATAAGCAAAGTTACTTTTATGTTTTCACCCTTTATTTTTTTATTATTATAAATATCTTATCGGTAGCGCATACAAAAGAGTCCCTGGGGCATAACTTTGCTTATCATGCCCTGCTGCGCATGCGCGCACACACTCGGCTGTTTCCGTGGCATAGCCCAAATACTTGGTACCGATCTCCATGAATTGCCGAAGCGGTCACGTGACACTGATCACGACAAGTGTAAAAGGAGCCCCCTCACTAACACACGTGCACTGCACTGCTTTTCTGGGACGCACTGCGCACCTATCCTTCTGAAATGACAGGTAAATTATCTTGTATTTTGAACCTATGTATCGCTCTTTGCATATACTTTTGACATAGTTTAAGTGGCGTTTTTGTATTTAGATCACCTTGGGACCATATCCTTTGTGATATCACTGCCTTTTTACTGTTTAAGAAATAAATCTAGTGTCTAGCATATGGCGGCTGTATGTTCTGAAATACTATATGATATCCCAAACAGCTTTAAATAGATGTCGATTCATATGCGTTTTTTTTGGAGTTCCCACACCTGATTTGTCCTTTAGACAGTTTATAGATATAAATAACATGAGTGTATATAGTAATCAAGAAAAATATTTAGACTTGAGAGTCCTCAGTGGTTGATACCTTTTAATGGCTAACTGAAAAGATGGTAACAAATTGCAAGCTTTCGAGACTACGCAGGTCTCTTCATCAGGCAAAGACTAAAACAAAAGCTGAAGAATCACATATTTATACACAAGAGGACACAGGAATAATGCAATAGGTAAGACAGGTGACGTGAAGCAGAACTGTCATTATGGCAGAAGGATGAACATAAATATGACTAGTTCATAGATAAGGAGTGAAAGTTTTATTACCCTCTGATTGGGGTCTGGTATTGTGTTGTGATGACCCTAAAAGGTCAGGGAAGCAGATTCCTTAATTGTTGTAGAAAGACATAAAACTCTGGGATATATTCATCCCAGCACTAAGAGTGTCAAAGGTCATCATACGTTTATATTCCCAGACTTTTCTATCCTTCTCAGATTTGAAGTTAGATTTTAATATAAGTAATTCCATATCCGTCATGCTATGACCGGGCATACAAAAGTGTTTTGCCACAGGTAAATCCATTCTCCTTTCTCTTATTGTGTGGCGATGAGAATTCATCCTTGTTCTCAGTTTTTGCCCGGTCTCCCCCACATACAGACCCCCAGTTGGACATTTAGTACATATAATTAGGTACACCACATTAGATGTGATGCAGCTGAAAGTACCTGGTATCTTGTAGTCCTGATGGGAGTTGGGGATCTTTATCCTGTCCGTGGTCATTATAGATGTACAGGTTTTGCATTTCTTTTGTTTGCAAGGAAAGGTACCTGCAGCTGTTGGGGAGGACAGGGAGCTTCTGACAATGATGCTTCTTAGATTTGGGGGCTGCCTAAAACATAGTAGTGGGGGGTCTGGAAATATGGATTGTAATCGGGCATCTTTTTGTAGTAAAGGTTGTTGTTTCCGTGCAGCTCCCCTTAGCATCTCCAGACTTGGATTGTAGGTGACCACTAGAGGCACCCGGTTATTTTCTTCTTTAGCTTTGTAATGTAGCAGGTGATTCCTTGATATTCTGGTGGCTCTTGTAATTTGGTTTTCAATTGTTCTTGGATGGTAGCCCTGGTTCAAAAAAGTCTTTCTGAGGCGACCAAGGTGTTCATCTCTATCCATGGGGTTGGAACATATACGGTTGTATCTGATGGCTTGGCTGTAGACAATAGAGTTTTTTATGTGTTTTGGATGGAAACTGTCCCATTTAAGATATGTTGGTCGACCGTCCAACATATCTTAAATGGGACAGTTTCCATCCAAAACACATAAAAACTCTATTGTCTACAGCCAAGCCATCAGATACAACCGTATATGTTCCAACCCCATGGATAGAGATGAACACCTTGGTCGCCTCAGAAAGACTTTTTTGAACTAGGGCTACCATCCAAGAACAATTGAAAACCAAATTACAAGAGCCACCAGAATATCAAGGAATCACCTGCTACATTACAAAGCTAAAGAAGAAAATAACCGGGTGCCTCTAGTGGTCACCTACAATCCAAGTCTGGAGATGCTAAGGGGAGCTGCACGGAAACAACAACCTTTACTACAAAAAGATGCCCGATTACAATCCATATTTCCAGACCCCCACTACTATGTTTTAGGCAGCCCCCAAATCTAAGAAGCATCATTGTCAGAAGCTCCCTGTCCTCCCCAACAGCTGCAGGTACCTTTCCTTGCAAACAAAAGAAATGCAAAACCTGTACATCTATAATGACCACGGACAGGATAAAGATCCCCAACTCCCATCAGGACTACAAGATACCAGGTACTTTCAGCTGCATCACATCTAATGTGGTGTACCTAATTATATGTACTAAATGTCCAACTGGGGGTCTGTATGTGGGGGAGACCGGGCAAAAACTGAGAACAAGGATGAATTCTCATCGCCACACAATAAGAGAAAGGAGAATGGATTTACCTGTGGCAAAACACTTTTGTATGCCCGGTCATAGCATGACGGATATGGAATTACTTATATTAAAATCTAACTTCAAATCTGAGAAGGGTAGAAAAGTCTGGGAATATAAACGTATGATGACCTTTGACACTCTTAGTGCTGGGATGAATATATCCCAGAGTTTTATGTCTTTCTACAACAATTAAGGAATCTGCTTCCCTGACCTTTTAGGGTCATCACAACACAATACCAGACCCCAATCAGAGGGTAATAAAACTTTCACTCCTTATCTATGAACTAGTCATATTTATGTTCATCCTTCTGCCATAATGACAGTTCTGCTTCACGTCACCTGTCTTACCTATTGCATTATTCCTGTGTCCTCTTGTGTATAAATATGTGATTCTTCAGCTTTTGTTTTAGTCTTTGCCTGATGAAGAGACCTGCGTAGTCTCGAAAGCTTGCAATTTGTTACCATCTTTTCAGTTAGCCATTAAAAGGTATCAACCACTGAGGACTCTCAAGTCTAAATATTTTTCTATCTACTGGCTAACACGGTACGAAGATACACATCTTTCCTATATAGTAATCAATTAATTGATTGCTTCTTTCGTTTATTCTGAATTAAGAAGTTAACACAGACATGAATACAAATGTGATGGGCTTATATACCACAGATTTTCTTTTTTTTCCTATGTTCTTTTCCTATGTTTTTTGTATGTGATATGGTCTAAATGATAACATGAATTATAATTTTATGTTAAATATTATGTTTTTATGCTTATTTCTTATGCTTATTTTTCTTATTAGAAATCCCCCTTGAAAAAGGCCACACAGGCCGAAACGTTGGGGCAAGTGTTTATATATATACTACATCTCTTTATTTGGAGCATATATTGGTGTGTGAACCCCTGCAGTTGAATAAATAAAAGCAAGAATTGAACATATTATTGACTCTCAAAAAATTTTTTTTTGGAGTGCTCGAGGTATTGCCTGTTTTTGTATATACTCTTTTTTCCTTTAGTAGCACCCTTTCTCAAAATTAGAGTGCATGGGACTTAGCTTCCACATATATACTGATTTTTGGTCCCTAATTGCACCTATTTAGGCCGTTTGGCAGATTTATATATTTTTTGGTCATTTCATGGCTTTCAAAACATTATCATACGGACCCTCTGAGATCGAAGAAATTATTTCTCGAGTGAATATCCCGGGTGAATTTCTACATACATCTTCAGAGGATATCAGGTCCAGGGATCTGGAGAGAGAACTCCGACGAAAAACTGCATTGGAGTTGCATTATGTCACTTTAGCTGAATACCACAAAGTTAAGAGAATACCAAGAGGACTTCGTGTCTCCCTCCGCCCGACTCTATTTCAGGACAAACCGGAATTTTGTCTTAAATTTGAAAGTATATTAAATAAGTGTTCGATGGACATAATTGTTTTGACCATAGAATATTTACAGAAAGAATTATCATCGATTGACGAACAAATTACCACACTCAAACAACAATTGAGTAACACCTTATCAACGGATAAATACGACTCATTTTTGCAGAAAACTGATAAAATAATTCACGACTTCAAGACGCAATTACAAGAAAGGAAGAGAATAAAGTTTCTACGAGACGCGGAAGACTACCATAGAGATCGGGTATACAGATGGCGGGATACTGGTTTCTTCCGAGAAAGACGGGGTTTCCGACGAGGCAACTCTTCTACCTCATCCGGCTCAGAGAGCGATTTCACTCCACGCCCTTCGACTTCTTTTTTAGGTCCAAGACGGAACCGTTACTCAAAGGCCAACGCGGGAGGGACAGAGATACTCCAAGCGGAGACAATTACCAGATACGGACTCGTTCTCAGGTGGGGACTCCCAAATAGTATATAATATTTCCACTTATAATCTTTCCCCGGCCGAGTATAAGGTATTGCAAAAAGGGTTGTCATTATGCCCTACTCCAACTTTTAACTGTTTCACGCTTGACCAAGAATTACATCGTTTTTTCAGGACATTACGCCTCAAGGTTCACTTTAACAGTGTATCTCATAATGAGCCTATTCCAGATATATTACCCGATGGTAGCAATCAGTTTAGATTGAAAGAATTGGGCTTACATACACCGAGCAATTTCCAGCCACCACACTTCTATCATGCAATAGAAACGTATATATCCTTAGTTAACAATGATGTAAAATCTCTCCTTAGAAATATAAATCAGGGATCTATACGAGTTCAGAGGAATTTAGTTCCTCATGAGTCTACGGCTTTGAAATCCCTACAAGATAATAAAGATATCGTAATAAAGCCGGCCGACAAAGGCGGAGCAATTGTTATCATGGACAAAACTCATTATATGACCATTGTTACTGATCAATTGAAGGATTCGAGCACATATACGCCCATAGATCGGGACCTGACTAGTGAGATCACTGGAGTAATCAAATGTTTAATTGAGAAATACTCAGCCATGGGTATCATCGATTCTAAGCTGCAAAATTATTTAGTGAACAAACATCCGATAATCCCAGTCTTTTATGTTTTACCCAAAGTGCATAAGAATCTCACAAATCCTCCTGGCCGCCCTATAGTGGCATCAATAAATTCTGTTTTGTCTCCCCTCTCCATCACGTTGGATCATATACTAACTCCATTACTGTTACATATAAAATCCTACCTAAAGGATACCAGAGATTTCTTAGCCAAACTGCAGGGAATTTGTCCTATTCCACCTGGTTGCTTATTAGTCACACTAGACGTTAACAGTCTTTATACATGTATGGAACATGATAGGGGTATTACAGCGACAAAACTTTTTCTTGAAAAATATTCAAATTTATCCCCAGAACAAGTACAGTTTTGTATTGAATTGATATCTATTGTTCTCTATCGTAGCTTTTTTCTTTTTGCTGATCAATTCTACCAGCAACGCACTGGGACCGCCATGGGATCGAACATGGCTTGTCCGTACGCCAATATTTATATGGCAGAATTCGAGGAAACATATGTGTATAGTAATATCTTGTTCCAGACACATGCTGTGTTCTGGAAGAGATTCATCGATGATGTCTTTATGATATGGAAAGGAGATGAACACAATTTGAACGAGTTTGTGAGTGACATTAATCAAGCAATCCCCAATTTAACCCCTTAACGACCAAGCCATTTTGTAGGTTAAGGACCAGGCCAATTTTTACATTTCTGACCACTGTCTCTTTATGTGCTTATAACTTTGGAACGCTTCAATGGATCTTGGCGATTCTGAGATTGTTTTCTCGTGATATATTGTACTTCATGGTAGTGGTAACATTTCTTCGATATAACTTGCGGTTATTTATAAAAAAAACTGAAATATGGCGAAAATTTTGAAAATTTTGCAATTTTCAAATTTTTAATTTTTATGCCCTTAAATCACAGAAATATGTCACAAAAAATAGTTAATAAATAACATTTCTCACATGTCTACTTTACATCAGCACAATTTTGGAAACAAAATTTTTATTTGTTAGGAAGTTATAAGGGTTAAAAGTTGACCAGCGATTTCTCATTTTTCCAACAAAATTTGGATTCCACACAAGTTTCACAGCAGCACAGCTCTTATCTCTAACAATGTCACAGACAGAGTGATAAGATGTAGATGAGCTACTGTTTCCAGCATTTGACACACTGCTGTGATTGAATAGTTACATTTAGTATCCAATTACAGCAGTCAGAGATGCAGAGATGCTGTCATTGTTCCCTGCATCTCTTCACTGACCTCCAAATGAAGTGATCACTCATGATCATGGCATCAGCAGTGGTAATCAGTCGGGGGCAGTGCTCAGCTCGTCCCTGGCTGTTCCAGCACCTCCCCCCTGCTCTCACAGCAGCAGGTCAGCAGATTCCACTGCCAGCTTCTCCTCTGATCGGGTAGGAAGTGCTGCATCTCCTGTGTGATCATGCTGTGTTTGGT
>JARQOD010000001.1:264774481-264866310 GCA_033576555.1 Oophaga sylvatica
TTTATTGTTTGGGAAAAAAAAACGGGACCCCATAATGTTAAAACCACTTAAAAAAACACAGGGGTGAGACTACAACCAAACCCCAAAACCTTTGGTTAATTCACAAAATGTATAAACCCCTTTGGGAGCGATATTAGCAAGGGGAAATGAAACCCCATTGAACAATGAGCATAATTGAAATTTCAATAAAGATGGGGAAAAAAGGGAAAGCAAATGTAAAGTTAATATCCCCCAACATGCACACATAAAACATGCCAAAAAAGTCCCATGAAATTTGGGGAAGCACAGGGGGGCGGGGGCCACAAAAACTGCATGAAAATCAAAGGACACGAATAGTGCACCAAAAAAAAATAAGCAAAGCCCATGGATGTCTCCCACTTACAAAATGCAATTTGGACGCCTGCAGCTTCCCATGCGCCCCAAAAAAAGATTTAAAGTGCCATGTGGGCAAAAAAATGAATGACCCGGGGGAAAAAAAGGGGTGTGGGGGGAGCCCCACCATACGTGCGGGGCAGCTTTTTTATAAAATAGTATTGCGTTTTCCATAAAAAATTAGGGGTCTCAAATTTAAATTTTCCCCCCCCTCAAAAAGAGTACGAATGCCGAAAAGGTGAACCCAATTGGAGCTTCGCCCCAACACCCGGGTTAGGAAATGATGCTGACTATTCCCATAGCTAAAACTATTGCCTCTACATTCGGGAAAGCCACATCTGATGTCCCTTTAAATTTTCTTTTTGTGCAAAGGGGGTTTAAATTTTAATACATTACTTTTTTTGAACTTTCAAAATTATTTAAAATTTTTTAACCTGATCATCTTCTTGTTTGTTATTTTTGAAATGCTTCCTGCAGACTGGACTGCTTTTTTAATTTTTTGAAATTTCTTAAATAAATGTTTTTTTGGATGTATGTTTTTTTTATTAATTTTGTCAATTGTTTAAAGTAATATTAAAATGAATAGGATCAGGTGACACCCCATGTTTTTAAAAAATATTTATCCAAAAAAAAAGTTAAAACCCCACGGCAATTGAACTAAATAACTACCAAAATTTTAAAATTTAGGAAAATAAAAATTTTGTTCCCCCAAAATTTTTAAAATTGCAAAGTGACTTCCTGTTTGTAACATTTTTGGGGAAAAAATTCATATTTTTAAGAGAGATTTTTTTAGTCCAATTTTCATCATGTTACTTCTGAAAAAACGTTTTTTTTATTATTTTTAGCTAAAAAAAGCACTGGAATTCTTCCTGAAGTCAAAGGATCCACAGCTTTTTACTAATAATAATTAAATGAAAAATAGCTTCTGGAAATATGGAGCACTTGAAGAAAACAAAATGAACTGAAAGGTAAGTGCACTATTAGGTTTTTGTGCACAAGACATCTTTTTTGGGTGCCGGTGTATCCGTTATAGCTTTTTTAAACAGAAGATGCTTAAAGGTTTTTTTTAAAACATTTTAGTCCAAATTTGGGCTTTACCTTTGGGCCCGGGGGATAAAAGATTGCGAACCCCGATATGGCTTTTATGGGGGGGGAACACGCCAACAACCCAAATTTCACATGTATCTGTGTCCTTGTTTGGGATTTTTAGTTGAAATTTAATGCGGCACAGGGGGGCCCCCTGGCTCGATGTGCTGCAATTTCATGGCCCGGCCCAAACAGAAAACCATCGCTGAAATCAGCTTCCCAAAGTTTTATGCACTACCTGTGTGGGATTCCAAAGTCATGCCAAATCCCGAGCGGCTCGAAAGGAAAACCCTGTGGCGTGGGGGCGGAAAGAAGGGGAGAAAGATCATTTTGTTTTTTTGCTAAAATAGCTGGAAAAAAAACGGGAAAGGGGCCAAGGATGGGGGCATTATAGCAGAATGAAGAAATTATACCAGATTGGGGACATTATAGCAGAATGTCGAGATTATATCAGGATGGAAGGCATTATACCAGAATGGGCTTATATATCAGAATAGGGACAAAATAACTGAATGAGGACATTATAACAGAATAGGGGAATTATACCACGATGGGGGACATTACATTAGTATGGGTGCATTATACCAGGATGGGGACAATATAAAAGATTGGCAGACAATATACCAAGATGGATACAATATACCAGAATAGGGATATTATACCAGGATAGGAATATTATACCAGACTGGCGACATTATACCAGAATGGGGGATATTATACCGAAATGGAGGACATTATTGTAGAATGGGGGACATTATATCAGAATTGGGGCATTACACCAGAATGAGTAAATTATACCAAGATTGGTGACATTATATCGAAATAGTTGATATTATACCAGGATGGAGGACATTATACCAAGAAAGGTCCTAGGATGGAGGAAAATTTTATAGCATGGGGCCAAGGAAAGGAAGTGTCATAGAAATGTTAAAATCTCGAAGCCTCACTAGAGAGGGGGCATTTACCTCCCCACTTCCTCCTCCTCTCCTCTCTCTTTTGCAGTGGGACATGTTGTGAATGGACTTGAAATGAGTTCTAGGCAGAGGCTCCCTCTGGTGGTTACAAGCGGTACTGGACTGTCCAGTGAAGATTGTGAGGATTGGGAATCAGGTGTTACTGACTGGTCTTATATAAGGGAGTCGCCTTCCCATCAGGGTTGCCGGTGATCAATTGTTCTGGTCTCAATCCTTGATTCCAGTTTCCTTTGTAGCCTGCTGTGTCGTGTCTGCATCTCCTGCTAACAGATAAGACATTTTCTTCTTTTTGTTTTTGTGCTTGATTTTTGCATTTTGTCCTGCACTTCTGTGGGGGCCTTCAGGGTCCCCTCCGGGGGCTTTTGCCCTCTCAGTTTAGTTCAGCCACTGATGTTTGTACATTTGCTTTTTCCAGTTTTTTCAGTGGCTGCTGTTTTGATTTTGTTACACCAGAGAACTAATTTAGGTGGTAGAGGTCGTGTGATCTCAGGTGTTTTTGAAATTAGTAGAGTTGGTGCTTTTCAGGGTTTTTTGGGATTGCAGTAAGTGCCCTTCCTATCCTTTTCTATTTAGGTAGTTTGGGCCCCAACGTTTGCTCATACTATTTTCTGTCTGTGTCAGTATTTCTTCTTGTCTAACCGCCATTACATGTTTGGGGGCTTTCTATGTTCTTTGGGGATCTGCTCCGGGGCAGATAGCTTTCCTCTTTCTATCTTTAGGTGTAGTTAGTTTCTCAGGCTGTGACGAGGCGTCTAGGACCAACGTAGGAACGCTCCACGGCTGTCTCTAGTTGTGGTGGTTAGTCAGGGTACTGCAATCTCATAGATTCCAACTGCTCTGGTGTATTGCCTTTTTTACCTGCACTCCTCAGCTACCGAAACATAACAGGGACAAGAGCTTACAATCTAGCTGACACTCTTAGAAATAGACTTACATTGGACACAAAGATAAGTGAACCATCATAGTTAACATGTAGGCAGGGCCGGTTTTAGGCAAAGTGGGGCCCTAGGCAAAAGTTTAAAATGGAGCCCCAAATAGTAACATATCGCACATTACACAAGCATTTCGGTTGTATTTACGTGCACTGAGTTCAGGCCACTAGACGAGCGTGATCGACAATATTGAAGTCGTTCAACGCTTGTTTCCTGGCCTATTTACACCAACTGAGAAAGAATGATGGGAACAGAACAATCACTATTTGATCAATCTGTCCCCATACAGTATCATGTTATCAGCAGCACATCTACAGTTTACACCGGGTGATGTGCTGCTGAGAACAATGATTTTTGTTCCGGCATAAACAATCCAATCACTCAATGAATATGTAGCATTTTGCTTGTTTAGTATAATACACCCCATAGTCCTCCATATATTATAATGTGCACCATAGTCCTCCATATTGTAAAGTGCACACCCCATAGTCCTCCATATAATATAATGTGCCCCATAGTCCTCCAAATAGTATAATACACTCCCCATAGTCCTCCATAAAGTATAATACACTAACTATAGTCCTCCATATATGAAAATATACTCCTCAGTCTTCCATATAGTATTATACACTTCCCATATCCTCTATATAGTATAATACACTCCTCATAGTCCTCAAAATATATTAAAATACACTGCTCAGTCATCCATATAGTATAATACACTCCTCATAGTCCTCCATATATTAAAATACACTGCTCAGTCCTCCATATAGTATAATACACCCATCACAGAGCTCCATATAGTATAATACACTCCTCAGTCTTTCATATAGTATAATACACTCTGCATAGTCCTCAATATATTAAAATACTATGCTCAGTCCTCCATATAGTATAATACACTCCTCATAGTGCTCCATATAGTATAATGCACCGCCATAGTCATCCATGTAGTACAGTCATGGACAAAAGTTTTGAGAATGACACAAATATTAATTTTTACAAAGTCTACTGCTTCACTTTTTCTAATGGCAATTTGCATATACTCCAGAATGTTATAAAGAGTGATCAGCTTAACAGCAATTACTTGAAAAGTCAATATTTGGCTAGAAAATGAACTTTATCCCCCAAAACACATTTCAACATCATTGCAGCCCTGCCTTAAAAGGACCAGTTAACCTCTTTTCAGTGATTGCTCCATTAACACAGGTGTGGGTGTTGATGAGGACATGGCTGGAGATCAATCTGTCATGATTAAGTAAGAATGACACCACTGGACACTTTAAAAGGAGGCTGGTGCTTGGCATCATTGTTTCTCTTCTGTTAACCATGCACAAAAATGGCCTAACAGGGAAGAATATCGCAGCTAGAAAGATTGCACCTCAGTCAACAATCTATCGCATCATCAAGAACTTCAAGGAGAGAGGTTCCATTGTTGCCAAAAAGTCTGCAGGGCGCCCAAGAAAGACCAGCAAGCGCCAGGACTGTCTCTTAAAAGTGTTTCAGCTGCGGGATCGGGCTACCAGCAGTGCAGAGCTTGCTCAGGAATGGCAGCAGGCAGGTGTGAGTGCATCTGCACGCACTGTGAGGCGGAGACTCTTGGAGCAAGGCCTGGTCTCAAGGAGGGCAGCAAAGAAGCCACTTCTCTCCAGAAAAAACATCATGGACAGACTGATATTCTGCAAAAGGTACAGGCAGTGGACTGCTGAGGACTGGGGTAAAGTTATTTTTTCTGATGATTCCCCTTTTCGATTGTTTGGGACATCAGGAAAACGCCTCATTCGGAGAAGACAAGGTGAGCGCTACCACCAGTCTTGTCTCATGCCAACTGTTAAGCATCCTGAAACCATTCATGTGTGGGGTTGCTTCTCAGCCAAGGGAATCGGCTCTCTCACAGTCTTGCCTAAAAACACAGCCATGAATAAAGAATGGTACCAGAATGTCCTCCAAGAGCAACTTCTCCCAACCCTCCAAGAGCAGTTTGGCGATCAACAATGCCTTTTTCAGCATGATGGAGCACCTTGCCATAAAGCAAAGATGATAACTAAATGGCTCAGGGAACAAAACATAGAGATTTTGGGTCCATGGCCTAGAAACTCCCCAGATCTTAATCCCATTGAGAACTTGTGGTCAATCATCAAGAGACGGGTGGACAAACAAAAACCTAAAAATTCTGACAAAATGAAAGCATTGATTGTGCAAGAATGGACTGCTATCAGTCAGGATTTGGTCCAGAAGTTGATTGAGAGCATGCCAGGGAGAATTGCAGAGGTCCTGAAGAAGAAGGGTCAACACTGCAAATATTGACTTGCTGCATTAACTCATTCTAACTGTCAATATAAGCTTTTGTTACTCATATGTTAGCAATTATATTTCTGTCTGTGATAAAAAACATCTGTCAAACACACATAAAAACCAGAGGGCAGCAGATCATGTGAAAATATAATATTTGTGTCATTCTCAAAACTTTTGGCCATGACTGCACAATTCACTTCCCATAGTATAATGCACCCCACAGTCCTCGATTAAGTATAACGCAGCCCGAATATAGTATAATGCAGCCACCCCATAGAGTATAATGCAGCCCCATCATACAATATAATGTAACCCCCCATAGTATATAATGAAGCCTCCCTCATAGTATAATGCAGCCACTCCTTAGAGAACAATGCAGCTACCCCACAGAGTATAATGCAGCCACTCCACAGAATATAATGTAACCCCCATAGAATATAATGCAGCTCCTCCAAAGAATATATGGCAACCCCCTCATAGAATAAAATGCAGCCCCTTAAACAGTATAATGTAGCCTCACCTGTTATGATTTGGTAGCTGAGGAGAGCAGGCAAAAACGGCAATACATCAGAGAGGTTGGAATCTACTGGATTGCAGTACCCTGACTAACCACCACAACTAAAGGCAGCCGTGGAGCGTTCCTACGTTGGTCCTAGACGCCTCGTCACAGCCTGAGAGGTTAACTACACCTAAAGATAGAAAGAGGAAAGCTATCTGCCCCGGAGCAGATCCCCAAAGAACATAGGAACCCCCAAACATGTAATGGCGGTTAGACAAGAGGAAATACAGACACAGACAGAAAATAGTATGAGCAAACGTTGGGGCCCAATCTTCCTAGACAGAAAAGGATAGGAAGGACACTTACTGCAATCCAAAAAACCCTAAAAAATACCAACTCTACTAATTGCAAAAACACCTGAGATCACACGACCTCTACCACCTAAATTAGTTCTTGTCACGTTGTGACAATGCATGTCTGTGCTTTAACCCTTTGCTCCTTTTCCCCCTAATTGAGCTGGGATACTGATATCCGTTACCTGTATGGATGATGCTCAGTTCCCAGCTCCGCTGCGTAGCCGTGCATGCGTGGGTGTCTCCGCTGCGCTGCATGACCACCCGCATGTGCGGTCCCTGGCTACTGCTGTGAAAGCTACTCGTAGGTTGCAAGGTTCTCTGCAGTGGTGCATAACTTACTACGTGTGTTTAGGCTGCAGCCATTTCCAGGTGCCCTTGCTGTGCTGATATGTCTGGCTCTCATAGGGTGCGCAGGCCACACCTGCCCTGCTTTTATCAGGGTTAGTGTGTGTACTTGAAATGCTGTTCCCAGCCAATTGCTGAGGGGCAGCTCATATATAAAGGCTCCCTGCCCTATGGGCGGGGCCTTAGCTACTCACATAGCTTCTGAATCTTGCCATGTTTGTTGTGTGTTCCTGTACCTGTCCCTGCGCCTATCCTAGAGGCTGTAATTCTAGGCTTGAATCCCTGATCCTGTACCCGTCCCTTCGACTATCCTGGAGGCGGTAATTCCAGGCTTGAATCCTTGATCCTGTACCTGTCCTGTACCTGATTGTCTGAACTGTGTCTGCTGTGCTATGTTCCTGAATCCTTCTGTGTCCTGAACCCTGTGCCCAGTGACTGTGATACTTTGCTAACTGACTTCCTTTGATACAACCTGGGTTCATCTTGGAAGGAGGATTCCGGTGTGGGTGTGCTGAGTTTCTGTTACTCTGTGCTCAGCTTGTTTTTGGTGCAATCCCCGCCCGGCTCCAGTTGAGCCTGGCGGGGCTTGCACCAGACCGCTTGGATTCCTTTTTAGATCGCTTCCAGATGTCCGGATCCGATCCTTCCCTGCCTGATGTCCGGAGCCTGCCGATCGTTGCCAGATGTCCTGAGTCTGATACTGCGGCCTCATATCCGGAGCCTGATGTCCGCAGGCCGATGTCCGGAACCTGTCGATCGTTGCCAGATGTCCGGAGTCTGATGCCAGTGTTCTGATGTTCCTGAGATTCAGCCCGTGTTCCGGTGTCCATGCTCCTGATGTCCAATCCGTGTTCCTGATTCCGTGTTCCTGATTCCGTGTTCCTGATTCCGTGTTCCTGATTCCGTGTTCCTGTGTCCATGTTCCTGAGGTCCAGTTCGTGTTCCTGAGTTCGTGATTCTGATGTCCTCATGTGTCCTGTCTATGTTCTGATGACCTCGTCTACCCTGATGTTATGCCTGTGTCCTGATGTCCCACCTATGTGTGCCGCGGTGATCCGTTGGTACCTTGGAGTCCTCTGGGTGATACCCTTCTGGAAGGTGTGGAATCGGGAGCCTTGCATAGTCATGTTTGATTTATGTACTGTGTGTCTTCACTTATTTACTTTAGTAAACTTTACTTCCCTATACCTGAAGTTGTGCGGTGTAATCAAGTTCTACGTGTCTCTTCCTTGTCCACATGCTGAGCTGCCACAGAACCCTGGTCTCTGCCCTTCCCTAGTTTGGGTAGGCCCGGGACCCCTCTGTGGTATGGAGGGTCTATATTGCGTCCCCGGGGATGCCTGCCCCACGCCATGGTGGTCGGTCAGCGTGGAGGCGATTATGGGCTGGGCTGCTTCTCGGCGGCTGCAGCCAAACGTGACAGTTCTCTGGTGTAACAAAACTAAGCCGCAGCCACTGGAAAAACTGGAAGAGGCAAATGAACAAATAACAGTGGCTCCAGAAGAACTGAGAGGAGCCCAAGCCCCCCGGGGAGGGGGAGACCTGGCTAACCTCACAGAAATGCAGAGAAATATGCAAATGGTAAGCACAAAAACAAAAAAACAAAAAATATCTTATCTGAGAGCAGGAGAAGAGGCAAGACTCAGCAAGCTTCCAAGTGAACCAGGAACCACAGTTGAGACAAGAACAATTGATCACTGGCAACCATGATGGGAGGGAACCTCCCTTATATAAGACCAGTCTGTAACTCCTGATT
Source organism: Oophaga sylvatica (assembly GCA_033576555.1). Classification (NCBI taxonomy): domain Eukaryota; kingdom Metazoa; phylum Chordata; class Amphibia; order Anura; family Dendrobatidae; genus Oophaga; species Oophaga sylvatica. The sequence continues at coordinate 264,783,097 of JARQOD010000001.1, forward strand.
GCCAATCCTCATTGAATGGTTCAGTACTGTTTGTAACCACCAGAGGGAGCTTCTGCTCAGAATTCATTTCTAACACATTCACAACAGTACCCCCCCGTTGAGGAGGGGTCACCGAACCCTCATTTGGGCAACCAGGTCGATCAGGATGAGCTCTGTGATACGCACGGATCAGTCTCCTAGCATGGATGTCCGAAGCAAACACCCAAGAATTGTCCTCCTGACCATAACCTCTCCACTTAACCAAATACTGGAGTTTCCGTCTAGAAAAACGAGAATCCAATATTTTCTCAACCACATACTCCAGATTGCCCTCAACCAAAACAGGGTCAGGAGTAGCAGGCATAGGAACCACTGGCTCGACAAACCTCTTCAATAAGGACTTGTGGAACACGTTATGGATCTTAAATGTCCCTGGAAGAAGTAAACGAAAGGAAACAGGATTAAGAATCTCCATGATCTTATAAGGTCCAATGAACCTAGGCTTAAACTTAGGAGATGCAACTCTCATAGGGATATTTCTTGAGGACAACCAGACCAAGTCCCCCACTTCAAACCGAGGACCATGAGTCCTATGCCGGTTGGCAAACTGCTGGGCCCTCTCCTGAGAGAGGGACAACCTCTCCACTACCTGGTCCCTAATCTGCTGCATACGCTCCACAACAGAGTCAACACCCGGACAGACAGAAGCCTCTGTCTGTCCCGAAGAAAATCGAGGGTGAAACCCAAAATTGCAGAAAAATGGAGACATCAAAGTGGCAGAGCTTGCCCTATTATTAAGAGCAAACTCAGCCAAAGGCAAAAAAGAGACCCAGTCATCTTGATCAGCAGACACAAAGCATCTCAGATAAGTCTCCAATGTCTGGTTTGTTCTCTCAGTTTGTCCATTGGTCTGAGGGTGAAAAGCCGAGGAGAAAGACAATTGAACACCAAGTTTAGAACAAAAAGTCCTCCAAAATCTGGAAACAAACTGGACTCCTCTGTCAGACACAATGTTCTCAGGAATGCCGTGTAACCGAACCACATGCTGAAGGAACAAAGGCACCAATTCAGAGGAGGAAGGCAACTTAGGTAATGGCACAAGATGTATCATTTTGGAAAACCTATCACAAATCACCCAGATAACGGTCATTCTCTGAGAAACAGGGAGGTCGGAAATGAAATCCATAGAGATATGGGTCCATGGTCTCTTGGGCACAGGCAATGGCATCAACAAACCACTAGAGCGAGAGCAAGGCTTGGAGCGAGAGCAAGTCTCGCAGGACTGCACAAATTCCCTGACGTCACGAGACAAAGTAGGCCACCAAAAGGACCGACTAACCAAGTCTCTGGTACCAAAAATTCCGGGATGACCGGCCAACGCGGAACAATGAATCTCAGACATCACACTCTTTTTCCACCGGTCTGGGACAAACAATTTCCCAATAGGGAAGCGCTCGGTTTTATCCTCCTGACACCCTTCCAGAGGCAGTCTCAAATTGGGCGAGATAGCGGAAAGAACTACATCCTCTTTCAAAATAACAGCAGGATCAGATAACTCAGGAGAGTCCGCAAGGAAACTCCTCAAGAGGGCATCCGCCTAATCATTCTTAGTGCCAGGAAGAAAGGAAACCACAAAATTAAAACGTGTGAAAAACAAGGCCCACCTGGCCTGTCTTAAGTCGCTTGGCTGATTCCAGATAAATCAGATTCTTATGGTCCGTGAGGACCACCACCTGCTGTTTGGCTCCCTCCAGCCAATGTCTCCACTCTTCAAAAGCCCACTTCATGGCCAATAACTCCCGATTACCCACGTCATAATTACGTTCAGTTGGAGAAAATTTTCGAGAGAAAAAAGCACAAGGGTTACTTTTAGAGGTCTCAGGATCTCTTTGGGACAAAACGGCACCTGCCCCAATTTCAGAGGCATCAACCTCCACCTGAAATGGCAGAGAAACATCAGGCTGCCGTAGAACTAGAGCAGAAGTGAATCTCTGCCTAAGTTCCTGAAACGCAGAGACTGCCTCAGGAGGCCAATTCACCACATCAGAACCCTTTTTGGTCAAATCAGTCAATGGTTTAACAATAACAGAGAAATTACCAATAAATTTACGATAAAAATTGGCAAAACCCAAGAATCTCTGAAGAGCCTTTAATGAAGTAGGTTGGACCCAATCACAGATGACCTGAACCTTGACCGGGTCCATTTCAATAACAGATGGGGACAAAATGGATCCCAGAAATGAGATCCTCTGTACGCCAAAAAGACACTTTGATCCCTTCACATACAGAGCATTCTCTCTCAAAATCTGGAACACAGTCCGAACATGTTTCACATGAGAGTCCCAGTCATTGGAAAAAATCAAGATATCATCCAAATAAACAATCAGAAATTTATCCACAAAATCCCTGAAAATGTCATTCATGAAGGACTGGAAGGCGGAAGGAGCATTAGTGAGCCCAAAGGGCATCACTAGGTACTCAAAATGCCCCTCTGGGTTATTAAACGCCGTCTTCCATTCATCCCCGTGCTTAATGCGAATAAGGTTATACGCCCCCCTGAGGTCAAGCTTGGTAAACCAAGTAGCACTTTTCACCCTGGAAAACAGGTCAGAAATCAAGGGTAACGGATATTGATATTTCACAGTGATATTGTTCAAGAGACGATAATCAATACACGGCCTTAATGAACCATCCTTTTTGGCCACAAAGAAAAAACCGGCACCCAAGGGTGAAGAGGATGGTCTGATATGACCCTTCTCCAATGACTCCTTGATATAAGACCGCATAGCGTCATGTTCAGGTACAGACAAGTTAAAAAGGCGACCTTTAGGGAATTTACTACCAGGCACTAATTCAATAGCGCAGTCATAGCTCCTATGGGGGGGGCAAGGATGCAGATTTACTTTCGCTAAACACATCAGAAAAATCAGTCAAAAAGTCAGGAACATCCTGAGCCTGGGGAGCGGCAGAAAAAACAGGAGTTTTGGCATGAACACATTGGCAGCCCCAACTAGTTACAGACACAGATTTCCAATCCAAAACAGGATTATGAGACTGTAACCAAGGGAAACCTAGTACAATAATGTCATGCAGATTATACAGCACCAAAAATTTGCAACTCTCCTGATGATCAGGTTCAACCCTCATTATCACCTGAGTAGAGAACTGGGGTTTATTCTCAGCCAAAGGGGTAGAATCAATCCCCAGTAGGGGAATAGACGTCTGTAGGGGTATCAAGGGAAACCCACAACGTTTAGCAAAATCAAAATCCATCAGGTTAATAGCTGCTCCCGAATCAACAAAAGCCTGAGCAGAAAATGTGGACAGGGAGCAAATCAGGGTAACAGTCAACAGAAATTTAGTCTGAACACTACCCAAGACAACTGAGCGTGCAAAACGTCTTCCCCGCTTAGGGCAGACTGAAATAGCATGAGAGGCGTCACCACAGTAGAAACATAACCCATTGCGTTTTTGAAACTCATGACGCTGTGACCCAGAAGCCAATCTATCACACTGCATGGGTTCGGAAGCTGGTTCACAAGGCAACACTATTCCACGCATACCTCTACGCTCACGCAAACGTCTGTCAATTTGAATCGCTAATGACATAGAATCATTGAGACCAGAGGGAGCAGGGAAACCCACCATAACATCTTTTACTTTCTCTGACAGACCCTTCCGAAAAAGGGCTGCCAAAGCATCATCATTCCATTTGGTCAGGACTGCCCACTTTCGGAATTTCTGACAGTACAACTCAGCGTCCTCAAGCCCCTGATTTAATGCCAACAAGGTTTTTTCAACTTGATCAGTGACATTAGGTTCATCGTACAATAACCCCAGAGCCAGAAAAAATGTATCAACATTACTCAAAACAGGGTCCCCAGGTGTCAGGGAAAAAGCCCAATCCTGAGGATCGCCGCGCAGGAGAGAGATGACAATTTGAACCTGCCGTGCTGCGTTCCCTGAGGACTTAGGTTTTAAGGCAAAAAACAACTTACAGTTATTTTTGAAATTCAGAAATTTAGCTCGATCCCCCAAAAATAAATCTGGCATGGGGATCCTAGGTTACACAACCGGCAACCCTGCAAGATAGGTAGCAATACTCCGATTTTCAGTGGCAAGCTGATCCACACGGCCAGACAACTGTGCAAACTCCATTGAGAGAAAAAAAAAATCCTCCTCAGCACCCAGAGAAAAAGAGGGAAAAAATGCAACAAACAGAGAGAAAAAAAAAAAATTCTGACAACTTTCTCTTTTCTTTTTCCTTTTACTATTTTTTCCCTTCTGTTGAGTACCAGTTTGGCCGGTGATACTGTTATGATTTGGTAGCTGAGGAGAGCAGGCAAAAACGGCAATACACCAGAGAGGTTGGAATCTACTGGATTGCAGTACCCTGACTAACCACCACAACTAAAGGCAGCCGTGGAGCGTTCCTACGTTGGTCCTAGACGCCTCGTCACAGCCTGAGAGGTTAACTACACCTAAAGATAGAAAGAGGAAAGCTATCTGCCCCAGAGCAGATCCCCAAAGAACATAGGAAGCCCCCAAACATGTAATGGCGGTTAGACAAGAGGAAATACAGACACAGACAGAAAATAGTATGAGCAAACGTTGGGGCCCAATCTTCCTAGACAGAAAAGGATAGGAAGGACACTTACTGCAATCCAAAAAACCCTAAAAAATACCAACTCTACTAATTGTAAAAACACCTGAGATCACACGACCTCTACCACCTAAATCAGTTCTCTGGTGTCACAAAACTAAGCCGCAGCCACTGAAAAAACTGGAAAAGGCAAATGAACAAATAACAGTGGCTCCAGAAGAACTGAGAGGAGCCCAAGCCCCCCAGGGGGGAGACCTGGCTAACCTCACAGAAATGCAGAGAAACAGGGGCGTACATAGAAATCATGGGGCCCCATAGCAAAAGTCTGAATGGGGCCCCCCTAAAAAAAAAAACCAGGTGTTCTTAACTCCACACACACACACACCTGCAGTGCATGCAGGGCCCCCCTCCTCCACAGTGCCTGCAATCAGGACCCCCTCACTCCCTAAGGTGCAAAGTGCAGCCAGAGGCTAGCCATTGTAAATATAAAGTGCCAGCACAGTGAGGGGACACATTCAACAAAAAAATCCACCCCATACCCCAGCCAGCAGGACTCACCTTCTTGTGTATCTCTTCCCTGAGTGAAACTTATGAATGTTTTCTGCTTCCTGTGATGCACGTGTCTCTGGCTGCAGGCTGGCTTTCTTATGCAAATGCAGCCAGAGACTTAAGCCAACTGCTGACCAGAAAACAACAAGGAAAGGGGACCTTCAAGGGGGTTTACAGTGTCCGGCCGTCGCTTATATTTAATTAAAGGAGATAGTACTGTGTCAGCACAGCACAGCTGCCAAACGACAGCGGCCGTCGTGGGCCCCCTCACCTGTCTGGGCCCCATAGCTGCTGCTTAGTCTGCTCTATTCACGGAACGCCACTGCAGAGAAATATGCAAATGGTAAGCACAAAAACAAAAAACAGAAAATATCTTATCTGAGAGCAGGAGAAGAGGCAAGACTCAGCAAGCTTCCAAGTGAACCAGGAACCACAGTTGAGACAAGAACAATTGATCACCGGCAACCATGATGGGAGGGAACCTCCCTTATATAAGACCAGTCTGTAACTCCTGATTGCCAATCCTCATTGAATGGTTCAGTACTGTTTGTATCCACCAGAGGGAGCTTCTGCTCAGAATTCATTTCTAACACATTCACAACACTCACCCTAGAATACAATGTAGCCCTCCCCATATAGTATAATGCAGCCCCCATAGAATATAATGTAGCCCCTCATAAAGTATAATGAAGCCCCCATACAATATAATCTAGCCCCCCATAGAATATAATGCAGCGCCCCATAGAATACAATGTAGCCTCCTCATATAGTATAATGTAGCCCCCTCATAGAGTATGATGCAATCACCCTCCATAGAATATAATATAATACAGCCCTCATAGAATATAATACAGTCCACCTCCCCATAGAATATATTGTAGCCCCCATATTATATAACACAGCCTCCCTCATAGAATATAATGTAAAATATACCCACCATGGCATATAACACAGCCGCATAGTATATAGCCCAGCACCACATGGTATATAGTCCAGCACCACATGGTATATATCACAGCAGCACATGGTGTATTGCACAGCCCCACATGGTATACAGCACAGCCCCGCAAGGAATATAGCACAGCCCACCATGGTATATAGCACAGCAACACATGGTATATAGCCCAGCACCACATGGTATATAGCACAGCCACACATGGTATATAGCACAGCACCACATGGTATATAACCCAGTACCACATGGTATATAGCACAGCCACACATGGTATATAGCACAGCCCACCATGGTATATACACAGTACCACACGGTATATAGCAAAGCAAATGAAATACAGCAACAGTATCGTAACTCAGTAACGATTCTATCAAGAAATTTATCACTTAAAGAAACCAGTAATATACAGCAAAAGTGAAAAATAAAACATAACCTTTAATAATGACAATAAAAACATAAACAAAAAAGTGTTGTCACCTATAGTGGCTAAAATATACAATGTAGTTGTCCCACCTAATCAATCCAACGGGCCTGTATAAGGCCTAACATACGAGAAAAGGTTGCACTCAAACATACTAAAGCATGACAATATAGAATACACAAAATTTTGATTAGCAATATGGCTTTGGAGTATAAGGAAAAATTTGAGACGCTTAGTATAACATTTGGCCAAATATTAAAAGCCCACCAACCATCGTCAAAGTGGTCTCAAGTCTGGTGAGTCCCTGACCTATGTGAACATACCTCTATTAGGCTGATATCTGAATTTTTGGGTGAATGTGGACACCTCTGTCAGTAATGCCTGCATATATGGGTAAGTAGAGACCTGCTGTAATTAAGATATCAGCCTATTTAATTTAGTGTATTCCACATTGTCATGCTTTAGTGTGTTTGAGTGCAATCTTTTCTCATATGGTATATACCATGGTATATATCACAGCCCACAGTGGTATATAGCACAGACCACCATGGTATATAGCACAGTACCACATAGAATATAGAACAGCACCACATGGTATATAGCCCAGCATGGTATATAGCACAGTACCAGATAGAATATAGAACAGCACCACATGGTATATAGCCCAGCATGGTATATAGCACAGTACCACATAGAAAATAGAACAGCACCATATGGTATATAGCCCAGCATGGTATATAGCACAGTACCACATAGAATATAGAACAGCACCACATGGTATATAGCCCAGCATGGTATATAGCACAGTACCAGATAGAATATAGAACAGCACCACATGGTATGTAGCCCAGCATGGTATATAGCACAGTACCACATAGAAAATAGAACAGCACCATATGGTATATAGCCCAGCATGGTATATTTCACAGTACCACATAGAATATAGAACAGCACCACATGGTATATAGCCCCACATGGTATATTGCACAGTACCACATAGAATATAGAACAGCACATGGTATATAGCCCAGCATGGTATATAGCACAGTACCACATAGAATATAGAACAGAACCACATGGTATATAGCCCAGCATGATATACAGCATGGTATATAGCCCCCCAAGAATGGCCCCACAGTCCAGTACTCACACTGATATATTAAAAAAAACACTATACTCACCTTCTACTTGTGCCCGCGCTGCTCCCAGTTCCTGTCTCCTGCTCTGCCTGGTGCACAGTGAGTGCGTGATGACGTCATCATGCACCCACTGTGTGTCAGAGGCAGAGCACGGAATGATGGGAGAGGGAGCGTCAGCTGGTACAGTTCAATGCGGCAGCGAGGGAGTCGGCGCTGGGGCAGGCGGGCCCCCCTGCCTCACGGGCCCCATAGCGGCTGTGTGATGTGCGCTAGCTGAGGGCCCCTGGGGAATCGGGGGCCCTAGGCAGCTGCCTGGGCTGCCTGCACCTAAAGCCGGCCCTGCATGCAGACAGCCCCTTTGTAAAGTAAAAAACCCATGCTGTTTAAACGAGGGTGTCTGTTGTGCATGGACAAAGAGTTCTACAGCATGGACAAATTTTTAAGATAGGAAAAGGTTTTTAAGTTTTGGAAAGGATTAAAGCGGATATCTCACACCCCTTAGAGATATCTATTGTTCTTCACATGTGCACTCCATTCATCCAAGCATATTTGGCAGATGACTGGCACTGATAGAAAGGTATGAATATTGGGGCTTGTATAAATCTGATGGGACATACATTTTCGACTACAGGGTTAATCGGGAAGAATATTCATGTTTTTCATAACTATAAGCCCTGCCTATAAGCCACAAATCCAAATCTAAGAAAAGGTAAAATCCCAATGGAAAATATGGTGGCGATCTCGAACTTCTGCGGAATAAAGTTATTGCATAAGTTGGGGATTTCATAAAATCCTGAAGGGCTGAGGACATACCACAATCCGCCCCATGTAAGGCCATCATAGGAGTGTGTGTGGGTGTAACTGAGGTACTGTGTAGCGCTGGCGTCCCTGCCCTCTGCCAGGCAGGGACGCTGTTCCCCTCACCTCTCTGCTCCGGGTCCGGCATCCTCCTGCCGCTCTGCTGGCGGCGCGCGCTCCTTTCCTGCCACTGGGCTTAGGGCGCGCGCGCGTGCGCTGCCTCCCCTCTTAAAGGGGCCGCGCGCGTCGTCCTAAGGAGTCCCCGGCCAATGGCCGGAGGACTTCACCTTACATAAGGCACCTCCTCCAAAATGGAGGGGCCCGAGCAATGTTGTTGCACTGTTCACTACTCTGCTTCAGTCCTCAGGGTCATTGCCAGATACCTGTCTGATTCCTGCCAGGTTGCTGTCTGTTACCTGCTTGCTAGCCTACCTGGAGGCTCTGCCGTCACGTGCTGTGATCTTCCGCTATTCCAGTGGCTCTCGCCCGCTCACCTGGGAGCGCTCATCTGTTACCTGCCTGCTGGCCTACCTGGAGGCTCTGCCGTCACGTGCTGGGATCTTCCGCTATTCCAGTGGCTCTCGCCCGCTCACCTGGGAGCGCTCATCTGTTACCTGCCTGCTGGCCTACCTGGAGGCTCTGCCATCACGGGCTGTGATCTTCTGCTATTCCAGTGACTCTCGCTCGCTCACCTGGGAGCGCTCATCTTCTATCGTCCTGCTAGCCTACCGGGAGGCTCAGCCATCACAGGTCGTATCTACCTTCTTCCAGAGACTGCTCCGTCACTTGCCGTGACCCTCCTGCCTACTCATCCAGAGACTGCCCCGGTCACTTGCTGTGACCTCCTGCCTACTCATCCAGAGACTGCCCCGGTCACTTGCCGTGACCTCCTGCCCACTCATCCAGAGACTGCCCCGGTCACTTGCCGTGACCTCCTGCCTACTCATCCAGAGACTGCCCCGGTCACTTGCCGTGACCTCCTGCCCGTTCATCCAGAGACTACCCCGGTTATCTGCGGTGACTACCTGCCCGTCCACTCTGGTCGCCACCCGCTCCCTTACAAGGACTGCCCCTTTGTATAGTAGCTCAGAGGTTCCGCCTCCCAGACCCGTTACATACTGATTAAAGGTCAAGCCGAATTTTGATCTTGGTTCCTGTGGAGAGATACACATCATATATGCATGAATCCCGTTTGTTGAATGCCCCCCAAATCCATCAGCTAAGTTGAATCATTTCTGTGAGCAGCATACTAAGTTTCTTCCTTTATTCCTTTTAATTGTATGTACTGTATATGCTGTATTCTTTTGTCCTCTTTGTAACTTCTTTTGTATATTTTTAATAAAACTGCCTATCACTTGGATTAATTATAACATTTTATAGTTCTGCTCCTTTTGTTCTTTAACCCCTTAATGACCAAGCCATTTTGTAGGTTAAAGACCAGGCCAATTTTTACAATTCTGACCACTGTCTCTTTATGAGGTTATAACTCTGGAACGCTTCTACGGATCTTGGCGATTCTGAGATTGTTTTCTCGTGACATATTGTACTTCATGATAGTGGTAAAATTTCTTCAATATAACTTGCGTTTTTTTATGAAAAAAATGGAAATATGGCAAAAATTTTGAAAATTTTGCAATTTTCAAACTTTTAATTTTTATGCCATTAAATCAGAGAGATATGTCACAAAAATTAGTTAATAAATAACATTTCCCACATGTCTACTTTACATCAGCACAATTTTGGAACCAAAATTTTTTTTTGTTACGAAGTTATAAGTGTTAAAAGTTGACCAGCAATTTCTCATTTTTCCAACAAAATTTACAAAACCATTTTTTTAGGGACCACCTCACATTTGAAGTGAATTTGAGGGGTCAATATGACAGAAAATACCCAAAAGTGACACCATTCTAAAAACTGCACCCCTCAACGTGTTCAAAGCCACATTCAAGAAGTTTATTAACCCTTTAGGTACTTCACAAGAATTGAAGCAATGTGGAAGGAAAAAATGAACATTTAACTTTTTTTCCCAAAATTTTTCTTTCGACACAATTTTTTTAAATTTTGTCAAGGGTATCAGGAGAAAATGAACCACAATATTTGTTGTACAATTTCTCCAGAGTACACCGATATACCATGTGTTGGGGTAAACCACTATTTGGGCGCATGGCAGAGCTCGGAATGGAAGCAGCGCCATTTGACTTTTTTGGCTGGAATTGAGATTGGACGCCATGTCGCATTTGGAGAGTCCCTGTGTGCCTAAACAGTGGAAACCCCCCACAAGTGACCCCATTTTGGAAACTGGACCCCTCAAGGAACTCATCTAAATGTGTTGTGAGAGCTTTTAACCCCAAGGGCTTCACAGAAGGTTATAACGTAGAGCCGTAAAATTAAAAAATCATATTTTTTCCACAAAAATGATCTTTTCATCCCAATTATTATTTTCCAAAGGATAAAAGGACCCCAAAAGTTATTGGGCAATTAGTCCTGAGTACGCTGATACCCCATATGTGGGGTAAACCACTATTTGGGCGCATGGCAGAGCTCGGAAGGGAAGCAGCGCCATTTGACTTTTTTGGCTGGAATTGAGATTGGACGCCATGTCGCATTTGGAGAGTCCCTGTGTGCCTAAACAGTGGAAACCCCCACAAGTGACCCCATTTTGGAAACTGGACCCCTCAAGGAACTCATCTAAATGTGTTGTGAGAGCTTTTAACCCCCAAGGGCTTCACAGAAGGTTATAACGTAGAGCCGTAAAATTAAAAAATCATATTTTTTCCACAAAAATGATCTTTTCATCCCAATTATTATTTTCCAAAGGATAAAAGGACCCCAAAAGTTATTGGGCAATTAGTCCTGAGTACGCTGATACCCCATATGTGGGGGTAAACCACTATTTGGGCGCATGGCAGAGCTCGGAAGGGAAGCAGCGCCATTTGACTTTTTTGGCTGGAATTGAGATTGGACGCCATGTCGCATTTGGAGAGTCCCTGTGTGCCTAAACAGTGGAAACCCCCCACAAGTGACCCCATTTTGGAAACTAGACCCCCAAGGAACTTATCTAAATGTGTTGTGATAGCTTTTAACCCCCAAGGGCTTCACAGAAGGTTATAACGTAGAGCCGTAAAATTAAAAAATATTTTTTTCCACAAAAATGATCTTTTCATCCCAATTATTATTTTCCAAAGGATAAAAGGACCCCAAAAGTTATTGGGCAATTAGTCCTGAGTACGCTGATACCCCATATGTGGGGGTAAACCACTATTTGGGCGCATGGCAGAGCTCGGAAGGGAAGCAGCGCCATTTGACTTTTTTGGCTGGAATTGAGATTGGACGCCATGTCGCATTTGGAGAGTCCCTGTGTGCCTAAACAGTGGAAACCCCCCACAAGTGACCCCATTTTGGAAACTAGACCCCCCAAGGAACTTATCTAGATGTGTGGTGAGAGCTTTGAACCCCCAAGGGCTTCACAGAAGGTTATAACGTAGAGCAGTAAAATTAAAAAATCATATCTTTTCCACAAAAATGATCTTTCCACCCCCAATTGTTATTTTCCAAAGGGTAACAGGACCCCAAAAGTTATTGTGCAATTTGTCCTGAGTACGCTGATACCCCATATGTGGGGGGAAACCACTATTTTGACGCATGGCAGAGCTCGAAAGGGAAGTAGCGCCTTTTTCAAATGCAGACTTTGATGGAATGGTCTGTGGGTGTCATGTCACGTTTGGATAGCCCCTGATGTGCCTAAACAGTAGAAACCCCCCACAAGTGACTCCATTTTGGAAACTAGACCCCCCAAGGAACTTTTCTAGATGTGTGGTGAGCACTTTGAACCCCAAGTGCTTCACAGAAGTTTATAACGTAGAGCCGTGAAATAAAAAAAATCATATTTTTTTCCACAAAAATAATCTTTTTGCCCCAAATTTTTATTTTTATAATGGTAACAGGAGAAATAGGACCCCAAAAGCTATTGTGCAATTTGTCCTGAGTACGCTGATATCCCATATGTGGGGGGGAACCACTATTTTGACGCATGGCAGAGCTCGAAAGGGAAGTAGCGCCTTTTTCAAATGCAGACTTTGATGGAATGGTCTGCGGGTGTCATGTCACGTTTGGATAGCCCTGATGTGCCTAAACAGTAGAAACCCCCCACAAGTGACTCCATTTTGGAAACTAGACCCCCCAAGGAACTTTTCTAGATGTGTGGTGAGCACTTTGAACCCCAAGTGCTTCACAGAAGTTTATAACGTAGAGCCGTGAAAATAAAAAAATCATATTTTTTTCCACAAAAATAATCTTTTTGCCCCAAATTTTTATTTTTATAATGGTAACAGGAGAAATAGGACCACAAAAGCTATTGTGCAATTTGTCCTGAGTACGCTGATATCCCATATGTGGGGGGGAACCACTATTTTGACGCATGGCAGAGATCGGAAGGGAAGGAGCACCGTTTTTAAATGCAGACTTTGATGGAATGGTCTGCGGGTGTCATGTCGCGCTTGGAGAGCCCCTGATGTGCCTAAACAGTAGAAACCCCCCACAAATGACCCCATTTTGCAAACTAGACCCCCCCAAGGAACTTATCTAGATGTGTGGTCAGCACTTTGAACCCCTAAGGGCTTCACAGAAGTTTATAACGTAGAGCCGTGAAAATAAAAAAAATCATATTTTTTTCCACAAAAATGACCTTTTTTCCCCCAAATTTTTATTTTTATAAGGGTAACAGGAGAAATAGGACCCCAAAAGCTATTGTGCATTTTGTCCTGAGTACGCTGATACCCCATATGCGGGGGGGAACCACTGTGATCGCCTTACTGCGATCTTTGGGAGGCACAATGAACAAATCTACCAAAGGTGAAGAATTGGTTTTCTTTTTTACGCCGTTCCTCGTGCGATATTAGTGATTAGGCGACTTTATTCCTCGGATCGGTGCGATTACAGCAATACCAGATTTACTCCCTTTTTTCATGTTTAGCTTCTGTCACACACTAAAAGATGCTTTTTTTTGGAATAATTTTTTGTAAGAATTTTTTGCATCGCCGTATTTTGAGAGCTATAATTTTTCCATATTTCGGCCGACAGAGTTATCTGTGGGCTTATTTTTTGCGGGACGAGCTGACGTTTTTATTGGTACCATATTCGGGCACATAACGTTTTTTGATCGCTTCCTATTCCGATTTTTGTGGAAGCAGAATGAACAAAAACCAGCAATTCAGGAATTGTTTTTTTTTTATTTTTTTTCCCCCGTTCCGCGTGTGGTAAAATTGATAAAGCAGCTTTATTCTTCGGGTTACTACGATTACAGCGATACCTCATTTATATATTTTTTTTATGTTTTGGCGTTTTTTACACAATAAAGAATTTTATAGAAAAAATAATTATTCTTGCATCAGTTTATTCCGCGAGCTATAACTTTTTTATTTTTTCGCTGATGATGCTGTATAGTGGCTTGTTTTTTGCGGGACAAGATGACGTTTTCAGCGGTACCATGATTATTTATATCTGACTTTTTGATCACGCGTTATTGCACTTTTTCCAAGCGGTATAATGATACCGCTTGGAAAAAGTATAATTTACTACTTTTTTGTGTTTTTTTTTTACGGCTTTCACTGAAGGGGTTAACTAGGGTTATGCTTTTATAGATGGGATTTTTACGGACGTGGCGATACCTAACATGTGTATTTTTTTTGTTTTTTATTTTTTTTTATTACATAAAAATGTGTATTTTTTAGGGGATTTTTTTTAAATTATTTTTTAATATTTTTTTTACAATTTTTTTAAAAAAATGATTTTTTTTCAACTTGTCCCTTTATGGGACTTTCACTTTTTTTACTTTTGATTGCAGTTACAATGCATTGCAATGCTCTGGCATTGCAATGCATTGTACCTATGGGGAAAGCTGCTGTGACATGATCACAGCAGCTTCCCGTAGCTAGATGACCCGGAGGTTGTCATGACAACCACCGGGTCATCAAGGCAGAGATCAGGCCCTGCGATTACATCGCTGGGACGCTGATCTGAGGCAGAGGGAGCACCCGACCCTCTGCCTCCCCCCTGAGCTCTGCGATCGCGCTCGATCGCAGCAGTCAGGGGGTTAACAGCCAGGGGCGGTGGGGGCTCCGCTCCTGGCTGTCAGTGCAGGAAGCCTGGCCACTGCAGTGCGGTCTCCTGCTCTGATCGCGCTGGGGAAGCTGAAATTTCAGCTTCTCCTGCGCGATCGCTGCTGTGTTTGGTCAGTCAGATTGACTGACCAACCACAGCGCTGTGAGTGCGGGGACCGACGGCAAAGGTCCCCGCACCGCTTGCTGTGCCTGTCAGCTGTGGTAGATCAAAGGCATGACGTGCAGAGTCCGTCCTGGTGCCGGAACTGGCACCTTGTCATGACGGACTCTGCACGTCATTGGACATTAAGGGGTTAAACCAAACCCCTGAAAGCCATATGCTACCAGAACCAGACCTCCAGTCAGCCTGAATATAAAAATCAACTGATGGTGCAAGCGAGTAGTCTGTGGATATTATGAAGTTCACAGTAACTGTATCAGGGGTATATACATATATTCCCTGCATTGAAATCGGAAGTGTACAGTGGGTACGGAAAGTATTCATACCCCTTTAAATTTTTCACTCTTTGTTTCATTGCAGTCATTTGGTAAATTCAAAAAAGTTCACTTTTTCTCATTAATGTACTCTGCACCCCATCTTGACTGAAAAAAACAGAAATGTAGAAATTTTTGCAAATTTATTAAAAAACAAAAACTGAAATATCTGTCACGCGGTCTTATGATATGTGTACGATGTCAGTAAACTATTCTTAAAAGAACAACACTCTATACAACATATAGATTAGCAACATCAGCATGTAAATATAGAATAGATTTACCTGACACGATATCCGTTGAACTCAGGGTTAATCTTGAGGACTTGATACACTGTCACAGGAAAGAGGAGGACCGGGGGTCTAACCTGACCCTAAACTGGGGTCCTAACTAATCCCTCACCTTGGAGGTACTGATAATGGTTCAGAGGTCCAAGTCTCCAGCCTAACCCTGTCTCCTATCAGTCCCTGAACCCTGTAATCAGTCCTAAGAAGGATTCTGATTACCACCAAAGGGATATGGGCTGATCTCTGCTAAATACACAGATTAGACATATAAGACAGACTGGAGAAAACACAGACTTGCATACACACTCAAACACAGAAGGAACATAAATGATCTGGGATATTAAACTCTAAGCAAGGTGAGCTTAAAACAACTAAGGAGCTCTTTAACTTAAGTCTATACAGATACAATCCTATCTGTGGTCTGCATGAAGAATTTCACTGGCAACTCCCAACACAGACAACCAGAGATTTAAAGGAAACCAATCAACAAATAATTAATTGCAGCCGGGAGAAAACTGCACCCAGTCCCAGAACTGAGCACAGACAGAATTAACTCCCTAACTGCCAAACACAAAGAAACAGCAACTCAGCTGTGAGAAGTCAGAATGTGCAACCGCGACGATCTTCGTGGCGATGCACACATGACAGTACCCCCCCTTCTACGAGGGGCCTCCGGACCCTCAGGGTCAGGTTTGCCCGGGTGAGTTCTGTGGAAGGTCCGCACCAAACGATCTGCGTAAATGTCAGACGCAGGAACCCACGTCCTCTCCTCTGGACCATACCCCTTCCAATGCACCAAGTACTGAAGGGACCGGCGATTCAGACGTGAGTCAATGATCTTTGACACTTGAAACTCCAAGTTACCATTGACCACCACTGGAGGAGGAGGTAGAGGTGATGGTATGACTGGTGCCACGTACCTCTTAAGTAATGACTTGTGGAACACATTATGAATTTTAAACGTAGGAGGGAGGTCCAGACGAAATGCCACAGGATTAATTATGGAACTGATCCTGTACGGCCCGATGAATCTGGGGCCCAGCTTCCAGGAGGGAACTTTAAGTTTTATATTCCTGGTAGACAACCATACCAGATCGTTCACATTAAGATCTGGACCAGAAACTCTCCTCCTATCAGCCATACGTTTATAACGGTTCCCCATAGCACTCAGATTATTCAATACACCTCTCCACACTGAAGCAAGTGACGACGAGAAACGCTCCTCCTCAGGAACCCCAGAAGGGCCCCCCCCATTGAATGTACAAAACTGGGGATGAAAACCATATGCCCCAAAAAACGGGGACTTACCAGTGGACTCGCTCCGCCTGTTGTTAAGAGCGAACTCTGCCAGAGGCAAGAAAGAAGACCAGTCCTCCTGGTTCTCTGAGACAAAACACCGAAGATAAGTCTCTAGGCTTTGATTCAGACGCTCTGTCTGACCATTGGTCTGCGGATGAAAAGCCGAGGAAAATGACAATTGCATCCCCCGACGTAAACAAAATGCCCTCCAAAACTTGGACACAAACTGAGACCCCCTATCTGACACCACATCAGAAGGCAACCCATGAAGTCTCACAATCTCCCCAATGAACACCTGCGCCAGAGTTTTAGCATTAGGGAGGGCAGGAAGAGCAATGAAATGTGCCATCTTACTGAACCTGTCAACAACCACCAGTATGACAGTCTTCCCTGACGACTGAGGAAGTTCCGTGATGAAGTCCATAGACAAATGAGTCCATGGACGCTCCGGAAGTTTCAAGGGTAAGAGGGTCCCAGACGGACGGGTATGAGGGGTCTTAGAGCGAGCACAAACCCCACAGGACGCGACAAAAGTTAAAACATCTTTATTAACGTTAGGCCACCAAAACCGGCGAGAAAGGAGATCTAAAGTAGCCTTACTCCCTGGATGTCCTGCTAAAGCAGAATTATGATGTGCCTCAATAACCTTTTGTCTCAACTGATTTGGGACAAACAGTCTCCCTGGAGGTCCTGCAGGGGCGTCCCCCTGAGCCTCTAACACCTCCTCCTCAAGCTCAGAACATACAGCCGACACTACCACCCCCTCCTGAAGGATAGGAATCGGGTCATCCATTTTCCTGGCCCCTGGGAAACTGCGAGACAAGGCATCCGCCTTAACATTCTTAGATCCAGGGCGATAAGTGACAACAAAATTAAACCTGGTAAAAAACAACGACCATCGAGCTTGTCTGGAATTCAGACGCTTAGCAGATTCCAAATACAGCAGGTTCTTGTGATCAGTAATGACGGTGACCGGGTGGACTGCCCCCTCCAAAAAGTGACGCCATTCTTCAAAAGCCAACTTAATGGCCAAAAGTTCCCTATTGCCGATATCATAATTCCTTTCGGCGGACGACAATTTTTTAGAAAAGAAAGCGCACGGATGCCATTTACCAGGGGACGGACCCTGGGACAATATTGCACCCACCCCTACGTCAGACGCGTCCACCTCCACAACGAACGGCTGTGATGCATCTGGTTGGATGAGACCGGGTGCCGAAGCAAAACATTTTTTCAAAGAGGAAAAAGCTTGGCAAGCTTTGTCCGACCATTTAGAAAAATCCGTCCCTTTTCTTGTCATGTCAGTGAGAGGTTTGACAACAGATGAGAAATTACAAATAAATTTCCGGTAGTAGTTAGCAAACCCCAGAAAACGCTGCAGAGCCTTAAGATCCTCTGGCTGATCCCATTCAAGCACTGCTCTCACCTTCTCAGGGTCCATACGGAAACCGGAGGCTGACACCAAGAAACCCAAAAACTGAAGTTCCTGTACGGCGAATACACACTTTTCCAGTTTGGCGTATAGTTTATTGTCTCGCAAGATCTGCAACACCTGTCTCACATGCTCCTGGTGAGACACAAGATCTGGTGAGTAAATTAAAATGTCATCCAAATATACGACCACAAACAGCCCCACCAGATGACGAAAAATGTCATTAACAAAATGTTGGAATACTGCTGGTGCAGTAGTCAGACCAAAAGGCATGACAAGGTTCTCATAATGTCCCTCCGGCGTGTTAAACGCCGTTTTCCACTCATCCCCCTCTTTTATCCTAATCAGATTATACGCCCCCCTGAGATCCAATTTAGAGAACCATTTGGCGCCAACAATTTGATTGAAGAGATCAGGAATCAGAGGGAGTGGATACGGATCTCGAACAGTAATCCGATTAAGTTCGCGGAAATCCAAGCAAGGGCGTAGGCCTCCATCTTTTTTCTTCACAAAGAAGAACCCCGCGGCCACTGGGGAAGATGAAGGTCTAATATGCCCTTTGGCCAGACTTTCCGAAATATAATCTTTCATAGCCTGCCTCTCAGGACCAGAAAGGTTATATAACCTAGCTTTAGGTAACTTAGCATCAGGAAGTAAATTAATAGAGCAGTCATACACGCGATGAGGAGGCAACTCCTGACACCCCTCCTCAGAGAACACATCCCCAAAGTCCTCCAAAAAAGGAGGCAAAGTACTAGGCACGACCGCACTGATGACTGTGTTCATGCAGTTACTTTTGCAAAACTCCCCCCATTGGCTTATATCTCTGGACTGCCAATTAATCACAGGGTTATGTTTAACCAACCAAGGAAGTCCCAACACAATAGGAGTAGGTAGACCCTCCAACACATAACAAGATAATAGTTCCCTATGTATTGCCCCTACCCGAAGGTCAATGTTATGAACCTCATGAACAAAGCTACCTTGGCCGAGAGGTTCATAACATTGACCTTCGGGTAGGGGCAATACATAGGGAACTATTATCTTGTTATGTGTTGGAGGGTCTACCTACTCCTATTGTGTTGGGACTTCCTTGGTTGGTTAAACATAACCCTGTGATTAATTGGCAGTCCAGAGATATAAGCCAATGGGGGGAGTTTTGCAAAAGTAACTGCATGAACACAGTCATCAGTGCGGTCGTGCCTAATACTTTGCCTCCTTTTTTGGAGGACTTTGGGGATGTGTTCTCTGAGGAGGGGTGTCAGGAGTTGCCTCCTCATCGCGTGTATGACTGCTCTATTAATTTACTTCCTGATGCTAAGTTACCTAAAGCTAGGTTATATAACCTTTCTGGTCCTGAGAGGCAGGCTATGAAAGATTATATTTCGGAAAGTCTGGCCAAAGGGCATATTAGACCTTCATCTTCCCCAGTGGCCGCGGGGTTCTTCTTTGTGAAGAAAAAAGATGGAGGCCTACGCCCTTGCTTGGATTTCCGCGAACTTAATCGGATTACTGTTCGAGATCCGTATCCACTCCCTCTGATTCCTGATCTCTTCAATCAAATTGTTGGCGCCAAATGGTTCTCTAAATTGGATCTCAGGGGGGCATATAATCTGATTAGGATAAAAGAACAACACTCTATACAACATATAGATTAGCAACATCAGCATGTAAATATAGAATAGATTTACCTGACACGATATCCGTTGAACTCAGGGTTAATCTTGAGGACTTGATACACTGTCACAGGAAAGAGGAGGACCGGGGGTCTAACCTGACCCTAAACTGGGGTCCTAACTAATCCCTCACCTTGGAGGTACTGATAATGGTTCAGAGGTCCAAGTCTCCAGCCTAACCCTGTCTCCTATCAGTCCCTGAACCCTGTAATCAGTCCTAAGAAGGATTCTGATTACCACCAAAGGGATATGGGCTGATCTCTGCTAAATACACAGATTAGACATATAAGACAGACTGGAGAAAACACAGACTTGCATACACACTCAAACACAGAAGGAACATAAATGATCTGGGATATTAAACTCTAAGCAAGGTGAGCTTAAAACAACTAAGGAGCTCTTTAACTTAAGTCTATACAGATACAATCCTATCTGTGGTCTGCATGAAGAATTTCACTGGCAACTCCCAACACAGACAACCAGAGATTTAAAGGAAACCAATCAACAAATAATTAATTGCAGCCGGGAGAAAACTGCACCCAGTCCCAGAACTGAGCACAGACAGAATTAACTCCCTAACTGCCAAACACAAAGAAACAGCAACTCAGCTGTGAGAAGTCAGAATGTGCAACCGCGACGATCTTCGTGGCGATGCACACATGACAATATCACATGGTCATAAGTATTCAGACCCTTTGCTCAGTATTGAGTAGAAGCACCCTTTTGAGCTAGTACAGCCATGAGTCTTCTTGGGAATGATGCAACAAGTTTTTCACACCTGGATTTGGGGATCCTCTGCCAATACCAAAAATACCAAATACCAAACATACAAATATACACACATACAACAGAGGAATGCACCAGGGAGTGAAGGATGGGATTAAACCAAAGTAGAAGAACAAAGGGAATTATCAAAACCTATCAACAGTCACAGATAAAGCTACCAACTGCCTTCTCCAATAACTACCACCAACAACCTCCAGCCATGCCGCAAAAGCTTGTGCTGACAATGAATGCTAGCCAGGGCCCAGTTTATATAGGAGATGGGAGTGGCTACCAGTGCACAGCTGAGAGTCTTAACTCTCCAGAAGCTCTTAACTGAGCAGATTAACCCCTGCACTGCTAAAAGAAATTTACACCATTTATTAGGTGAAGTGAAGGTGAAGTGCGTCTAATCCATGAAGGAGTAGGAGAAATCAGACACTGCGGTCTTCTGGCTCCTCTCTGTCGCGGTAAACCTGTGACAGTATGTCTATATAGGATCTAGAATGTTACAAGGGCCCTACATCTGACCAACATGTAGGTGGGGACCCAAGTCCAAATTTTGCATCAGGATACATTATACTGTAGTTACGCCACTGGTCTTGGCCATATTTGCGGCAGCTTTGCTACTGGTGTCTACTTTTCAAACTGTACATCTATAAACTAGTAAGCTGAATGGAAGTCACATGAAGAATGGTCAAGTCTCTTCTTTTAGCTGCTTCATGGCTATTGTAGCCTTACGTGGTGAAAAGAAGCTCAAAAAGATGGACCATATGCACAAGTTGATTTGACATTGCAGTGTATATGTTAATTCTTTTTATCATTTTTAAGTGCCTTTTCTGTCAGATTTCAGTTTCAATCTGCATGAAAAAGAAATAATGTGTACATATTCTAAGGGCTGCTTTCTACACACTTTTTAATTTTGATGTCATTTTTCAAGTAATATAGAAAAGGCTACAGGAATCATTCCACGCCATATCCAGAGCATGCAGCTTTATGAAAAAAAGACACACACTCTGAAAATGTTATCAATTCGTCATAAGCAAAAATGCTTTGTGTATAATACATTTTATATTTAACTGTAAACAACAAATGACTGTAGCATTTAAGGTGACAAATAAACTCACAGAATAATGGCTTGGAAACAGCTACGAAAAACTTGATTGCAAATAAAGACAGACCATGAACATAAAAGTGCACAGAATATGACTAAATGAAAAATATTTAATAAAGAAATAAAGTAAAATTCTAAAAAATATTTTATTTAAAGGAAGCCTTGTTTGACACTATGTATATTCTCTCTATTTAAATTTTAAATTAATATTTCACATCTTGTAAGTGATAATCTACTTTTTTTCTAAGTTACATTATACATACTTTGTATGTTACACAAATATACCACTTTTGCAGCCTCACATGGTGGTCTGTCCTTCTGTAACCACTAATGTTTACAGTGACTATATTTTTAGCACTGCATACAACTTAAAATGTTACTATTTTTTTTCTTTTTTTTTCGAAGGTTGTTGAATGCGACACTCATAAAAGGTGCCTATGACAAGCTGTGGAATTTAGCTTTGAATCGTTTCATATATTTACATGTAATCCTCAAGACATGCCAGACCAGGGGCTCAGCAGGATTGCGTGTTGACTGGATGTGTCTCCAGAGAGCAACCGCTGTGTGAATGGAACTAATCTAGCAGCAAAACCTCCATAAAATGACATTAGTAAATGAAAAGTCAACTATTTATAATAACTAGGGAATGGAATGGGATTTCATATTGTTCTGTAAAAAATGTATTGTATTTGACCCTGATCATACTGAATAAAAACATTTTCTTCAGAATGAAGTACTATTTATTTTAGCGCACTGTTAACATATTTATCAGAATTTATTATTTTAGTTCCTGTTTATTTATTTCACTCATTTATATAGAGCCATTAATTCCACAGCGCTTTACAGACATTATTGTCACTGTCCCCGATGGGGCTCACAATCTAAATTCCCTATCACTATGTCTTTGGAATGTGGGAGGAAACCAGAGAACAAGAGGAAACCCACGCAAATACGGGGAGAACATACAAACTCCTTGCAGATATATTTATGGATCCCAATAACTTACCATATAGCTATACTTGGTACAAAGCTTTACTTGGTATGTGCATTGGGAAAATGCTGTGCAGATGCCGTTTGTGTAGCATTTTATGGAGGCTGTACAGTTTCTTAATCATACAAGCTCTGTGCACTGCTAAAAAGGTTCCCTTTGGTTTCTTTTACATAGAGATATTTTTACCTGCCCACATTACGTTTTTTAAGTGTTTCCGCAGCGGTCTTGCCGCCGCCGATACAAAGAACAAAGCCGTCAACCGGAATGCAGCTCGCGCTGCTCGGGTGAACTTGTTATGGACCAGAAGACTGTGAGAAATTCTCACGGTACAGCAGGACAGTAAATTAGGTCAATGCACTCCGGTGACCTAATTCGGAGGCTCAAGCTGCCGGGAGTGGACGTGTTCCCGGCAGTGTGAGCATGCAGCAGCCATGACAGCTGCCACATCTGCAGATGTGACAGCTGTCATGGGAGATCATTGCAGGAATGTGGACAAGGTAAATATTTGATTTTAGCTAATTAAGAATCAAATAAATAGTGTCTTTTATTTCAAATAAAATATTTTTTCTGGGTGTTGTGCCTTTCTTTTAACTCTTTGTAGGTTAGTAATGTGGGTGTCTTATAGACGCCCCTCATTACTAATCTGGGCTTCATGGCGGCTGGCGCCGCCATGAACCCCACCGCCAATACCCCGTGCCACCGCACCAGGGCAGTGTGGAAGAGCGGGGCTAAGCACCAGATTTGGTGCATAAATATGATGCACCAAATCTGGGGCGGCTGGGGGCTGATATTATAGCCTGGGGGGCCTATAACCATGGCCTTCTCTAGGCTATTAATATCAGGTCGCAGCTGTCCGCTTAGCCTTTGCTGGCTACAATTTATAGGGGGACCCCACGTCATTTTTTTTGGAGGTCCCCCTGTAGAATGGCCAGCAAAGGCTAAGCTAACTGCTGCGGCCTGGTATTAATAGCCAGGGAAGGGGCCATGGTTATCGGCTGCTTCCCAGACTATAATATCAGCCCTCAACCGTCTGCTTTCCCTCTGCTGGTTAGTAAAACTGCACGGGAGCCCACGCTTTTTTTTTTTTTAAATACAAAGACATACCGTATTTTTCGGACTATAAGACGCACCGGACTATAAGACGCACCCAGGTTTTAGAGGTGGAAAATAGGGAAAAATATATTTGAAGCAAAAAATGTGGTAAAATATTTAATAACATGCTATTATATGTGGTGTTATTATATAGTATGTTATTATGTTGGAAGCTACGGGTAGGAGATGGTGCTGCGGGACCAGTGTGGTGTCTGTAAACTACTATGTGAAGACGCTGGAGGGTGAGTATAAGGCCGGGGTCACACATGCGAGAAACTCGCACGATTTCGTGTGAGTCTCTCGCATGAACACCCGGAACTGCCGCCGGCACTCAGACTGGATCGTGCGGCTGCATAGAAATACATGCTGCATAGAAATAGAGACAGATGATAGAGACAGAGTTGATAGAGATAGATGATAGAGACAGAGATGATAGAGACAGAGATGATAGAGACAGAGATGATAGAGACAGAGATGATAGAGACAGAGATGATAGAGACAGATGATAGAGACAGAGATGATAGAGATGATAGAGACAGATGATAGAGACAGAGATGAAAGAGACAGAGATGATAGAGACAGAGATGATAGAGACAGAAATGATAGAGACAGGTGATAGAGACAGAGATGATAGAGACAGAGATGATAGAGACAGATGATAGAGATGATAGAGACAGATGATAGAGACAGAGATGATAGAGACAGAGATGATAGAGACAGATGATAGAGACAGAGATGATAGAGACTGAGATGATAGAGATGATAGAGACAGATGATAGAGACAGATGATAGAGACAGATGATAGAGACAGAGATGATAGAGACAGATGATAGAGACAGAGATGATAGAGACAGAGATGATAGAGACAGAGATGATAGAGACAGATGATAGAGACAGATGATAGAGACGGAGATGATAGAGACGGAGATGATAGAGACGGAGATGATAGAGACGGAGATGATAGAGACGGAGATGATAGAGACAGAGATGATAGAGACAGAGATGATAGAGACTGAGATGATAGAGATGATAGAGACAGATGATAGAGACAGATGATAGAGACAGAGATGATAGAGACAGAGATGATAGAGACAGAGATGATAGAGACAGAGATGATAGAGACAGAGATGATAGAGACTGAGATGATAGAGATGATAGAGACAGATGATAGAGACAGAGATGATAGAGACAGAGATGATAGAGACTGAGATGATAGAGATGATAGAGACAGATGATAGAGACAGAGATGATAGAGACAGAGATGATAGAGACAGAGATGATAGAGACAGAGTTGATAGAAATGTGACACGTATGCGTTTCATGTGCGCATGATGAACTGCACAAAAAAACGCAAGTGTGAAAGTAGCCTAACCTTTTAATTAATTCTCTGTTGTACAGTGTGTCTGAAGGACCTGTGATGACATCATGAAGAGGCAGGGCTTTGGTCATGTGATGCTCCAGCCAGCCCTCTTCATGACCTCATCACAGGTCCTTCACAGGAGCATTCAGCCTCCCATCAGCACAGCCCCAGGCTGTCAGGTATGCCAGCTGCTCCTGCTGCCTCCTTCTCCTTCAGACACCGATCTGCCCAGCTGCTGCAGGAAGCAGGCGCTGGGGAAACTGTGTGGCTCTGTGATCTGCTGCTCCCCGCTCAGCTGATAGGTGGGCGGGGAAGCGGCTGATTAATATTCACTGCACTTAAGTAGGGACCAGGGGTTTCCCCAGCGCTTGTTTCCTGCAGCAGAGGGGATATTTTCTTGCCTCCTGCTGATCCCACTCCACCGCTGCCCACTGCCCCTCCTCCCCACATGTTACATTCCGACCATAAGACGCACCCACACTTTCCTCCCAAATTTGGAGGAAAAAAAGTGCGTCTTATGGTCCAAAAAATACGGTAATTGTACAGCGTATGTAGGTTCATTCACTGAAAGCACCTGCATATGCTGTAAGGACAGTGTATCATGTCCACATATCCACGCTACTGCGAGCAAATGGTTATGTGTTTATCAGTGTCTCCAGTATGTGTTGAAAATGTCATCACGACTCATACCGGAGATTCTGTTGAACGAACCGTGTGGGGGGGTTGTGTGTGTGTGCACGCATGTATACACGGATTCATACATATCTGCATATTTTCTTGGCAGAGACGCCGCTGGGGCTGCACTTGTGGCATCCTGAATACAACAAGAAAAAAATGGAGAAGAGGGGTTGGACTAGGAAATTACCTCATAGGAGCCTTTTTTTTTTACCCAACTTTATTTGTGCTCCTAAACGCTTAAAAAACGCTTACAAAACGCTTAGAAAAAAACGCATAAAAAACACATGAAAAACGCATCAAAAACGCGTCAAAATACGCATGCCTTTTTCCGGGCAAGGGGGTGCGGATTTGCTGAGGAAAAATCTGCTTCAATTCTGCAACGTGGGCACATAGCCTTATCAATTCTTTTAAGGAAGATTACTTTAGTATATACAATTTATTGGTGCATGCTTCAATCTTTTCTTCTGATAGTATGGAATTGGAAAGAACATAACACTGTGTTATACTATTGTAGGAACTCAAGGATTCTGATAGCGTGGGGCAATGAACAATCAGAGACGGGTTTCTTTGGAGAGCCTGACCAAACCCCTGTGCATTGTGGTTAACCCGAGACTCCAAGTCTCTAATCTGATTGTGTGCAGCCGCCACCTCCTGCTGCAAGGAGTTAACTATGGTGAACAGCTTGTCTGCCCGTGTCTCCGTCATTGCCCCAGCAGAATCCCCTTTTTAGGCTGGAGTATCCTGTTATACTATTGTAGGAACTCGAGGATTCTGATAGCGTGGGGCAATGAACAATCAGAGACGGGTGTCTTTGAATGCAAATAGTGTATTTGTGAAACAGCAAAACACCCAAAAACAATATACAAACAACCCGTAGTGACATGCAATGAAACGAGTCCATATATATATATACAAGTCCAGTTATATGAATCCAGATATATAAGTACTTGAACCTCTATAGCAAGGGCGGTAAAGTTCTTACGACGGAGTCCTCACACAAATGTGACCATAAGGTAAGTCTGATGCACAGGTAACGTGGCTGGATTCACACACTGCTGGTGTATGAAGAGTCTGATCCAAGTATGCAGTAGACACAGGGAGGTCCAGGAACAAGTTAATCTCAGTTGTGGCATAATTCAGTGAAGTCCAACAACAAGTTCATATGTAAGTTATATTCCAGTAACAGTTCCAACAGCTCTCACCGGAGGAAGTGAACGAAGGGTTAAACAGCAACACAGTTCAGAAACAGTTCTTACCAGATGGGGTGAACCAAGGGTTAAATTCCAAAGTCAACAGGTTAGTGATAACACAGTAAGTGCAGCTTACATATGCAGAGAATGTCCAGAGCCATGGGTAGAAGCTGCTGTAGCTGAGAAACACCTGAAGATAACCTGATTATGCACTCTCCCGGTAAATACACAAAAGAACTGGGAGGAACAAAGCAGCTGGGTTGCAGGGAAACGGAAGCAGAATACTCCAGCAAGGAAGCCAGCACCTGAGCCGGGTTTTAAACAAACGAACAGGAAGTAGGGAACACAAAACAGCAAACTCCATTTTAACAAAGGGCAAAATCATTGACAAAGTTACCTAGAAAACCCGGAATACTGACATTACTCCCACCCCTAAAGACGGCCTCCGGACGGTCCTGGACCAGGCCTGTCCGGGTATCTCCGATGAAACTGAGCAATCTTCAGGGGCGCATTGATGTTACTTACTGGTTCCCAAGAATCATTTTCAGGAGAGTAACCTTGCCATCTAACTAGATACTGAAGCCGGTTTCTATGAAGTCTCGAATTAACAATATCTTGTACCACGAATTGTTCTTCGCCATGAACCAACACTGGTGGAGGGGGAGATACGATACGTCCCTGAAACGTGTTAGGAGTAGAGTTGAGCATTCCGATACCGCAAGTATCGGGTATCGGCCGATATTAGCTGTATCGGAATTCCGATACTTAGTTCCGATATTTTCCATATATTGTATACCGGAATCGGAAGTTCCCATAATTCTTTGAGAGGCAATGTGATTTTAGTCAGCCAATGAGGAATCCTAAGAAGTGTGGGCACATCCTGTACTGCTGCGGTCATGTTAACTAATGGCATGGCTGTGATTGGATGCTGAAATGATGTCAGAATGCACTATAAAAGGCGCCGCCGCCATTTTAGCGTCACTGTGCTGTGAATTCAGTTAGGGACAGAACGCTGCTGTGCTGACTCTGAGGGACAGTTAGAGATTGCGATTTTGTGTACTGTGCTCTAGGCAGGCTAGTTTACCAACCGCTGTGTAAAGCTTCCTTTTGCCTTGCAGTGTTGTTTTAACAGCTCTGTGCAAGGTGTGTGTGTGAGAGTGCAGGTGACGCTGCAGTTTGCTCTGCATCCAACGCTGTTTGTAGGCATCTGCACGTGTCACTCATAGACTCTTTTTTTTTTCTTTAGTGTAATTCTTGCTGCTCCATTCAATTGAAATTATAGTGTGACGCGCTTCCATCCGTATACAATACATTGGTTGCAAACACTATAGAAGTACAGAAAGGAGCCTTTCACAGATAGTGAACAGTTGTGTGCAGTGTTCACTGTAGTCTGTGAGTTTTTTATTTTTTGAGTGCAGATCCCGCTCCATTTAGTTCTTCAACCACTGCTGCTTGTACTCTGCTGAGCGTGTCTCACTGCCTCATCCTTTACATTTTTCTCAAATTGTTGCTGCTACATTCTATTTAAAAAAAATCAAATCTATTAGTGTGACGTGCTTCCATCCGTATCCAATACATTGGTTGCAAACAGTATAGAAGTCCACAAAGGAGCCTTTCAGAGATAGTGAACAGTTGTGTGCAGTGATCACTGTAGTCTGTGAGGTTTGTTTTTTTTTGAGTGCAGATCCCGCTCCATTTAGTTCTTCAACCCACTGCTGCTTGTACTCTGCTGAGCGTGTCTCACTACCTCATCCTTTACATTTTTCTCAAATTGTTGCTGCTACATTCTATTTAAAAAAAATCAAATCTATTAGTTTGACGTGCTTCCATCCGTATCCAATACATTGGTTGCAAACAGTATAGAAGTCCACAAAGGAGCCTTTCAGAGATAGTGAACAGTTGTGTGCAGTGTTCACTGTAGTCTGTGAGGTTTTTTTTTTTGAGTGCAGATCCCGCTCCATTTAGTTCTTCAACCACTGCTGCTTGTACTCTGCTGAGCGTGTGTCACTGCCTCATCCTTGACAGTTTTCTCTAATTGTTGCTGCTACACTATATTTTAAATAATTCAAATCTATTAGTGTGACGTGCTTCCAATTTTATCCAACACATTGGTTGCAAACAATATAGAAGTACACAAACGGGCCTTTCACAGCTGCTGAACAGTTGTGTGCATTGTTTACTGTAGTCAGAGGGTTTAAATTTTTGAATTCTGATCCCGCTCAAGTTATTTCTTCAACCACCGCTGCTTGTACTTGCTGAGCGTGTCTCACTGCCTCATCCTTTACATTTTTCTCTAATTGTTGCTGCTACATTATATTTCAAATAATTCAAATCTATTAGTGTGACGTGCTTCCATCATTATCCAATTACATTGGTTGCAAACAATATAGAAGTACACAAACGGGCCTTTCACAGCTACTGAACAGTTGTGTGCATTGTTTACTGTAGTCAAAGGTTCTCATTTTTGGAGTGCAGATCCCGATCCAGTTAGTTATTCAAACACCGCTGCTTGTACTCTGCTGAGCGTGTGTCACTGCCTCATCCTTGACAGTTTTCTCTAATTGTTGCTGCTACATTATATTTCAAATAATTCAAATCTATAAGTGTGACGTGCTTCCATCATTATCCAATACATTGGTTGCAAACAATATAGAAGTACACAAACGGGCCTTTCACAGCAGCTGAACAGTTGTGTGCATTGTTTACTGTAGTCAGAGGGTTTCAATTTTTGAATTCTGATCCCGCTCAAGTTATTTCTTCAAACACCGTTGCTTGTACTCTGCTGAGCGTGTCTCACTGCCTCATCCTTTACATTTTTCTCTAATTGTTGCTGCTACATTATATTTCAAATAATTCAAATCTATTAGTGTGACGTGCTTCCATCATTATCCAATACATTTGTTGCAAACAATATAGAAGTACACAAACGGGCCTTTCACAGCAGCTGAACAGTTGTGTGCATTGTTTACTGTAGTCAGAGGGTTTCAATTTTTGAATTCTGATCCCGCTCAAGTTATTTCTTCAACCACCGCTGCTTTTTACTCTGCTGAGCGTGTGTCACTGCCTCATCCTTGACAGTTTTCTCTAATTGTTGCTGCTACATTATATTTCAAATAATTCAAATCTATTAGTGTGACGTGCTTCCATCATTATCCAATACATTGGTTGCAAACAATATAGAAGTACACAAAGGGCCTTTCACAGCTACTGAACAGTTGTGTGCATTGTTTACTGTATTCAGAGGTTCTCATTTTTGGAGTGCAGATCCCGCTCCAGTTAGTTATTCAAACACCGCTGCTTGTACTCTGCTGAGCGTGTCTCACTGCCTCATCCTTTACATTTTTCTCTAATTGTTGCTGCTACATTATATTTCAAATAATTCAAATCTATTAGTGTGACGTGCTTCCATCATTATCCAATACATTGGTTGCAAACAATATAGATAAACGAAAAAAGATTGGTTTGGTACCGTGTTAGCCAGTAGAAAAAAACATATAGAGTGCTTTCAGTGGGAGAAGCAAAATAGGAATCTTGTGAGTATGATACCTTTTAATGGCTAACAAAATATAGTTTAAGATATTAGTGGGCGAGCTTTCGAGACTGCTTACGTCTCTTCATCAGGCTGGTATAACAAAATATTTGAAGAAACCAAATTCTATACAGTGAAAAGCACATGCATGGTGTGATACATGGACATTTAAATAAACAAACACTGAAATAAACAAACACTGAGCTTAAAGAGAGAATCCTTAATTAGGTAAGATTAGATAGTGGTGTGAAAGTTTCATAGACCCCATATGCATGTGGGATCAAAGGACTGGTGGTGTCTCCATTGTTTTTGGAGGAAGTTGCTCAGATTTGGTAATGGGACATGATCCTCCTGACAAATTGAGTCCTGTGTGAATAGAATCAAAGTGTTAATGAATTTGCTTTCCCAAACTCTGCGATGTTTTTGCGATTGGAAATTGCCTCTTAGAATGACAATTTTCATATTGTCTATGTTGTGTCCTGGACCACAGAAATGTTTAGCCACTGGTAGATGGGTTTTTTGTCTGTAATCGTTATGACGATGAGACCTCATCCTTGCTCTCAGTCTCTGTCCTGTTTCTCCAACATAGAGGCCACCCACAGGACATATATTGCATAGAATTAAATATACCACATTAGAGGAGGAACATGTGAATGTCCCGGGGATCTTATAGTTTTGCTGTGTGTTGGGGATTTGGATCTTGTCGCTGGTTTCTATATGACTGCAAGTTTTGCATCTTCTCCCATTGCAAGGATAGGTCCCTCTTGGTGAATCTGAGGGCATTGAACTTCGGATCATGATGTTTCTTAAATTTGGAGGTTACCTGTAACACAGCAAGGGGGGGTCTTTGAATAATATTTTTAACTGGTCGTCCTTGTGTAGTATATGTTGAATTTTTTTTAGCCGTTTTTCTCAGTATTTCAAGCTGTGGGTTGTAGGTCACTACCAGAGGTACACGGTGATTTTCCTCTCTTTTCCTGTATTGAAGTAATTGGCTTCTAGGGATCCTTGTGGCCCTAGTGATCTGGTCCTCAATGGAGGTGGGATGGTAACCTTGAATTAAAAATGACATTTTAAGTTGAGTTAGGTGTTTATCCTTGTCCTTAGGACTGGAACAGATACGGTTGTATCTGAGGGCCTGGCTGTAGACAATGGACTTTTTAATGTGTTTAGGATGGAAGCTGTCCCATCTGAGGTATGTGGGACGGTCAATTGGTTTCCGATACACTGATGTTTGGAACAAACCATTTTGGATTTTCATGGTGGTGTCTAGGAAGTTGATTTTTGTTTTTGAGTGGTCCAATGTCAAGTTTATGGTAGGATGAAATTTGTTGAATTTGTCATGGAAATCTAGAAGTTCTTGTTCAGACTCAAGCTCGCCCTCTAATATCTTAAACTATATTTTGTTAGCCATTAAAAGGTATCTTTACTCACAAGATTCCTATTTTGCTTCTCCCACTGAAAGCACTCTATATGTTTTTTTCTACTGGCTAACACGGTACCAAACCAATCTTTTTTCGTTTATCTAAATGGAGGATACCAGAATGTACCGTACATCTATGGAACTGAAAAAACCGTTTGAAGAAACTGGCACAACTGGACAGTGACATCTTCTTTTTAACCAGATGCAAGAAGGAACACTTAATACCCAAAGGACTAAGCTTAAAGAATCCTATTCGGAATACTTACAATACTCATTATTCACAACACCTCTGCTACAGGACGTCGGAGAGACTACGGAACCACCTTATTCATGTTTTCTACAGCACCAAGAAAAAGGTCCAAATGGAAAAAATATCTTTAAGGAGTACAATTTCTGGTGACACACAGCAGAAAATGCAGCTTTACTATACTACTCTGCAGTCGTACCTAATATACAACAAGAAAAAGAAACTCCACAGACTTCGACTGAAAGCAGGACTATATTCCAGCAACAGTCAAGCTCCTCCTGAACACGACAGCAAGTGGCAAAACCGCCAAAAGGACACAGGTAAAGTCAGCTGTGTTATTAACTTATCTTCCTACAAACCCACTAACCTAGAACTCAATGTACTTTCTAGAGGTCTCACATTCTGTCCTACAAATCTCTAGACAAAACAGAACTTTGTAGTGACATGGAACAATATTTCAGGAGACTTAGACTGAAGGAGTTCTTCTCTGTCAAAGAGGACTTGGGGCTTCTGAGCAGCCAAACTCAAGTCAGACTAAAGAATAAGAAAAACTCTGACTGGACACCTCCTTCTGGCCGCAACATCATTTTGGACCAATATATTGACTCATTTAGACATTCGGTGCAGTCCACGATATTGGATAAAAAAGCAAAGAAAACATTTAATATCAGTTTGCAGGAAGAAAGGCCATTTACGACCTTAAGAACAACTGGGAGATCACTATTAAGCCTGCGGATAAAGGTGGTGCCATAGTTCTCCTTAATACAACCGACTACATCAAAGAGGCACACAGACAACTGATGGATATACAGTACTATACCAAACTGGATAATGACCCAACTCCAAAATATTTGAGGGAGTTGAAAAAAGTCATCAAATGTCTGTGTACAGACTCCATAAACCTTCTGGACTTAATACCTGAGAATCCAAGGATGGGAACTTTCTATATGCTTCCCAAGATTCATAAGCCAGGCAACCCAGGGAGGCCAATCATTTCAGGGGTGGGAACACTCACTGAAGAAATCTCAGGGTGGGTAGGAAAACATCCTTAAGCGCTGGTAAGGAAGACAGCCAGCTATATACAGGACACTACAGACCTGCTAAATAAGCTATCCACGATAGGTTCCCTCCCCGACAGCACCATCTTAGCCACGACGGATGTCGAATCCTTATATTCTAACATCCCACACGAAGATGGACTAACTGCCTGCCGAATGTTTCTTGAGGCCAATGGGATCCCGTCCGAGTCTGTAATAACACTCACCAGATTCATCCTCACACACAACTTTTTCTCTTTCGGTGAGGAGCTATATCTACAACGCACCGGCACGCTATGGGAAGTAAAATGGCACCCCAGTATGCCAACCTCTTCATGGCTAAACTGGAAATGACTTCTTAACATCCTGCTCCATCAAACCATTTGCCTATTTCCGTTACATTGATGACATCTTAATAGTCTGGACTGAGTCTGAACAAGAACTTCTAGATTTCCATGACAAATTCAACAAATTTCATCCTACCATAAACTTGACATTGGACCACTCAAAAACAAAATCAACTTCCTAGACACCACCATAAAAATCCAAAATGGTTTGTTCCAAACATCAGTGTATCGGAAACCAATTGACCGTCCCACATACCTCAGATGGGACAGCTTCCATCCTAAACACATTAAAAAGTCCATTGTCTACAGCCAGGCCCTCAGATACAACCGTATCTGTTCCAGTCCTAAGAACAGGGATAAACACCTAACTCAACTTAAAATGTCATTTTTAATTCAAGGTTACCATCCCACCTCCATTGAGGACCAGATCACTAGGGCCACAAGGATCCCTAGAAGCCAATTACTTCAATACAGGAAAAGAGAGGAAAATCACCATGTACCTCTGGTAGTGACCTACAACCCACAGCTTGAAATACTGAGAAAAATGGCTAAAAAACTTCATATACTACACAAGGACGACCAGTTAAAAACATTATTCAAAGACCCCCCTTGCTGTGTTACAGGCAACCTCCTAATTTAAGAAACATCATGATCCGAAGTTCAATGCCCTCAGATTCACCAAGAGGGACCTATCCTTGCAATGGGAGAAGATGCAAAACTTGCAGTCATATAGAAACCAGCGACAAGATCCAAATCCCCAACACACAGCAAAAACTATAAGATCCCGGGACATTCACATGTTCCTCCTCTAATGTGGTATATTTAATTCTATGCAATATATGTCCTGTGGGTGGCCTCTATGTTGGAGAAACAGGACAGAGACTGAGAGCAAGGATGAGGTCTCATCGTCATACGATTACAGACAAAAAAACCCATCTACCAGTGGCTAAACATTTCTGTGGTCCAGGACACAACATAGACAATATGAAAATTGTCATTCTAAGAGGCAATTTCCAATCGCAAAAACATCGCAGAGTTTGGGAAAGCAAATTCATTAACATCTTTGATTCTATTCACACAGGACTCAATTTGTCAGGAGGATTCATGTCCATTACCAAATCTGAGCAACTTCCTCCAAAAACAATGGAGACACCACCAGTCCTTTGATCCCACATGCATATGGGGTCCATGAAACTTTCACACCACTTATCTAATCTTACCTAATTAAGGATTCTCTCTTTAAGCTCAGTGTTTGTTTATTTCAGTGTTTGTTTATTTAACCCCTTAGTGACAGAGCCATTTTGCAGCTTAATGGACCGGGCCAATTTTTACAATTCTGACCACTGTCACTTTATGAGGTTATGACTCTGGAACGCTTTAACGAATCCGCTGATTCTGAGATTGTTTTTCGTGACATATTGTACTTCACGTTAGTGGTAAAAAAAAAATTATCTGACTTGCGCTTATTTATGAAAAAAACGGAAACATGGCGAAAATTTTGAAAATTTAGCAATTTTCAAATTTTCAACTTTTATGCCCTAAATCAGAGAGATATGTCACACAAATTTCTTAATAAATAACATTTCCCACATGTCTACTTTACATCAGCACAATTTTGGGAACAAAATTTTTTTTTGTTACGAAGTTATAAGGGTTAAAAGTTGACCATCAATTTCTCATTGTTTTACAAGACATTTTATATTTTATGGGTCCACCACATGAAAGTCCACTTGAGGGGTTTCTGTAATGTATAGAGAACATTTGCCTCAGTCTCTGTCCGTTTCTAAAAAGGCCACCCCGCATAGTGCTCAAATAAATTCCACATTAGAGAGTTTGTGAATTACCCGATCTTAAGTTTGCTGTTGTTGGGATTTGGATTTGTCGCTGTTTCATAGAACTGCAAGTTTTGCATCTTTCTTTGCAAATAGTCCTCTGGATCTAGGATTGAACTTCATCATATGTTTTCTTAAATTTGGAGGTCCCTGTTACACAGCAAGGGGGAAAAATTTAACTGGAATTTGTGTAGTATATGTTTGAATTTTTAGCCGTTTTTGCTCAGTAATCCAGCTGTGGGGTGGGAGGTCTCCAGAGGACACGGGCGTTTCACTTTTCTCTGATTGAAGTAATTGGCTTTAGGGACCCCTGTGTGCCCTAGAACATGGCCCCCAATGGAGTGTGGAAACTGAATTAAAAACTTTTAAGTGAGTGGTGAGTCCTTGTCCTTAGGACTTGCAACAGATACGGTTGTACTGAGGCCGGTGAAAATGACATTTTTATGTGTTTAGCATAACATCCTTGTATGTGGACGTCAATTGTTTTTCCATACATGGTAACAAACCCATTTTGGATTTGTCATGGGGTGTCTGATAGTTATTTTGTTTGGTGGTCCAATGTATTTGGGGTGAATTGGAATTGCAAGGGGAAATCTGAGAAGTTCTTGTTCTTTTTTCAACGCAGAATTGGCTGGACGCCATGTCGCGTTTATAGTGGCCCTGATGTGTCTAAACAGTGGAAACCCCCACAAGTGACCCCATTTTGGAAACTAGACCCCCTAAGGAACTTATCTAGATGTGTGGTGAGCACTTTGAACCTCCAAGTGCTTCACAGAAGTTTATAACGCCCGGGCGTGAAAATAAAAAATCATATTTTTTCCACAAACCTGATCGTTTAGTCCCTAATTTTTTATTTTCCCAAGGGTAACAGGAGAAATTAGACCACAAAAGTTGTTGTCCAATTTGTCCTGAGTACGCTGATACCCCATATGTGGGGGTAAACCACTGTTTGGGCGCACGGCAGGACTCGGAAGGGAGGGAGCGCCATTTGACTTTTTGAACGCCACTGCGTTTTTGGAGACCCCCTCATGTGCCTAAATAGTGGAAACCCCTCAATTCTAGCTCCAACCCTAACCCCAACACACCCCTAACCCTAATCTCAATCCTAACCCTAATACCAACCCTAATTCTAACTCTAACCCTAATTGTAACCCTAACCCCAATTGTAACCCTAACCCTAGTTGTAACCCTAACCCTAATTCCAACCCTAACCCTAATTATAACCCTAACCCTAATTATAACCCTAACCCTAAGGCTGGGTTCATATTGCGTTTTACCAGCCCATTCAACACATAGCGTTGACGGGCTGCTAACGGTATAGCATAACACGATCGCGTTATGCTATACTCACTAGCGCAGAGGAATCAGCGATGATACATTTGCGCTAGCAGTGACGGAGCCCAGCCGCTGCAGGCCTTGTCCGAGGCTCCGTCACTGAATGACGGCACGTCGCGAACGCATGCCGCTTTACGTAAAGCGGCATGCGTCGCGATGCGCCCTCAAATGCGGGTGAATGGCAGCGTTAACGGATTGCGTTACACCGCGTTATACCGCGGTGTAACGCAGTCCGTCTAACGGACTGCCATAACGCAATATGAACCCAGCCTAACCCTAACGCTAATCCCAACCCTAATTATAACCCTAACCCTAATTATAACCCTAATTATACCCCTAACCCTAACCCTAATGGAAAAATGAAAATAAATAAAATTTCTTTATTTTATTATATGTACCTAACCAAGGGGGAGATATAGGGGGGGTTTATGTACTGTTTTTTTTATTTTGATCACTGTGATAGTTTATCACAGTGATCAAAATGTACTTTTAGAGAATGAATGAATATTTTTTTGAATTTGCCGCCAGGCAGATTCGGCGGGCGCACTGCGCATGCGCCCGCCATTTTTTTTTTACTGGAAGAAGACGCCGGCTGAACGGAGGCCAGGGGGAGGACCGGAGGCGAGGGGGAGGATCGGACCGCACCGGGGGGGGGATCGGAGGACACGGGACCCCT
This sequence comes from Oophaga sylvatica, assembly GCA_033576555.1. Classification (NCBI taxonomy): domain Eukaryota; kingdom Metazoa; phylum Chordata; class Amphibia; order Anura; family Dendrobatidae; genus Oophaga; species Oophaga sylvatica. The sequence continues at coordinate 264,820,441 of JARQOD010000001.1, forward strand.
CCAGGTACAGGGGGGGGGTGAAATCGGGGGTCCCGGGACACTATTTCTCTCCCCTCTGATGTGCGATCACATCAGAGGGGAGAGAAATTTACAGGCAGGATCGCAGCATTGATTTCTCTTTTGCGATCGCCAGTATATGGCGATCGCAAAAGAGTGGTGATTGGGGGGGCCCCTATTATGTTCTCTGGGGTCTCGGCTACCCCAGGCAGCCGAGACCCCAGAGAAAATCGCCCATCCCCCCCGTCACCTCGCGGCGGGCGCAGCACTCGTGCGCCCGCCATTTTAAAGCATGGCGCCGGCACCGGGGGACACCGGAGGGCCCTGGGGCCATGAGGAGGGTTCGGGGGCCACAGTGGGGGTCCCGGGGACCCTTCTTCTCTGTCCTCTGATGTCCGATGACATCAGAGGACAGAGAAATTAAATGGCACATTTTTTTTTTTTTGTTGTTGCGGTCGCCGTTATAGGGTTAATAACGGCGATCGCAACATCGGTGTCGGTAAAAACTGACCCGATTCATGTTCTCTAGGGTCTCGGCTACCCCCGGCAGCCGAGACCCCGGAGAAAATGTGCCTCTAGGGGGCGCTATTCACTTTTTACACAGCGCTGTTAATTAACGGCGCTGTGGTTTAAGTACCCTTAATGACCGCCGTTAAAAGGCGTATCGGCGGTCATTAAGGGGTTAAATGTCCATGTATCACACCATGCCTGTGCTTTTCACTGTATATAATTTGGTTTCTTCAAATATTTTGTTATACCAGCCTGATGAAGAGACGTAAGCAGTCTCGAAAGCTCGCCCTCTAATATCTTAAACTATATTTTGTTAGCCATTAAAAGGTATCATACTCACAAGATTCCTATTTTGCTTCTCCCACTGAAAGCACTCTATAAACAATATAGAAGTACACAAACGGGCCTTTCACAGCTGCTGAACAGTTGTGTGCATTGTTTACTGTAGTCTGAGGGTTTCAATTTTTGAATTCTGATCCCGCTCAAGTTATTTCTTCAACCACCGCTGCTTGTACTCTGCTGAGCGTGTCTCACTGCCTCATCCTTGACATTCTTCTCTAATTGGTGCTGCTCCATTCTATTTCAAATAACTCAAATCTATTAGTGTGACGCGCTTCCATCCGTATACAATACATTGGTTGCAAACAGCCTTTTTGTTAAGGTACAGTATTATATCGACATTGTACAGGTGTCGCTATTCAGTCTGATAACTAGATATCATTCACCTTTTCTATCAGTTGTCGTTGTTTCAGCACCACTTGTAGGTATATATTTAGCTATTGTGACTATGCACTATTGAGTTTAACAAGGTAATGCATGATTTTTGTTACCGATTCTCATTTTTACATGATGGACCTTTATGATATGGGTTGTTAAATTTGTATTTAAATATGTATTTTTTCAAATGACACAAATATAAGTAATGTTCAAGAGGACTAGTCCTACATCCATTGTTTCCACAATATTACAGGTGTACATCACGTCCCTTAATCAACAATGGATTATTAAATTTACTTGTATGCTTTTATTTAAAAGCCAAGAACACTGAAGGCTAACCTTCGCACTGCAGCTGTTGTCAAAGTTCAACCCACATTATGCACTTCCAACATTGCAGCATTTGAGGCATGATGTGAGTTGGATTTGTCTAAGATATGGAGTGACAAGGTTCACCATCAGTACCCTATAGCATAAGTAGGCTTTTGTGTTAGCATTTGTGTTCCACATGTGGATATCTGCAGTAATATGTCACAATTATTTTGTTACAGATTTGTGACAAAGACTAATAATTTTATGGTTTTAAAGGTGACGTTTCACTTGTTTACAGTTTAGAAATAAGGGTGTAGCCTCTTATCTATGTGTAGCAGTAGGCACTTTAAGATGTCATGTTTTTTTCAACATGTGTAGCTAGCTAGCAGTAATTTTTGCCGGACACACAGCAGAGGAACAGCAGGCGTTACTGAACCCCACAAACACATCAGCGATTTTTTTTGATCTGTGCATCCAACACTTGTGAGCAGCAACTCGCAGTGTTGTAGCCCAGGGAGTAGAGTTCAGGTGGTAGAAAGATGAACATAACAGGAGACATGGATAACGTTGCCAACCAGTTATTTAATCTGAAACCGGACAGGCAAATTCATGCGAGATCCATGCCTTGTTCATTTTCAGAAAACTAAACCGGTCTACATTAACGGAGGATAGTCGCATGCTACGGTCTGTTAGTACACCACCTGCAGCACTAAAGAAGCGCTCCGATAATACACTGGCAGCAGGGCAAGCCAGCACCTCCAATGCATACTGGCTAAGCTCTGGCCATGTATCCAGCTTAGAGACCCAAAACTTGAATGGGGAAGAGCCATCTGGGAGTACACTGAGAGGCCAAGACATGTAGTCTGTCACCATCTTACGGAAACTTTGCCTCCTGCTGAGTGGAGCCGTCTCGGATGGTGTAGACATTGGTGGCGCTGCCACAAAGCTTCGCCACATTTGGAACATACTGGTCTTGCTGTTGTGAATGTGATAGAAATGAATTCTGAGCAGAAGCTCCCTCTGGTGGTTACAAACAGTACTGAACTATCCAATGAAGATTGTGAAGATTGGAGATCAGGTGTTACTGACTGGTCTTATATAAGGGAGGTTCCCTCTCATCAGGGTTGACGGTGATCAATTGTTCTGGTCTCATCTTTGATTCCTGTACACTTTGTAGCTTGCTGTTTCGTGCCTGCATCTTTTGCTAACAGATAAGACATTTTCTTCTTTTTTTTTTTTTTTTTGTTTTTTTTTTGGCATATTGTCCTGCACTTCTGTGGGGGTCTGCCGGGTCCCCTTGGGGGTTTGTGCTCCTCTCAGTTTAGTTCAGCCACTGTTGTTTGTTCATTTTCCTTTTCCATTTTTTTCTGTGGCTGCTGTTTAGTTTTTGTTACACCAGAGAACTAATTAAGGTGATAGAGGTCGTGTGATCTCAGGTGTTTTTGTAATTAGTAGAGTTGGTACTTTTCAGTGTTTTTTTGTGATTGCAGAAAGTGCCCTTCCTATCCTTTTCTATTTATGAAGTTTGGGCCCCAACATTTGCTCATACAATTTTCTGTCTGTGTCAGTATTTCTTCTTGTGTAACCGCCATTACATGTTTGGGGGCTTTCTATGTTCTTTGTGGATCTGCTCCGGGGCAGATAGCTTTCCTCTTTCTATCTTTAGGTGTAGTTAGCTTCTCAGGCTGTGACGAGGCGTCTAGGACCAACGTAGGTACGCTCCACGGCTGCCTTTAGTTGTGGTGGTTAGTCAGGGTACTGCAATCCCATAGATTCCAACCTCTCTGGTGTATTGCCTTTTTTGCCTGCTCTCCTCAGCTACCAAATCATAACATCTTGCCCTGTGCAGAGGCGCTGCTTGTGCTCCCTCTTGTTGCAGAGCTGTCTCCACTGCCTCGATGCACAGAGCTGCTTTGTAAAGCAGTAGTAGCAGCAGTGCTCTCGGCTGGAATGGAGAACATTATGGATTGCACCAGTGTGTCTTGGTACTCCCGCATTTTACGCTTCCGGTTCAACGGTGTGATGAGGCTTTGTAAGTTGTCCCGGTAGCGAGGGTCTAGGAGGGTGGACACCCAATAATCAGACGTGGTGAGAATGTGGGCGATGCGGCGGTCGTTTCTCAGGCACTGCAGCATGAAATCAACCATGTGCTGCAGACTCACAACTGGCCAAGAAATGCTGTCCCCTGCAAGAGGCGTCATCTCTGCCTGCTCTGCATCACCCCACCCTCGCTATACATACTGACTAGAGCATTGTGTACCTCCCTCTGGAGCGATGTCTTCCTCCTCCATTGACTCCTCCTCATCCTCCTCACAAAGTGAGCCCTGCCCAGCCCTTTGTGAGGAACCACGTTGCGCTGACTGTCCAGAAGGTGATGGAATTTGTGACTCCTCATCCTCCACCTCTTCCAAAACCTCATCCCTTAGTGCTTGCATTGTTTTTTTGAAGCAGGCAGATAAGGGGGACAGTCAGGCTGACTAGTGCATCATCTGCACTCGCCATCCGCGTTGACTCATCAAACGCACGCAAAACGTGGCAGATGTCCTTCATAGAGTCCTTCGCCAGTCCTTACACTGACTGCCCATTCATTATAGTATCCAATTCAAAGTACTGGTTGTCACCCACAAAGCTCTCCACAGTGCAGTACCCCCCTACATCTCCTCCCTCATTTCTATCTATCGGCCTAACCAACTGCTGAGCTCTGCAAACGACCTTCGACTAACCTCTGCACTAATCCGTACCTCCCACTTCCGAATACAAGACTTCTCCCATGCTGCGCCAATCCTCTGGAATGCTCTACCCCAAGAAATTAGGACTATCCGCAATTAGCATGGTTTCAGGCGCTCCCTCAAAAGACATTTGTTCAGAGCGGCCTATCACATTCACTAATCAAAGTCATTCTATGTGTAAGTCTGTGTGTGTAGCCCATTCACTATCTCCATCCATCCATCACTCCCTCAAAATGGCTGGACCATCATTGTAAATACACCATTGTATATAAACACCTGTCCTTTGTATCTCCCCCACCTCATTGTAGATTGTAAGCTGTCACGAGCAGGGGCGGCTTATATTGCTTTAATTATTGTATTGTTAACGTTGTTACTTATGACTTGTGTTCTGAAACTGTTAAACTGTAAAGCGCTGCGGAATATGTTGGCGCTATATAAATAAAGATTATTATTATTATAGAGGCCCAGTCAGTAGTGGTGAAGTGTGAACGGCGCAAATTGCGAGTTGATTGCGCCTGATGCAGCTGATACTCCATTACTGTTGGCTGCTGCTCACACAACCGCTCCAACATATGTAACGTCGAATTCCACCTGGTGGGTACGTGACATATGATGCGATGTTCAGGAAGGCGAAATCTGCGTTGCAGACCTGCAATCAGCAATCTGGCCATGCTGGAACGTCGCAAGTGAGCGCACTCTAGGCGGACCTTGTGCAGCAGTGCATCAAGATCCGGATAGTCCCTCAAAAAACTCTGCACGACCAAGTTGAGTACATGTGACAGACATGGTATGTGAGTGAGGTTGCCAAGGCCCAGAGTTGCCACCAGATTTCGGTCATTGTCACACACTACCAAGCCTGGCTGGAGATTCGCTGCCAAAAACCACACGTCGCTCTCCTGGTTGATGGCATTCCAGAGCTCCTGCGCTGTGTGGCTTCGATTCCACATGGAAATTAATTTCAGGACGGCCTGTTGACGTTTGGACACGGCTGTGCTCATATCGGTCGCAACAGGTAAGCGTTCACGGGTCCATGTGGAGGTAGACCGTGACGGCTCCTGCAGCGATGATTCTGAGGAACTGGAGTAGGAGGAGGAGTCAATGTGTACAGACTTGATTCCTGCAATCCTTGGAGTTGGCAGAACACGTACAGCGCCACTCGCAAGATCAGTACCCGGCTCCACAACATTGACCCAATGGGCAGTGAGGGAAAGTTATCGTCCCTGGCCATGGGTGTTAGAACCCTCTTGTTAGGTTTTGTTTCAGTTTGATGGTCACATGAACTTTTTTCCCTATTTTGTCTGGCTCCGCTCTTCTGGCTTTGCTTGACTTCATTGTATTATCTACTGTTAAGCTAGCCGGGTGCTTAGGTGCCTTACTCAGTCAGTTTTGCTTGATCTTCGGATCTCAAAGTATTTTGTTTTCTGTTAAATTATCCCTGCTACATTTTCTGTTAGGAGGTGTCCAACTTTTCTCCCAGTCCCTAGATCTTGTAGGGATTCCTCCCTCGCAACTATAGGTCTTCGTTCAGACTAGCTGAGGACTTTAGCGGGTCTGGTCGCAGGATCAGGTTCCCCGTTACATCGTAGGGATTCAGCTTAGTTCTATTGTAGGGACAGAATTCCCTTCTTTCCTTAGTGCTTGTAGCAGATAATAACAATGGGTACTGGTCCACGCATCGGTCGTCAGGTGGACCTTGCTACTGAGGGCGTTTACTAGCGCATGTTTAATTTTTCCCTCAACATGCTTTTGCAGACCAGGAACGGCTTGCCTGCTGAAATGAAATCGGCTTGGCACATTGTATTGTGGGACTGACAATGATATTAATTTACGGAAACTGTCAGTCTCCACCAGCCTGAATGACAGCATTTCAAGGGACAGGAGTTTTGCAATGCAAGCATTCAGAGCCTGTGGCTCGTGGATGGTTTGCCGAGTATGGCCGTCTTTTATCCCATGCCTGTGCTACCGATGGCTGTTTTGTGGCCTGGAAGTGTGAGGATGACAGGGAACTTGCTGCTGTGTGTGGAATAACACTTTGTCTCTGGACAACAGTGACCGAGGTTCTTCCATGGCAATCCTGTGAGGAAGCAGAACCAGCTGTGTGTGAGCTCGATGAAGAGGCTTCAACACAACCTGAAGATGTAGGTGCTGCTGTAGGTTGGCCTACATCTCCAGTGTGTCTTTGTAACTCAATTACGTGCTTTGTCCGCACATGTTTCCACATATTAGTGGTATTGAGGTTACTGACACTTTTACCTCTTTTACTTTTTGATTACACAGTTTGCATTTGACATAGCAAATATCATCTGCAAGTGTGTCAAAAAAGGACCACGCAGTGGAAGTCCTGGGAGCGCACGTTTTGACTTTTGGAAGACAACTGCTCCGAACAGGTGGCAAAATGGAGGCTACAGGCAACCGAGTCTGCAGCCTAACTCTCCCTCCTGTTTGTACCGTTGGGGCAATGTCTTCCTCTATCTTCCTTCTATCACTAACCACTTCTCTAGGCCTCTCACAGCTTTCAAGCTCTGAGACACACAAGGATGGTAACACCCTTGACCTGGTCTTTGTCCGCCTCTGTTCAATCTACCACCTAAATAACTCACCGCTTCCACTGTCTGACCACAACATTCTCTCCTTCACGCTCACAAATCCTCCACCACCCCAGCGCACTCTTACCTACCACACATTCAGAAATCTACAAGCCATTAACCCTCAGACACTTTCAGATTCCCTACACTCATCACTGTCCCCAATCTCCTGTTTTTCCAGTCCTGATCTGGCTGTTCATCACTACAATGACACTCTTAGAAGCACACTTGACCAAGTAGCGCCGCTCACCCTCAGAACTTCCAAACACACAGTAAAACAGCCCTGGATCACATTGCAAACTCAACTTCTTCAGCGATGCTCTAGGAGTGCTGAACGCCTTTGGGAGAAAAACCAGCACACCACAAGACTTCATCCACTTTAAATTCATGTTAAGAACTTATAATGCTGCCCTTCACCTCGCCAAACAAACCTACTTCACCACCCTGATCTCCTCACTAGCCAACAACCCCAATAAAATGTTTGACACTTTTCACTCCCTCCTCAGGCCAAAAGCACAAGCCCCTATCACAGACATTTGTGCTGACGACCTGGCCTCCCATTTTATATAAAAAATATATACTATCCGTCAGGAAATCTGCTCTCAAACACCAAGGGCTGTGACTCCCATCCCACCCTGCTGTTCCCCTGGCTAACTTTCCACATTTGATCCCATCACAGAAGAAGAAGTCTCCAGAGTCCAGACTCCTCTCTTCCTCTCGTCGACTACATGCACTACCGACCCCATTCCCTCACATCTCCGCCAGTCTCTCTCTCCAGTTGTCACAACTCACCTAAATAAAATCTTTAATCTCTCACTCTCCTCTGGCATTTTCCCATCTGCCTTCAAACACTCCATCATTACTCCACTACAAAATAAACCCGCTCTCGACCCTTCCTGCACAAACAAATACAGACCGGTCTCCAATCTCCCCTTCATCTCTAAACTTTTGGAGCGCCTAGTCTTCTCCCGCCTCACCCGTTACCTCTCCAATCACTCCCTCCTAGACCCTTCACAGTCCAGCTTACGCCCCCTACATTCGCCAAAAACTGCCGTCATCTAAGTGAGCAATGACCTTCTTACAGCAAAACGTAACGGTGACCACTCTTTGCTCATTCTTCTCGACCTTTCTGCAGCTTTCGACACGGTTGACCACCGTCTCCTACTGTCTAGGCTCCACTCACTAGGTATTAAGGACACTGTTCTCTCCTGGTTCTCCTCCTATCTTTCTGACCGCTCCTTCAGTGTTTTGTTTTCTGGCTCCACGTCATCTTCTCTTCCTCTCACTGTCGGTGTACCCCAGGGCTCAGTCCTTGGCCCCCTTCTCTACTCTCTCTACACAGCCCCAATTGGACAGACCATCAGCAGATTTGGCTTTCAGTACCATCTTTATGCTGATGACACACAACTATACACATCATCCCCCGACCTCACCCCCGCTGTACTACAGAACGCCACCGACTGTCTGTCCGCAGTCTCCAACATCATGTCCGCTCTCTATCTGAAACTCAACCTCTCAAAAACTGAACTTCTTCTGCTCCCGCCGTCTACTAAACTCCCTAAATTTGACATATCCCTCTCCGTGGGCGGCACCATAATAACACCCCGGCAGCAGGCTCGCTGTCTGGGTGTTTTGTTTGACATCAATCTCTCCTTCACACCCCATATACAATCTCTTGCCCGCTCTTGCCGCCTACACCTAAAGAACATCTCTAGAATACGCCCTTTTCGCACCATGGAAACAACAAAAACCCTCACTGTAGCATTGATCCACTCACGCCTGGACTACTGCAACGCTCTATTACTTGGCCTCCCCATTACTCGACTATCCCCTCTCCAGTCCATCCTTAATGCAGCAGCCAGGGTAATCCATCTGGCTAATCGGTACTCGGACGCGTCCGCTCTTCGCCAGTCCTTACACTGGCTGCCCATTCATTATAGTATCCAATTCAAAGTACTGGTTCTCAGCCACAAAGCTATCCACAGTGCAGCACCCCCCTACATCTCCTCCCTCATTTCTATCTATCGGCCTAACCGACTGCTGCGCTCTGCAAACGACTTTCGACTAACCTCTGCACTAATCCTTAACTCCCACTCCCGACTCCAAGACTTCTCCCGCGCTGCGCCAATCCTCTGGAATGCTCTACCCCAAGAAATTAGGACTATCCACAATTTGCATGGTTTCAGGCGCTCCCTCAAAAGACATTTGTTCAGAGCGGCCTATCACATTCACTAATCAAAGTCATTCTATGTGTAAGTCTGTGTGTGTAGCCCATTCACTATCTCCATCCATCCCTCACTCCCTTAAGATGGCTGGACCATCATTGTAAATGCACCATTGTATATAAACACCTATACTTTGTATCTCCCCCACCTCATTGTAGATTATAAGCTGTCACGAGCAGGGGCGACTTATTTTGTTTTAATTATTGTATTGTTAACGTTGTTACTTATGACTTGTGTTCTGAAACTGCTAAACTGTAAAGCGCTGCGGAATATGATGGCGCTATATAAATAAATATTATTATTATTATTATTCCTCTGAGCTGCTCCCACCACCTTCCTGTTCCTCACGCCATGTTGGGTCTTGAACCTCATCATCTCCACTACCCTCTTCCAACACCTGCTGCTGTTGGGTGGTCTGGCCAGCACCATGCTCAACAGAAACTGGCACCTGAGTCTCATCATCATCAGATGCGTTCTGCGGTGTGCTGACCATCGGCACTGTCTCACCCGCCTCTTCAGATTCAGAGAGACACAGCTGTTGTGCATCATTGCATACTCCCTCTTCTTCACATTCCAGAATGCTGCTTGGCTGGGCCCCTGTTTGCAAGCCAACAGATTCTGAGAACAGAAGCTGACACTCAGCTGGCTCCTGTACAGAACTCTCTGACTGCCTGGGCAATTTGGCAGGCGGTGAAGAGACAGATGGTTGCTCAACAGTGCTGTGGTCCTGAGAGGAGGTGGAAGCAATTGAAGTCGATGCATTGGCTGCCATCCAACCAACAACGGCTTCAATTTGTTCTTCCCGCAGCAGGGGGTACGCCGACCTCCTACAAAAGTGCGTATAAAGGAACGCTCACGGGGAAAACTGGTGGATGCTGTGTCACTGGGGGCGGCAGCAGCCACAGAATTCACACGTACTCTCCCTGCTGAAACTCCACGGCCACGACCACGTGCCTTACTCCCTGCCTTCTTCATCTTGGTAGATTGATAAAGAAAGTCTGAAAAGTTATAAGGCCTAAGTGTGGTTATTCCGCAGAGACTGCAGTGAACACTGCACACAACTGTTCACTAGGTGTGTGTTAGAACCCTCTTGTTAGGTTTTGTTTCAGTTTGCTGGTCACATGACCTTTTTTCCCTATTTAGTCTGGCTCCGCCCTTCTGGCTTTGCTGGACTTCATTGTATTACCTACTCTTAAGCTAGCCGGGTGCTTAGGTGCCTTACTCAGTCAGTTTTGCTTGATCTTAGGATCTCTAAGTAATTTGTTTTCTGTTTTATTTTTCCCTGCTACAATTTCTGTTAGGAGGTGTCCACCTTTTCTCCCAGTCCCTAGATCTTGTAGGGATTCCTCCCTCGCAACTATAGATCTTCGTTCAGACTAGCTGAGGACTTTAGCGGTCTGGTCGCAGGATCAGGTCCCCCGTTACATTGTAGGGATCCAGCTTAGTTCTATTGTAGGGACAGAATTCCCATCTTTCCTTAGTGCTTGTAGCAGATCATAACAGTAAGTCCAGCCCAAAAGAAAAAAAAAAAAAAAAAATCACTAAGGAAAGATTTTCTGTTTCCATCATGGTGTCGGTTCAGGATTTGGCTCTACGCCTGCAGGGACTTTCTCTGAAGGTGGCTGAAATTCAGCAACACGTGAGTAGTTGTTCTGGAGCACATTTCGTGGAGCCAAAGGTACGTTTGCCTGATTTATTTTTTGGTGAACAACAAGATTTTTTTTCTTTTAAAAATGCTTGCTTGTTGTATTTCCGTTTGAGACCCAGATCCTCTGGTGATGAATCACAGCGCATAGGGTTCATAATGTCACTTGGTTCCTTTCATCAAACTGCCCTGCGCTAAGACTCTCGCTAAGGCCTTTGTCAAGGAAATACAGTCATGGCCAAAAGTTTTGAGAATGACACAAATATTATATTTTCACATGATCTGCTGCCCTCTGGTTTTTATGTGTGTTTGACAGATGTTTTTATCACAGACAGAAATATAATAATTGCAAACATATGAGTAACAAAAGCTTATATTGACAGTTAGCATGAGTTAATGCAGCAAGTCAATATTTGCATTGTTGACCCTTCTTCTTCAGGACCTCTGCAATTCTCCCTGGCATGCTCTCAATCAACTTCTGGACCAAATCTTGACTGATAGCAGTCCATTCTTGCACAATCAGTGCTTTCATTTTGTCAGAATTTTTAGGTTTTGTTTGTCCACCCGTCTCTTGATGATTGACCACAAGTTCTCAATGGGATTAAGATCTGGGGAGTTTCCAGGCCATGGACCAAAATCTCTATGTTTTGTTCCCTGAGCCATTTAGTTATCACCTTTGCTTTATGGCAAGGTGCTCCATCATGCTGGAAAAGGCATTGTTGATCGCCAAACTGCTCTTGGAGGGTTGGGAGAAGTTGCTCTTGGAGGACATTCTGGTACCATTCTTTATTCATGGCTGTGTTTTTAGGCAAGACTGTGAGAGAGCCGATTCCCTTGGCTGAGAAGCAACCCCACACATGAATGGTTTCAGGATGCTTAACAGTTGGCATGAGACAAGACTGGTGGTAGCGCTCACCTTGTCTTCTCCGAATGAGGCGTTTTCCTGATGTCCCAAACAATCGAAAAGGGGATTCATCAGAGAAAATAACTTTACCCCAGTCCTCAGCAGTCCACTGCCTGTACCTTTTGCAGAATATCAGTCTGTCCATGATGTTTTTTCTGGAGAGAAGTGGCTTCTTTGCTGCCCTCCTTGAGACCAGGCCTTGCTCCAAGAGTCTCCGCCTCACAGTGCATGCAGATGCACTCACACCTGCCTGCTACCATTCCTGAGCAAGCTCTGCACTGCTGGTAGCCCGATCTAGCAGCTGAAACACTTTTAAGAGACGGTCCTGGCGCTTGCTGGTCTTTCTTGGGCACCCTGAAGCCTTTTTGGCAACAATGGAACCTCTCTCCTTGAAGTTCTTGATGATGCGATAGATTGTTGACTGAGGTGCAATCTTTCTAGCTGCGATACTCTTCCCTGTTAGGCCATTTTTGTGCATTGCAATGATGACTGCACGTGTTTCTTTAGAGATAACCATGGTTAACAGAAGAGAAACAATGATGCCAAGCACCAGCCTCCTTTTAAAGTGTCCAGTGGTGTCATTCTTACTTAATCATGACAGATTGATCTCCAGCCATGTCCTCATCAACACCCACACCTGTGTTAATGGAGCAATCACTGAAAAGAGGTTAGCTGGTCCTTTTAAGGCAGGGCTGCAAAGATGTTGAAATGTGTTTTGGGGGATAAAGTTCATTTTCTAGCCAAATATTGACTTTGCAAGTAATTGCTGTTAAGCTGATCACTCTTTATAACATTCTGGAGTATATGCAAATTGCCATTAGAAAAAGTGAAGCAGTAGACTTTGTAAAAATTAATATTTGTGTCATTCTCAAAACTTTTGGCCATGACTGTAGTCAGACTACATGGTGTTCCTACTGACATTGTTTCTGATAGGGGACCTCAGTTTGTGGCTCGTTTTTGGCGCGCCTTTTGTGACAGGTTGAGAGTTCATTTGTCGTTTTCATCCGGATATCATCCTGAGTCTAATGGTCAGACAGAAAGGAAAAACCAGGATGTTGAGCAGTTCTTGCGTTGTTTTGTGACTGATAATCAAGAGGGGTGGTCTGAGTTTCTGCCACTTGCTGAGTTTGCTCTTAACAACCATACATCCGCTTCTGCTGGTTGTTCGCCTTTTTTTTGTTGTACTGGGAGACATCCGTCTTTTGGGTCATTTTCCAAGTTGGGATCGGCTGTACTTGAAGAGGAGAATTTTTCTGGTGTTTTGGAGAGAGTTTGGACGGATGTGCGTGGTAATCTTCAGGAGGCTAACAAAAGATCCAAAGTGTATTTTGACAGAAAACGACAAGAGGTTTTGTTTGCTATTGGTGACATGGTTTGGTTGTCCTCTAAGAATCTGCGCTTGAGGATTCCGTCTAAGAAATTGGATCCCAAGTTTGTAGGGCCCTTTAAGGTGCTTCAGGTTATTAACCAATCTGCTGTTAAGTTGGAGCTTCCCACCTCCTGGAAGATTAATTCGGTGTTTCATGTTTCTCTCTTGAAAAAAGCTGAGGTCTCAGATGGAGACGTCTCGGCCACTGTTCCCCTGGTGGTGGAGGACGGGCAATATGAGATTTCCCGCATCCTAAAATCTAGACGGTATAGAGGGAGTTTACAGTACCTCGTCGCTTGGAAGGGTTATGGACCCGAGGATAACTCATGGGTGAGGGCGGATGATGTTTCTGCGTCTAGACTTGTCAGAGCATTTCACAAGAGGTTTCCGGATAAGCCTAAGTCCTAGGGGATCCGGAGGATCCTCTTAGAAGGGAGGGTACTGTTAGAACCCTCTTGTTAGGTTTTGTTTCAGTTTGCTGGTCACATGACCTTTTTTCCCTATTTAGTCTGGCTCCGCCCTTCTGGCTTTGCTGGACTTCATTGTATTACCTACTCTTAAGCTAGCCGGGTGCTTAGGTGCCTTACTCAGTCAGTTTTGCTTGATCTTAGGATCTCTAAGTAATTTGTTTTCTGTTTTATTTTTCCCTGCTACAATTTCTGTTAGGAGGTGTCCACCTTTTCTCCCAGTCCCTAGATCTTGTAGGGATTCCTCCCTCGCAACTATAGGTCTTCGTTCAGACTAGCTGAGGACTTTAGCGGGTCTGGTCGCAGGATCAGGTCCCCGTTACATCGTAGGGATCCAGCTTAGTTCTATTGTAGGGACAGAATTCCCATCTTTCCTTAGTGCTTGTAGCAGATCATAACAGTGTGAAAGGCCCCTTTGTGTACTTCTATAGTGTTTGCAACCAATGTATTGCCTGGAAGTGCTGTTAGCACAGTCAACACTTGCTCCTGTGTTACTGGGGTTCAGTAATGTCAGCTGTTCCCCTGCTGTGTGTACGGCAAAAAGTCCTGCTGCCTCCACCCTGTTCTCTTCTCATCCGTGGGCTCCAACACCGCCAGTTGTTGCTCGGAAGTACTTGGCACGGGTACTGACTCCTGCCCAGCCTGGTTACAGCACGACAGCTGTTTCCTGGCAGTGTCAACGTCAATTAGCCTCCAATAAGTTGTCCTGTCGTGTTGCATTCTGGTTAGCCGACTATATGGTGCCTGCAGTTTAGGTCATTCCTATGTGTGCTGTGGGATATGTAAATAAAGACTGTTTCCGTTGTGACAATAGGACAAGCACCCACTGTAGGACTGTGTGATTCGGTAACTGCGGACGGCTTGCGGACTGTCAACTTACATTTTCATGGGTGCCTTCTGCTACCCGTCCGGGTTCCAGTACCGTCAACTGGTTCTCCACAGTGCCTTTGGCCTAGGTGCCTCCATCTCGGTATCCGAGTTCCAGCAACGTCTGCTGGTCCTTTGTAGTGCTTTGGAGCACAGGTACCTCCTGCTTAGTAACCGTGTCCCAGTAACGTCAGCTGGTCCTCGGTTGTGCCATTGGCTCTTTTCCTTCTGCTGCCCCTCCGGGTTCCAGCACAGTCAGCTGGTCCTCGTTACTTGCATTGGCTCTTGTACCTTCTGCTACCCGTCCTGGTTCCAGTACCGTCAACTGGTTCTACGCAGTGCCTTTGGCCTAGGTGCCTCCATCTCGGTATCCAAGTTCCAACAACGTCTGCTGGTCCTTGGTAGTGCTTTGGAGCACAGGTACCTCCTGCTTAGTAACCGTGTCCCAGTAACGTCAGCTGGTCCTCGGTTGTGCCATTGGCTCTTTTCCTTCTGCTGCCCCTCCGGGTTCCAGCACAGTCAGCTGTTCCTCATTACTTGCATTGGCTCTTGTACCTTCTGCTACCCGTCCGGGTTCCAGTACCGTCAACTGGTTCTCCGCAGTGCCTTTGGCCTAGGTGCCTTCATCTCGGTATCCGAGTTCCAGCAACGTCTGCTGGTCCTTGGTAGTGCTTTGGAGCACAGGTACCTCCTGCTTAGTAACCGTGTCCCAGTAACGTCAGCTGATCCTCGGTTGTGCCATTGGCTCTTTTCCTTCTGCTGCCCCTCCGGGTTCCAGCACAGTCAGCTGGTCCTCGTTACTTCCATTGTCTCTTGTACCATCTGATACCCGTCCGGGTTCCAGTAACGTCAGCTGGTTCTCGGAAGTTAGTCAGCCTTCTTGTACCTTCAGCTACATTTACAAATTGAATATTTTTTAAATGTTTTGTTGGGTAATCACTATGGATCTCCAACAATGAAGACGACGACCCTGATGACCACCCCGAAGAAGATGACGACCACAAGGACGACGAGCATAAAGCCAACCAGCCTGAACACCATCACAAAGAAGAAATAAAAGATTACCCAGAAGAAGATCACCAACAGGACAAAGAAGGTTAAGACAAACTACAAGATAGAGAACAAGAGACAGAAGAACAATAAGCAGAAGATGAAAAAGCATAAGAACATGAAGTATAAGACCAAAATGAAGAGCAAAATATATGCTCTAAATTATAAGCAGAAGAAGACTAAGCAGTGTATGGGGTGAGTCCGTTCCTCCTCGTGGTGCCCCTGGAAAATGCCTGCTGCTGCAGGCTAAACTGAACACGGACAAATACTGTTGTAATTTAAATCTTTTGTGACAGCAAGAACGCAAGGATGAAAAATTCATACTTTTACAGATTACAAGTACAGGAATCTCTGTCACAAATAAGAATATGATGAAGATGAAGTAGAATATGAAGAAGAATAATAGTTTAATAAGAACAATATGAGTAATGTTAACAAAAAGATGAATAGCAATAAGTTTAAGAAGAAGATAAAGAAGGTGAAGATGAAGAATAATTTGATGAAAAAGATGATGCTGCTGAAGATTATGAAGGAGAGAGTGTGGCAAAAGTTAAAAAGGTGAAGAGCATGGAAGTTGTGAAACATATATATTTGCCAAAATAGAAAAAAGGTTAACAACATTGTCAATTTGTTAGTCAATGCGAACATCTTTAAAAAAAAATATTAATGCTATTCCATTTGATTGGGTTAAATATCTATGCCTTTAATGTCTCCTCAACCTCCCCCAATACATTCTACATTACTCTTTGTTGTTTTCCTTCATGTACAATTAACCAACAAGGCAAGAATGGGCTTTTTTTAATTCCGATATTTTTTTCCCATAGACTTACATTGGATTTCCGGTATCGGTATCGGGTATCGCCGATATTTCTTGTGTATCGGCGATACCATTCCGATCCGATACTTTTGGATATCGGAAAGTATCGCTCAACTCTAGTTAGGAGAGACTGGTTTTAATAAGGAAACATGAAATACTGGGTGTACCTTTAAAGTCCGTGGTAGCTTCAACCGACAGGCAACAGAGCTCACAATCCCAATGATCTTGAATGGACCGATGAATTTCTGTCCCAGTTTCTGCGAAGGAACACCCAATTTTAGATTCTTGGTGGACAACCAAACCGAGTCTCCTACCTTATTCATAGGTGCTGGTTTCCGGAATCTATCGGCCGACTTCTTGTAACGCTCCTGTGCTATGGTCAGGGAGTCCTTCAAAACTTCAAGATTACGTTGCAACGCCATCACTCTGTCTTCAACCGCTGGTACCGAAATAGCAACCGGAGACCTAGGCAAAATACTTGGATGATAACCCAGATTGGCAAAAAAAGACGTTACCTTCGTGGAACTGCTTTGGGAGTTGTTGTACGAAAATTCCGCTAAAGGAAGAAGCTTCAGCCAATCGTCCTGCAAATGACTGACGTAACAGCGTAGATATTGCTCCAAGGTTTGATTTGTCCGTACGGTCTGCCCGTTGGTCTGAGGATGGTATGCAGAAGACAAGCAAACATTAATGTGGAGCGCAGTACAAAATCCTTTCCAAAATCTAGAGGTAAATTGTATTCCCCGGTCAGAAATTATCTCATCTGGTACCCCATGCAGCTGGAAAATGTTCTGGATAACTAGATCTACTGTCTCTGTAGCTGAGGGAAGACCAGCACACGAATTAAATGAGCAGCTTTCGTTAAGCGATCCACTACCACCAAAATAGTATTTTTACCGCCAGAGGTAGGTAACTCCACAATAAAGTCCATCGAAATAGACCCCCAAAGGCGAGACGGTACAGGTAGCGGTTTAAGAAGACCAGTAGGTGAAATGCGAGGAACCTTGTACCAGGCACAAACTTCACAAGAGCGGACATAGTCATTCACATCCTTCAAGCAGGTAGGCCACCAAAAAAAACGAGTTAACAATTCCTGCGTCTTCTGTACCCCCCTATGACCAGCCAATATAGAGTCGTGGACCAATTTGAGAACTCGAAGTCTTACAGCCTCTGGGACATAAATACATCGATCTCTAAGCCACACACCATTCCGAAGGACAAGATTCACATTGTCAGGTGGAGCTGCAAGAAATACGTCACCGTCATAGGCCAGCTTGATCTCCTGCCACAAGTCCCGGTTCCGGAGCACTCCAACGAAATTGGCCTCAGACAAGATGGTCTTAGATGGGGTCCCAGGCACGGAATCCACCGTATAGATTCGGGATAATGCGTCAGCTTTCCCATTACGTGAACCTGGGCGGTACAAAATAATAAAATTAAACTGGTTCAAGAACAAACTCCACCTAGCTTGTCGAGGAGAAAGACACCTGGCAGACTTAAGGAATTCCAAATTATGATGATCCGTGAGTACTACTACCTGCTGAGTTGCCCCCTGCAAATGGTGTCTCCATTCCTTAAAGGCAAAAATAATTGCTAAAAGTTCCTTATCTGCCACATCATAGTTCAGTTCTGCAGAAGATAACCTACGAGAGAAGAAGGCACACGGGTGCAGCAAACCTTTGTCTCCGGTACGTTGTGAGAGGATAGCTCCCAATGCACAGTCAGACGCGTCCACCTCCACGATAAAAGGCAGTGCAGGATCCGGATGCATCAATATTGGAGCCGTGGTAAAACAACCCTTCAGGCGATCAAAGGCTTCCTGAGCTTGCGAAGACCATACAAACTTCTTCCCCTTCTTGGTGAGGAGAGTGATGGGACGGACAATTTCTGAAAAGTTTCGGATAAAACGTCTATAAAAGTTAGCAAAGCCAATGAATCGTTGTACCTCCTTAATGTTTCCTGGTACCGGCCAGTCCAAGATTGCCTTAATCTTGCTGGACTCCATATTCAATCCCTGAGGCGAAATAATATAGCCTAAAAATTGAATTTCAGAACAATGAAACTCACACTTTTCGAGTTTGATGTAAAAATGATTATCTCTCAAACGTCTAAAGGGTATGCCACACTAAACAATATCGCTAACGGGATCGCTAAAAAACGTCACTATTTAGCGATCCCGTTAGCGATGTTGTTCAGTGCGGCAGCTTCCAGCGACGAGCTTCCTGCTGTGATCTCGCTCGTCGCTGGAATCGCTCCGGACCCTATTTCATCGCTGGAGCTCCCGCTGGGTAAGTATCTTATCGCTGTGTGGCACCTTTTCTTAGCAATTTAGCGGTACTTTTGTACCGCTAAAGTCGTTAAGAAGATCGCTAACGGCGATAGCGTCGTTAACTATATCGCTAAATGCGGCAGCATTTAGCGATATAGAAACAATCCCGCTAGCGATCTCATTAGTATGCAACGCTAACGAGATCGCTAGCGGGATTGTTTAGTGTGGCAGTACCTTAAGCACGGTTTTGACATGTTCCTGATGTTACTGTAAGGAGTCAGAAACGATTAAAATGTCATTGAGGTAAATTACCACATATTGGTCTAATAAATCCCTGAAAATATCGTTGGCTAAATGTTGAAAAGCAGCAGGAGCGTTACAGAGTCCGAATGGCATCACTAAATATTCAAAATGTCCATACCAGCATCTAAAAGTTGTCTTCCATTCGTCTCCGGGACGTATACGGAGTAAATTATATGCCCCGCGAAGATCTAGTTTGGTAAATACTTTGGCCTGGCGAACTCTTTCCAACAATTCCGGAATTAGGGGCAACGGGTACCTGTTACGAATGGTTACCTTATTTAACTCCCGGTAGTCAATGCAGGGTCTTAGAGTACCATCCTTCTTCTTTACAAAGAATATAGGAGCTCCCGCTGGTGAAGAAGATGGTCGGATAAACCCCTTGGCTAAATTCTCATCTATATATTCTCGTAATGATTTTAATTCCGGAGCCGCCAACGGGTAAACATGGCCTAAAGGAATCGCTGCTCCAGGATGCAATTCTATGGGGCAGTCATACGGTCTATGTGGGGGAAGTTGATCTGCCTTCCTTTTATCACAAATGTCTGAGAATTCCTGATAAATCAGAGGGAGAGTAGGTACCTGTATCACCTCTTCTAAGTTCTGGGTAACTGGAGCCGCTACAGTTGGACTGATGGTAGAACTGCACTTCGGGAGAAAGGATATCTCCTTGGTTTCCCAATTGATGTTTTGATTTTGTGACCGTAACCAGAGAATTCCTAAAATTACAGGAAAATGAGGAGAAGATATTAACATGAATGAAAGTGTTTCTTGATGGTCTGGTTCCATCTTACACTCCAGAGGCACTGTCTCCCGGTTTACTGGTCCAGAAACTAATGGGGAACCATCCACCGTTTCCATAGTGATTGGTGAAGCTCTTAGTTGTGTCTTTATACCATGTTCCTTGGCAAAAGAAGAATCCATGAAATTCCCACCTGCTCCAGAGTCTATCATGGCAGAACTTGATATCCACTGTTCCTCCCACTGAATCTGAATAGGAAGAGAACAATGTGAATATTTCTCCCCTTGATCTTTAGGGGAAGTCGGCATCAGTATTGGGGGGAAAACCACATCTAGATATAGACTGGTCTCCGAAACTTCAGACTCAGCGTCTGTGTTATCATAATCCCCTACTACCGCCAACACCTTGTTGGGTCGCCTGGGACATTTAGGACAATTGATGAGGAAGTGGTCCGATTGACCACAATAGAAACATAAGCGCTCACGGAGACGGTATTCGCGGCGTTCATTACTCTCACGTCTCTGCAGTGAGTCCACCTGAATAGGCACCTCCTCGGCCTCTCGCGGGTTTTTGCCTGTGGTTTCCCTGGACGGAAGAGAGAAATTAGTAATGCGATTTACAGCGGCCCATTTTTCTTGTCTGCGTTCAGTTAAACGGATATCAATACGTACACAGTGCTGTATAAACAATTCAAACTCCTGTGGAGACTCTGAATGAGCTAGCTCATCCTTGATTGCATTGGACAAACCCTTTCTAAAGATTGGTAATAAAGCATTGTTATCCCACTGGGTGTCCACCACTAACCTTTTAAATTCAGTAACATATTCTATGACTGACCGTTTCCCCTGGCGTAAGGAAAACAAGGCAGATTCAGCGGTAGCACGGCGGTTGGGATCGTCGAACATTTGCGCCATGGCTGCCAGAAAATTATCCAAATTATTTAGATGGGTATCGTGACTTTCAACCATAGGATTTGCCCATGCCAGTGCCCGTGATGTCAACAACATAATAATACATAGAACCTTAGATCTATCAGACCGGTAATAGGAGGCATGTACATCAAAAAATAATATACATTGATTAACAAACCCACGGAATTGACTTCGGTCACCATTAAACTGGAATGGAGGCAATTTGGGCATACTGGTGGATGATGTAGGCTCAGTAGGTAAGGCCTCCAGGACTTCTAACCTAGTACGTAGATCTTGGAGAGCCTGACCAAACCCCTGTGCATTGTGGTTAACCCGAGACTCCAAGTCTCTAATCTGATTGTGTGCAGCCGCCACCTCCTGCTGCAAGGAGTTAACTATGGTGAACAGCTTGTCTGCCCGTGTCTCCGTCATTGCCCCAGCAGAATCCCCTTTTTAGGCTGGAGTATCCTGTTATACTATTGTAGGAACTCGAGGATTCTGATAGCGTGGGGCAATGAACAATCAGAGACGGGTGTCTTTGAATGCAAATAGTGTATTTGTGAAACAGCAAAACACCCAAAAACAATATATAAACAACCCGTAGTGACATGCAATGAAACGAGTCCATATATATATACAAGTCCAGTTATATGAATCCAGATATATAAGTCCTTAAACCTCTATAGCAAGGGCGGTAAAGTTCTTACGACAGAGTCCTCACACAAATGTGACCATAAGGTAAGTCTGATGCACAGGTAACGTGGCTGGATTTACACACTGCTGGTGTATGAAGAGTCAGATCCAGGTATGCAGTAGACACAGGGAGGTCCAGGAACAAGTGAATCTCAGTTGTGGCATAATTCAGTGAAGTCCAACAAGTTCATATGTAAGTAATATTCCAGTAACAGTTCCAACAGCTCTCACCGGAGGGAGTGAACGAAGGGTTAAACAGCAACACAGTTCAGAAACAGTTCTTACCAGATGGAGTGAACCAAGGGTTAAATTCCAAAGTCAACAGGTTAGTGATAACACAGTAAGTGCAGCTTACATATGCAGAGAATGTCCAGAGCCATGGGTAGAAGCTGCTGTAGCTGAGAAACACCTGAAGATAACCTGATTATGCACTCTCCCGGTAAATACACAAAAGATCTGGGAGGAACAAAGCAGCTGGGTTGCAGGGAAACGGAAGCAGAATACTCCAGCAAGGAAGCCAGCACCTGAGCCGGGTTTTAAACAAACGAACAGGAAGTAGGGCACACAAAACAGCAAACTCCATTTTAACAAAGGGCAAAATCATTGACAAAGTTACCTAGAAAACCCGGAATACTGACACACTG
The DNA here is from genome assembly GCA_033576555.1 of Oophaga sylvatica. Classification (NCBI taxonomy): domain Eukaryota; kingdom Metazoa; phylum Chordata; class Amphibia; order Anura; family Dendrobatidae; genus Oophaga; species Oophaga sylvatica. Next base: position 264,842,191 of record JARQOD010000001.1, read on the forward strand.
TATGCTTGTATGAGATCCAATATAATACTTTTATATACTTTGCCTATATCCTATAAAACTACATATTGTAAGGTATGTATTTTTTTTTAAATGAGGTAAATTACTTTTATACAATGTGTAGACAGTTCAGGGGGTTTAGCTCCGGGATCGCCGTCTCGGGTAGATGGAGTGGCATAAAGAGTCCAATCACAGACAGCAGCACTGGTGTAAACTGGCCGCAGCCAGTTTTATTGAAAGTCCACAGTAATACACACAAATCAAACCATAAAATAAAATCCTAAGCCTGTCAGGCTGCTAGCTAAACACAGTCAGTTACCTCACTACCGTGAACTAGGCTCTAGCAGCCTGGCCACAACAACACAAATTTTAAATTACCAGGGATGGGCTTGCAGGAGACTCCAGCAGCGTCTGAAGCCAGATTCAGACTGAGAGCTCTGTCTGTGTAACTCTACCACCTATTTCTGGCTGCTTAATTAGGCAGCTGTGTGTACTCAGGGTTGAGCTGCAAGCCTGTACTGGATGGGGAGTGGAGTGAACGCACTACGTATTCCTTATGCGATCCAGCTAAGAAACCTGGGCGAGATATACACCCCGTCCAGTACACAACCCCTTCACTGTCTCACATATCCCCCCCCTCTTCTCCAGACCAGAGGGCTGGTCAACAACTCCAAAGAGACAGTGAACTCTGGACAAGGCATCGGCATTACCCTGTAACTTCCCAGGTCTATGCTCTACCGAGAAATTGCATTCTTGAAGCGAAAGGAACCACCTTGTCACCCTGGCATTCCTTTCCTTGTTCTGCTTCATCCATGCCAGAGGAGCATGGTCTGACTGCAATTTAAATTTCACGCCCAAGAGGTAATAACGAAGCGAGTCCATCGCCCATTTGATTGCGAGGCACTCTCGCTCCAGAATGGCATAATTTTGTTCAGCCGGTGTCAGTTTTCGACTTAGATACATGACCGGGTGCTCTTCACCCTTCACGACCTGCGACAACACCGCCCCTAACCCCACATTAGAGGCATCAGTTTGAACAAGAAACTCGTCCCTGAAATTAGGGGTGACCAGAACTGGTCTTTGACATAAAGCCATTTTCAAAGACTGAAATGCTTTTTCTGCCTCCGGATTCCATTCTACCATTTTTGACTTCCCACCTTTTGTCAGGTCGGTCAACGGGGCAGCAATTGAGGCATAACTTTGTACAAATCTGCTATAGTACCCAGTGATGCCCAGAAATGCTTTGACCTGTCATTTTGTGAGGGGTGTAAGCCAGTTCTGAATCGCCTCTACCTTATCGATTTGTGGCTTAATCAGCCCCCTGCCAATGACGTAGCCCAGGTACTTGGCCTCTTCTAGGCCAATTGCACATTTCTCTGGGTTTATGTTCAGCCCAGCTCCGCCTATCGAGTCTAAGACGGCTTGTACCTTAGCGAGGTGGCTCTCCCAATCGGAACTGAAAATTGCCACATCATCCAGGTAGGCAGCTGCATAGGCTTGATGCGGGCGCAGGATCAGGTCCATAAGCCTCTGAAAGGTAGCCGGGGCTCCATGCAACCCGAATGGCATCACAAGATACTGAAACAAGCCTTCAGGGGTTGCAAAGGCCGTTTTTTCTTTTGCCTCATCAGACAGGGGTATCTGCCAGTACCCTTTTGTCAGATCGAGGGTTGTAATATAACGGGCACATCCTAACCTCTCGATTAGCTCGTCTACCCGTGGCATCTAAAATCATTACAAAACCTCCATGTTCCATTAGGTTTTGGGATCAGGACAATCGGGCTACACCACTCGCTTTGGGCTTCCTCAATGACCCCGAGGTCTAGCATTCGTTTGATCTCAGTAGAGACTATCTCTCTGCGGGCTTCCGGTATCCTGTACGGCTTCAGCTTGACTTTAGCACCGGGCTCGGTCTCGATATGGTGTTTCACGAGAGAAGTCCGGCCGGGCAAGTCTGAAAACCTCTGCTGATTTTTCTGCAGAAACTCCCGTACTTCCTGTTTTTGGTGTACGGACAATGTCTCACCAATTGTCACAGGAGGTAGAGGTGGTTTTAGCCCTTTCTCTACTTCACCCGAGGCCAATAATGACTCTCTGTCCCTCCAGGGCTTGATCAAGTTGATATGATAGACCTGGTAGGGCTTCCGTCTCCGGGTTGGTGTACTTTGTAGGTGACCTTGCTCATTTTCTGTACTATCTCTTATGGGCCATGCCACTTGACCAAAAACTTACTTTCCACCTTGGGAATTAGGATTAGGACTCAATCCCCGGGGTTAAAAGTCCTAATTTTTGCTGACCGATTATATATCCTGCTTTGAGCTTCTTGGGCTCTCTGCAGATGATCCTTAACCAATGGCATAATCTTAGCAATTCTATCTTGCATCTGGGCAATATGCTCTATAACACTCTTGTATGGGGTTGCCTCGGTCTCCCATACCTCCTTGGCTATGTCTAGCAAGCCCCGCGGGTGCCGACCATATACCAACTCAAAGGGAGAAAACCCCGTAGAGGCTTGGGGCACCTCTCTGACCGAAAACATTAGGTAGGGTAACAGGTAGTCCCAGTCCCGACCATCTTTCTCCACTGCTTTCTTTAACATATGTTTTAATGTTTTATTAAAACGTTCAACCAGCCCATCCGTCTGTGGGTGATACACGGATGTTCGAATGTGCGAGATTTTAAGCAACTTACACAGTTCCTTCATCACCTTGGACATAAAAGGTGTGCCTTGGTCCGTGAGGATCTCTTTAGGGATTCCTGTCCTGGAAAACATATGAAAGAGTTCCCGTGCAATATTTTTGGACGCCATATTTCTTAAAGGGACAGCCTTGGGGTACCGGGTTGCATAATCAAGTACCACTAGTATGCATTGGTGCCCCCTGGCTGATTTCACAATAGGACCTACCAAGTCCATCGCTACCCTTTCAAATGGTATCTCTATAACCGGCAGCGGGACTAATGGACTGCGGAAGTGAGAAACCGGAGCATTTATCTGACACGTGGGTCAGGTTTTGCAATAATCCTCCACATCTCGATAAACCCCTGGCCAGTAAAACCTCTAGAGGATTCTTTCCTGGGTCTTGTCCATCCCCAGGTGCCCACCAAGCATGTGGTTATGTGACAAACCTAGCACCATACTTCTATATGGCTTAGGTACCAGGAGCTGACTCACGGCCTCTCCCTTTACCTTAGTGACCCTATATAGTAGATCATTGTTCATGGCAAAAAGGGGGAAATCTTTCATCAGAGCCGGGCTCTTGTGGGATCTCATTCAGAACCGTTATATTTTCTCTGGCATGTTAAAGAGTGGGGTCTCACAATTGCTCAGTCCCAAAATTGCCATGGGACACAGGTAGGTCAGGGACATTCTGTTCCAGAGAACCATTATCCCCCTCCCCCAACATCACTTGAAATGGAAATTCATCATTATCATCATCATTATCATTATCATCATCATTATCATCATCATTATCATTATCATTATCATCCCCTACGTTCAACAACACACTAGCATTGTGTTCCGCCCCTATGGACCGCGCAACCACCATAGGAGTTTCATCACACTGTCCGGTAGAACCGTTTTTTCCCCAAAGATCCCAAAACAGGGGAAAGTCACGACCCAATATGGTGGGGTGCATCAGGTTCTTCACTACCCCCACTTCATACGAGATCTCCCCGAGTTTTGTGATGAAGTCCACGGAAGTTACCGGGTAGACTTTGGTGTCTCCATGGATGCACACCACGCTCAGGTGTTTATCGGGGATGAAGTCCCTATCAGCCAGGCTGGCATGTATCAGAGTCACTCGACTCCCAGAGTCTAGGAGGACTTGTATGGGGCAGCCAATTATAACCACCTGGGACACCTGTGGGCTATTCTCCTCGGTTGGGGTGGCCATGCACACTGGTTCCGCGAGGAGAGAGAGAAACCTTGCAGCATCACAGTCCATAGGCTCCCCCACTAGTGGACAGTTGGCTGAAATATGACCCCTTTCACGGGGTGGTTCAAACAGGGAGACCTTTCTAGGCCTGGGGACTCCCGACAGGGGCCTGAACCCGTCTATCAGCAGCCCCCCTGGCCCCAACAGCTGGAACTCTCTTACCGGGAGATGTCGGAGGCCGGGTACTCCGAAATGACGACTGCACGGACGGCTGGTTGAGGTAGTAGTCTTTAGTGGCGGAGTACCTCTCTATCAGGCTGACCAGATGATTGGCGTCTTTGGGGTCTCCCTGTCCGACCCAGAGCTGCACCTCAGGAGGAAGGGCCCAGATGTACCGGTCCATCACTACCTTTTCGACGATTTGGGCAGGGTTGCTGACGTCAGGCTCCATCCACTTCTTTACCAGATAGATCAGGTCATACATTTGTGAGCAAGCAGGCTTGTCTTCACTGTTCTCCAGTTATGGACTCTCCTGGCACGGACTGCAACCGTAACACCCAGGCGGGCAAGAATCTCAGTTTTTAGCTTGGCATAGTCTTTGCTATCCTGCTCGCTAAGGTCAAAATAGGCCTTTTGGGGTTCCCCAGTCAGATAGGGTGCGACCACCATGGCCCATTCAGATGGTGGCAGATTCTCCTTCTCTGCCAGTCTATCAAATATAGCAAGATATGCCTCCACATTGTCATGAGGCGTCATCTTTTGCAGGGTCTGTTTTACCGCCTTCTTTACAGCAGACAACGCAGGTGACCTTGCGTCATCACTCTGGGACGAGGTGCTGAGAGCCTGGCGTAGTGCTGCAATCTGCTCCATTAGCAATCGGTTAGTCTCCTGCTGTTGCACACTAACTTGCGCCATATGTTTGAGTAGCGTCTCCATGCTGTCAGACTTGTCTGTCCTGGCAACGGCAGCCTTTACTCAGGACATGCTCACTCAAAAGTCTTTACCACAGCAAGTTCAGCTTTTTTTTTTTCTTTTCTGTGCAGACACTATTAGGGCTACTGTCTCTTTAAGGCTGCTTTAACAGACGTTTTCCTTTGCTGCTGCTTTAGCCACTGTGCTGCCCGCATTCGAGCACCAATTGTAGACAGTTCAGGGGGTTTAGCTCCGGGATCGCCGTCTTGGGTAGACGGAGTGGCATAAAGAGTCCAATCACAGACAGCAGCACTGGTGTAAACTGGCCGCAGCCAGTTTTATTGAAACTGGCCGCAGCCAGTTTTATTGAAAGTCCACAGTAATACACACAAATCAAACCATAAAATAAAATCCTAAGCCTGTCAGGCTGCTAGCTAAACACAGTCAGTTACCTCACTACTGTGAACTAGGCTCTAGCAGCCTGGCCACAACAACACGAATTTATAATTACCAGGGATGGGCTTGCAGGAGACTCCAGCAGCGTCTGAAGCCAGATTCAGACTGAGAGCTCTGTCTGTGTAACTCTACCACCTATTTCTGGCTGCTTAATTAGGCAGCTGTGTGTCACGCAGTCTCTGCGTACAGGAGGTCAGGGGCCTAAGCTGACCCTAAGCTGGGGCCCTAACTAATCCCTCTACCTGGAGGAGGTACTGTTAAAGGTACAGAGGTCCAGGCCGCCAGCGTAACCCCTATCTCCTGAGGATCCCTGAACCTCAGTAATCTAGTTGTAATGTAAGTAGTACAGTTCATATAGTGTCTTGTGCTTGGGTGCGATGAAAACACAGGAGTCACAGGTTTGATATAGAAGGTCTTGTATTATTTCATACAAGTGGCAATAATAGTCACACAGTTTGCAGATACAAAAGCAGGAGACACAGCAGGCCAGAGTAACTTAAGCTCAGCAATCACTCTCCACAACAGGTTCAGGATCTCTTCTCTGTTACCGTAAGTCCATGCAAACGTGGATTTATCAAAATAGCAAGGTTCCAAAGTCCACGAGTGTTCCAAGGTTCCACAATAGGAAATAACTGGAGTACAAATCCAAGGCTTCCAGGAGTCAGGTCACAGGTTCACTGCAGGCTTGATTCTGAAGCACTGATTGCTCAGCTGTGGCTGCTTAAGAAGCAAGAGGAGAGAATCAGGGCGGGAACATGCAAGCTAGAAACTCCATATTGACTGAGGGCAAGATAGCTGCAGCAAGACAGAAAGTAAAATGGCCGACGAACAAACTGAGTTTCAGGAACATGTACACAGAACCTAACATTACTCCCCCCTTAGGGACAACCTCCGGATGAACTCAGACCAGGCTTGTGTGGGTACCTCTGATGAAACTGACGGAGCAAGCGAGGAGCATTAACGTTATTGACTGGTTCCCATGAGTTGTCCTCCACTGGGTAGCCCTGCCATTTAATCAGATATTGTAACTGATTTCTATACAACCTGGAATCTAAAATCCTTTCCACCACAAATTCTTCCTGACCATCGACTAGCACTGGGTCAGGGCAAGGAGTAGAACGTCCAGGAAACGTATTGGGTGTCGCAGCCTTTAGTAGGGATACATGAAAGACAGGGTGGATTCTCATAGTTCTGGGCAGTTGAAGACGACAAGCAACGGCACTTATAATTTTACTGATTTTATAGGGTCCAATGTACTTATGTCCCAACTTAGACGATGGAATCCTTAACTTAAGATTTCTGGTTGACAGCCAGACCAAGTCTCCTACCTTGAAAGCTGGTGCAGGTTTACGAAATTTATCTGCTGCTTTCTTGTACCTTTCCTGAGCCGATTCCAGATTCTCCTTTAGAAGATCCATATTCTTCTGTAAAGACGTGATTCTTTCAGCCACTGCTGGTAAAGGCGTTTCTATGGGAAATCGTGGTAGAATGTTAGGATGATAACCTAGATTAGAGTAAAAAGGAGACTGCTTAGTGGAGGCACTCTGAGAGTTGTTATAAGAGAACTCAGCTAATGGAAGTAGATCCACCCAATCATCCTGTAGGTGGCAGATAAAGCAGCGGAGATACTGCTCCAGGGTTTGATTGGTTCGTTCGGTCTGTCCATTAGTCTGGGGATGAAAAGCAGAAGAAAGGTTTACTTTAATGTCCAATGCTGCACAGAAATTTTGCCAAAACCTAGAAGTGAATTGCACCCCTCGATCCGAAATAACCTCATCCGGTACTCCATGTAAGCGAAACACATCTTTAATCATCAAATCTGATGTCTGTTTTGCAGTGGGTAAGCCGACACAAGGGATAAAATGAGCTGCCTTTGTTAGACGGTCAACCACCACTAGAATGGTGTTCTTCCCTTGAGAGGTTGGTAACTCCACAATGAAGTCCATAGAAATGGATCCCCATGGGCGGGACGGGGTGGGAAGAGGCTGTAACAGACCAGTTGGTGAGGAGCGAGGTGTTTTGCATCTTGCACAGACTTCACATGAAGTGACATAGTTTAAAACATCCTTCCTGCAAGTGGGCCACCAAAAGAAACGAGAAAGAAATTCCTGTGTCTTTAGAATTCCTCTATGCCCAGCTATCTTGGAATCGTGAATGAGTTGCAATACTCTCAATCTGACTGTTTCAGGAATATACAGGCGTTGTCCCTGAATCCACACACCATTCTTAAAGACAAGACTTACGTCCCTTGGGGGTTGTGCCAAAAAGGAATCCGCATGGTATGCTTCCTTGATGTCCTTAAGTAGGTCTTGATTATGAATCACTCCTAGGAATCTAGAGTCAGGAAGAATAGTCTTAGGAGGAGTAATTGGACGTGTCTCTGCTGAGTAAATCCTAGAGAGTGCATCAGCCTTTCCATTGCGCGATCCTGGTCTATAAGAAATGATAAAATTAAATTGGTTTAAGAAAAGATTCCAGCAAGCCTGGCGAGGAGTCAGGCACTTAGCCGACCTGATAAATTCAAGGTTACGATGGTCTGTCAGGACGACTATTTGCTGTGCAGCTCCCTGAAGAAGGTGTCTCCATTCTTTGAAGGCGGCAATAATGGCCAACAACTCTCTATTGCCCACATCGTAGTTCCTCTCAGCCGAAGACAACTGCTGGGAAAAGAAGGCACAGGGATGCAAGACATTCTTCTCACCTGTTCTCTGAGAGAGTATAGCTCCAACGGCACAGTCTGAAGCATCCACCTCTATTATGAAGGCAAGCTCGGGGTTGGGATGTACTAGGATAGGTGCAGTGGTAAATTTATCTTTTAGACGGGAAAATGCTTCCTGGGCTTGGGGAGTCCAGGAGAACCTAGACTCTTTCCGGGTAAGTTGGGTGATAGGTGACACTACCTCAGAGAAATTCCTAATGAAACGTCTATAGAAGTTGGCAAACCCGATGAAGCGCTGTACCTCCTTCACATTTCTAGGACTTGGCCAATCCTTGATGGCTTGGGTCTTGCTTCCATCCATACTAATTCCTTGTGTAGACAGTACATACCCCAGAAATTGAATTTCGGTCCTATGGAATTCACACTTTTCAAGTTTGATGTAAAGATGATTTTGTCTTAGACGTTCCAAGACCATTCTCACATGTCCATGATGTTCCTCTGTGGAGTTAGAAAAAATTAGAATATCATCCAAATAAATCACCACGAATGTATCTAGGAGATCCCTGAAGATGTCATTCACCAAGTGTTGGAAAGTGGCTGGGGCGGTACTCAGACCAAAAGGCATAACTAGATATTCAAAGTGTCCATAGCGTGACCTGAATGCAGTCTTCCATTCATCCCCAGGTCTAATACGGACTAAGTTATAGGCCCCACGAAGATCTAGTTTAGAGAAAATTTTGGCATGTCGCACTCTCTCCAATAACTCAGGGATTAAAGGCAATGGATAACTGTTTCTAATAGTAACCTTATTGAGTTCCCTATAGTCTACGCAGGGTCTCAGAGATCCATCTTTCTTCTTTACAAAGAAGATGGGTGCACCTGCAGGAGATGAAGAGGGGCGTATGAAGCCCTTGGCTAGATTTTCGTCTATGTAATCCTTTAAAGCCTTTAGCTCGGGCCCCGCCAGGGGGTAGATCTTACCAAAAGGTATCTCTGCTCCAGGCAATAATTCAATTGGACAATCATATGGATGGTGAGGAGGAAGCTGGTCAGCGTTCTTCTTGTCACATAAATCCACATAGTCCTGGTATACAGCTGGTAGTTCAGGGACTGACATGGTTCCTTTAGGAACAGAGCAAGCTGAAACTTTTGGACTCATCTGTTTCTCTGGAAAGTGTAATTCCTTGGTCTCCCAGTTAATGGTAGGATTCTGAGCCTGCAGCCATGGTAGCCCTAGAATAATGGGAAAGTGGGGAGAAGAGATAAGCATAAAGGACAGTTTCTCTTGATGATCTTTACCCATAAGAACCCTCAAAGGCTCTGTTTCCTGATCCACTGGTCCAGAGGTCAGCAGGGAGCCATCCACAGTTTCCATCTGTACTGGAGTAGCCTTCTTCACTGAACGTATCCCCTGTTTCAGAGCAAAGGAGACATCCATAAAATTTCCACTTGCCCCTGAGTCGATCATAGCAGAGCTAGACACCCAAGCTGAGTCAACCCAGAGTTTGATGGAAAGAAAGCAATGAGAATTGTTTTTCTTACAACTCAGCTGGGACACCGCTGAGGAAACTTGAAAAATGGCAGCGTTTACACAGTCAACGTCCTCAGAGGTAACGGAGTTTAAGTCCGAGAAATCAAGATCTGTTGCTGCAGATCTCTCTGGAGCCTGAGGCTCGGACCTGACAGATCCCCTCTCGCAACACTCACAGTGAATGAGTGCTGCAGTAGTCTTACGAGAACGGCTGGGGCAGTTTATAATGAAGTGCCCTGACTTACCACAATAGAAACATAGATTCTCCTTAAAACGATGTTCCTTGCGTGCATCACTAACCCGTCGTTGTAAAGAGTCTACCTGCATGGGTTCAGGTTCAGGTTCCCGTGTAATCCTACTCAAAGGTTCCTTAGCTGGAGAGGAAGGTAGGAAAAGGTTAGTGCGATTGCTTTCGAACCATCTCTCTTGCCTGCGTTCAGTCAGACGAGTATCAATACGGATGCAGTAGTTAATAAAGTCACCTAACGCAGTGGGAGGGTCGGCACGAGCAAGTTCATCCTTAATCAGTGGAGATAACCCCTTTCGAAAAATAGATTTTTTTGGCGGAACTGTCCCAGATGGTATCAAGGGCCCATCTCCTGAAATCCAAGGCATATTCAGCTACCGAGTGCTTACCTTGGCGCAAAGCTAACATGGCTGCTTCAGCTGTTGCACCTCGATTGGGGTCATCAAACACCTGCCCCATGGCTGAAATGAAAGCATCAAGATGATCCAAACATTCATCCTCAGTCTCAATCAGAGGGTTTGCCCACATCAAAGCCTTGTTGGTAAGCAACATAATTATAGTAAGCACCTTAGATCGTTCAGTGGGAAATTGTGAAGCATGTGCAGAAAAAAAAAGATTGCATTGATTAATAAATCCCCTGAATTTCTCATGTTCACCGCCAAAACGAAAAGGGGGCAACTTGGGAATCCCAGAACTCGGGGCTACGGCAGGAGCCTGGACTCGCTCCTCTAGAACCTCAATCCTGGCTCGCAAATCCTGGGCAGTCTGTCCAAACACTTGCAAACTGTGATTAGTGAGGTCCTGTAGGCTTGCAAAACGGGTCTTTATATTCTGCAAATCTGCAAGGATATTATCAGTCACTCCGCAAAGTTCCTTTATGCGGGCCTCCATTTTCCAGATCTTTTAAGACAGGAGTACTGGAAGAAGAGGAGAGGAAAAAAAAACAATAGTGTTTACCTGTGGTAACACTGGAAAACCACACAGAGAACTAGTTGTAGTCAAAAGGTCAGTATAAAATGTAATATTTATTAAAGAATATTAAAATCCAGGGATAGGGCAAAAATGAGGATGTAAATTCACATTAAACACATGGTAAGCAGGGCCATGTGGTCAAACAAACACCCACACATGGGTTAATAGATATAGTATCCAATGGATACATTTCCTATAATGGTTTACCTGCATATGCATATGATGTTTTCCAACTCGCCTTTGCTTTGTCATATATTATATTAGAGATGTTACTATATCTATTAACCCATGTGTGGGTGTTTGTTTGACCACATGGCCCTGCTTACCATGTGTTTAATGTGAATTTACATCCTCATTTTTGCCCTATCCCTGGATTTTAATATTCTTTAATAAATATTACATTTTATACTGACCTTTTGACTACAACTAGTTCTCTGTGTGGTTTTCCATATTTCTTGTAGTTGGTCTAGTTATCCATTTCAGCCCATGGTGGTGGTATATTCATTTATATAGGACATCTTTATTTGCCACCCATGTATATTGCTGGCTTCCATCTTGTTTTATTACATTCTGTGGTAACACTGCAGAGAGAAAAAAAAATTAAGGGAACTGCTCACCTGGAATGGTTGTGAGAAGTCACAACCACTATCATCACAGAAAGTTCAACCGGACATCTGATATCCACAGTTACAGCAGACAAAAAAGAGAAAGGAAAAAAAAAACAATAGTGTTTACCTGTGGTAACACTGCAGAAAAAAAAAACTTAAGGGAATTGCTCACCTGGAATGGTTGTGAGAAGTCACAACCACTGTCATCACAGAAAGTACAACCGGACATCCGATATCCACAGTTACAGCAGACACAGCCTTTCCAGACCCAGCAGACACTAACGTTTGGCTTCAGAATCTTGTAATGTAAGTAGTACAGTTCATATAGTGTCTTGTGCTTGGGTGCGATGAAAACACAGGAGTCACAGGTTTGATATAGAAGGTCTTGTATTACTTCATACAAGTGGCAATAATAGTCACACAGTTTGCAGATACAAAAGCAGGAGACACAGCAGGCCAGAGTAACTTAAGCTCAGCAATCACTCTCCACAACAGGTTCAGGATCTCTTCTCTGTTACCGTAAGTCCATGCAAACGTGGATTTATCAAAATAGCAAGGTTCCAAAGTCCACGAGTGTTCCAAGGTTCCACAATAGGAAATAACTGGAGTACAAATCCAAGGCTTCCAGGAGTCAGGTCACAGGTTCACTGCAGGCTTGATTCTGAAGCACTGATTGCTCAGCTGTGGCTGCTTAAGAAGCAAGAGGAGAGAATCAGGGCGGGAACATGCAAGCTAGAAACTCCATATTGACTGAGGGCAAGATAGCTGCAGCAAGACAGAAAGTAAAATGGCTGACGAACAAACTGAGTTTCAGGAACATGTACACAGAACCTTACACTAGTCCTGAGAAGGACCCCGATCACAACAACAGGGGACAGGATAATATAAGCCAAAACATAGTACTAGACGAACGAAACAGTACAAGGGGAAAACCAAAAAACCACCTTGCATACAAAAACTCGCACCACAACAACAGAGGGAACACCAACGGGTAAGGAGATAAATAATAAAGCGAGGAAGGGAAAAAAACCACACAAAGTACACTTCACTCCAAACTCCAAAATACCACAAGCCGCTCTGTTTGTCTGCAAGGAATGCTTTCACCGACAACTTCCCTAACAGACTGGCAGGTATTTGAAGGAGTCCCACTTCTGCAGCATTGACTGCAGCTGGGCGAGGCTGGGCCTCATCTAGCACAGAGAGAGAGAATTAACTCCCTCATTGCTGAAAAATACAAAGCACCAAAAACTCAGCTGCGAGAAGTCAGGCTGTGTAATCGTGACGATCTTCGTGGCGACACACCCGTGACAGTACCCCCCCTTCTACGAGGGACCTCCGGACCCTCAGGGCCAGGTTTATCCGGGTGAGTCGTGTGGAAGGCCTGAATTAATCGGTCTGCGTTAATATCCAACGCAGGAACCCACATCCTCTCCTCAGGACCATACCCCTTCCAATGAACCAGGTACTGAAGGGACCGGCGATTAAAGCGTGAATCGATGACTTTTGATACCTGAAACTCCAAGTTACCATTGACCACCACTGGAGGAGGAGGTAAAGGTGACGGTATCACCGGCGCCACATACCTCTTAAGCAACGATCTGTGGAACACGTTGTGAATTTTAAACATGGGGGGAGGTCAAGACGAAATGCCACCGGATTAATTATAGAACTGATCCTGTACGGCCCAATGAACCTAGGACCCAGTTTCCAGGAGGGAACCTTAAGTTTTATATTCCTGGTAGACAACCATACCCGATCGTTCACACTTAGGTCCGGACCAGACACTCTCCTCCTATCAGCCATACGTTTGTATCGGTTCCCCATAGTATTCAGATTATTCAGCACCCCTCTCCACACTGAAGCGAGTGATGACGAAAATCGTTCTTCCTCAGGAACCCCGAAGAGCCCCCCTACTGAAAGTACAAAACTGGGGGTGAAAACCATATGCCCCAAAAAACGGGGACTTACCAGTGGACTCGCTCCACCTATTATTAAGAGCAAACTCTGCCAGAGGCAAGAAAGAAGCCCAGTCCTCCTGGTTCTCTGACACAAAACACCGGAGATATGTCTCCAAGCTCTGGTTCAGACGTTCCGTCTGACCATTAGTCTGAGGATGAAAAGCCGATGAAAACGACAAATGCATCCCCCGCCGTGTACAAAATGCCTTCCAGAATTTGGACACAAACTGAGACCCCCGATCAGACACCTCATCGGAGGGTACCCGTGAAGCCTCACAATCTCCCAATGAACACCTGCGCAAGAGTTTTAGCATTAGGAAGAGCAGGAAGAGCGATGAAATGTGCCATCTTGCTGAACCTGTCCACTACAACGAGTATGACCGTTTTACCCGAAGACGGCGGGAGGTCCGTAATAGAGTCCATGGACAGATGAGTCCAAGGACGCTCCGGGATCTTCAAAGGTAAGAGGGCCCCAGACGGACGGGTATGTGGGGTCTTAGCGCGCACAAACCCCACAGGACGCGACAAAAGTTACCACCTCCCTATGTAAGTTAGGCCACCAAAACCGACGCGAGAGGAGATCCACAGTTGCTTTACACCCTGGGTGTCCTGCCAAAGCTGAGTTATGGTGTGCCTGAATCATCTTTTGTCACAACTGATCTGGAACAAACAGTCTCCCTGGAGGTCCAACAGGGGCGTCCCCCTGAGCCTCCAATACCTCCTCCTCAAGCTCAGAGCATACTGCCGACACCACCACCCCCTCCTGAAGGATAGGAACCGGGTCATCCGTATTCCCGGCCCCAGGGAAACTACGAGATAAGGCATCCGCCTTTACATTTTTTGACCCAGGACGATATGTGACGACAAAATTAAACCTGGTAAAAAACAACGACCACCTAGCTTGTCTGGGATTCAGACGTTTTGCGGACTCCAGATATAGCAGATTCTTGTGATCGGTGATGACGGTCATAGGATGGACTGCCCCCTCCAAAAAATGGCGCCACTCCTCAAAAGTCAATTTAACCCCTTCACCCCAAGGGTGGTTTGCACGTTAATGACCGGGCCAATTTTTACAATTCTGACCACTGTCTCTTTATGAGGTTATAACTCTGGAACGCTTCAACGGATCTTCACGATTCTGAGATTGTTTTCTCGTGACATATTGTACTTCATGTTAGTGGTAAAATTTCTTCGATATAACTTGCGTTTATTTTTGAAAAAAACGCAAATATGGCGAAAATTTTGAAAATTTTGCAATTTTCAAACTTTGAATTTTTATTCCCTTAAAACAGAGAAATATATCACACAAAATAGTTAAGAAATAACATTTCCCACATGTCTACTTTACATCAGCACAATTTTGGAACCAAATTTTTTTTTTGTTAGGAAGTTATAAGGGTTAAAAGTTGACCAGCGATTTCTCATTTTTACAACAAAATTTACAAAGCCATTTTTTTTAGGGACCACCTCACATTTGAAGTCACTTTGAGGGGTCTATATGGCAGAAAATACCCAAAAGTGACACCATTCTAAAAACTGCACCCCTCAAGGTACTCAAAACCACATTAAGAAGTTTATTAACCCTTCAGGTGCTTCACAGTAACTAAAGCAACGTGGAAGGAAAAAATGAATATTTTACTTTTTAGCCACAAAAATGATCTTTTACAAACTTTTTTTTTATTTTCACAGGGGTAAAAGGAGAAAATAGACAGATAAGGTTGTTATGCAATTTCTCCTGAGTACGCCAATACCCCATATGTGGGGGAAAACCACTGTTTGGGCACACGGCAGAGCTCGTAAGGGAAGGAGCGACGTTTGACTTTTTCAAACTAAAATTGGCTGGAATTTAGATTGGATGCCATGTCGCGTTTGGAGAGCCCCTGATGCGCCTAAACAGTGGAAACCCCCCACAAGTGACACCATTTTGGAAACTAGACCCCCTAAGGTACTTATCTAGATCTGTTGTGAGCACTTTGAACCCTCAAGTGTTTCACAAAAGTTTATAAAGCCTGGGTGTGAAAAAAAAAAAATCAATTTTCCACAAAAATGATTTTTTAGTCCCAAATTTTTGAATTTTCCCAAGGAAATTGGACCCCAAAAGTTGTTGTCCAATTTGTCCTGAGTACGCTGATACCCCATATGTGGGGTGGGGAAACTGTTTGGGCGCACGCAGGGCTTGGAAAGGAAGTAGTAACGTTTTGGAATGCAGACGTTAATGGGGGTCATGTTCCGTTTGCAGTGCCCCAGATGACCTAAACAGTGGAAACCCCCCACAAGTGACCCCATTTTGGAAACTAGACCCCCTAAGGAACTTATCTAGATCTTTGGTGAGCACTTTGAACCCCCAAGTGCTTCACACAAGTTTATAATGCCGGGCATGAAAATAAAAAATCCTATTTTTTTCCCACAAAAATTATCTTTTAGTCACTAATTTTTTATTTTCCAAGGGTAACAGGAGAAATTGAACACAAAGTTGTTGTACAATTTGTCCTGAGTACGCTGATACCCCATATGTGGGGGGGAACCACTGTTTGGGCGCACGGCAGAGCTCGGAATGGAAGGAGCACCATTTGACTTTTTCCAACCAAAATTGGCTGGAATTGAGTTTGGATGCCATGTTGCATTTGGAGAGCCCCTGATGTGCCTAAACAGTGAAACCCCCCACAAATGACCCCATTTGGGAAACTAGACCCCCTAAGGAACTTATCTAGATTTTTGATGAGCAATTTGAACCCCCAAGTGCTTCACACAAGTTTATAACGTAGAGTCGTAAAATTTAAAAATCATATTTTTTCCACAAAAATGATTTTTCACCCCAATTTTTATTTTTCCAAGGGTAACAAGACTCCAAAAGTTATTGTGCAATTTGTCCTGAGTGCGCTGATACCCCATATGTGGGGGTAAACCACTGTTTGGGTGCATGGCAGAGTTTGGAAGGGAAGGAGCTCCGTCTGACTTTTTCAACGCAGAATTGGCTGGACGCCATGTCGTGTTTGGAGAGCTCCTGATCTGCCTAAACAGTGGAAACCCCCATAAATGACACCATTTTGGAAACTAGACCCTCAAGGAACTTATCTAGATGTGTGGTCAATTTGAACCCCCAGTGTTCACAAGTTTATAACGTACAGCCGTAAAATTAAAAATCTTTATTTTTTTTCACAAAAATGATTTTTTCACCCCAATTTTTATTTTCCAAGGGTAACAAAAATTACCAAAAGTTATTGTGCAATTTGTCCTGAGTACGCTGATACCCAATATGTGGGGGTAAAAACACTGTATGGGTGCATGGGGTTTCGGAAGGGAAGGTAGCGCGTTTTGATTTGCAGACTGCATGAATGGCTGGGGACGTCATGTCGTTTTGGAGAGCCCTGATCGCCTAAACAGTGGAAACCCCCAAAATGACCCCATTTTGGCAAACTAGACCCCACAAGGAACTTATCTAGATGTGTGGTGAGCACTTTGAACCCCAAAGTGTTTCACTAAAGTTTATAACGCTACAGCCGTAAAATAAAAAATCTTTTTTTTTTTACAAAAATGATTTTTTCGCCCCCAATATTTTATTTTCACAAGGGTAACAGAGAAATTGGACCAAAAGTTGTTGTCCAATTTGTCCTGAGTACGCTGATACCCAATATGTGGGAGAAAACTACTGATGGGCACACGTCGGGCTCGGAAGGGAAGTAGTGACGTTTTGGATTGCAGACTTTGATGGAATGGTCTGGGTGCGTCATGTCACATTTGGAGAGCCCCTGATGCACCTAAACAGTGGAAACCCCCACAAGTGACCCCATTTTGGAAATAGACCCCACAAGGAACTTATCTAGATGTGTGGTGAGCACTTTGAACCCATGAAGTGCTTCACAGAAGTTTATAACGCACAGCCGTAAAAATAAAAAATCTTTTTTTTTTTTGCAAAAATATTTTTTCGCCCCAATATTTTATTTTACAAGGGTAACAGGAGAAATTGGACCCCAAAAGTTGTTGTCCAATTTGTCCTGAGTACACTGATACCCAATATGTGGGAGAAAACTACTGTATGGGGCACGTTGGGGCTCGGAAGGGAAGTAGTGACGTTTTGGATTGCAGACTTTGATGGAATGGTCTGGGGCGTCATGTCGCATTTGGAGAGCCCCTGATGCGCCTAAACAGTGGAAATTCCCAACAAGTGACCCCATTTTGGAAAATAGACCCCACAAGGAACTTATCTAGGTGTGTGGTGAGCGCTATGAAGCCCCAAGTGCTTCACAGAAGTTTATAATGTACAGCCGTAAAAACAAAAAAATATATTTTTTTTGTACAAAAATGATATTTTCGCCCCCAGTTTTTTATTTTCCCAAGGGTAACAGAAGAAATAGGACAAATTGCACAATAACTCTTGGGGTCCAGAGTACGCTGATACCCCATATGTGGGATAAACTACTGTTTGGACGCATGGCAGAGCTCAGAAGTGAAGGAGCACCGTTTGACTTTTTCAACGCAGAATTGGCTGGAATTGAGATCAGACGCCATGTCACATTTGGAGAGCCCCTGATGTGCCTAAACAGCGGAAACCCCCCAATTCTAACTCCAACCCTAACCCCAACACACCCCTAACCTAGTCCCAACCCTAACCACAAACCTAACCCTAACACACCCCTAATCCCAACCCTAACCTAATCCTAACTTTAGCGCCAACCCTAACCCTAACTTTAGCCGCAACCCTAACCCTAACCCTAATGGGAAAATGGAAATAAATACATTTTTTTAATTTTATTATTTTTCCCTAACTAAGGGGGTGATAAAGGGGGGTTTGATTTACTATTTATAGCGGGTTTTTATGATTGGTGTCACGCTAAAAGACGCTTTTTATTGCAAAAATAGTTTTTTGCATCGCCACATTTTGAGAGCTATAATTTTTGCATATTTTGGCCCACAGAGTCATGTGAGGTCTTATTTTTTGCGGTACGAGGTGACGTTTTTATTGGTACCATTTTTGAGCAGGTGACATTTTTTGATCGCTTTTTATTTCGATTTTTGGGAGGTTAGAATGAACAAAAATCAGCAATTCATGAATTTCTTTTGGGGGAGGCGTTTTTATTGTTCCGCGTGTGGTAAAATTGATAAAGCAGTTTTATTCTTCGGGTCAGTACGATTATGGCGATACCTCATTTATATCATTTTTTTATGTTTTGGCGCTTTTATAGAATAAAAACAATTTTATATAAAAAATAATTATTTTTGCATCGCTTTATTCTGTGAGCTATAACTTTTTTATTTTTTCACTGATGATGCTGTATGGCGGCTCGTTTTTTGCGGGACAAGATGACGTTTTCAGCGGTACCATGTTTATTTATATCGGTCTTTTTGATCGCGCGTTATTCCACTTTTTGTTCGGCGGTATGATGATAAAGCATTGATTTTTTGCTTCGTTTTTTTTTTATTTTTTTTTAAGGGGTTCACTAAAGAGGTTAACTAGTGGGACAGTTTTATAGGGGGGGTCGTTACGGACGCGGCGATACCAAATATGTGTACTTCTATTGTTTTGTTTTTTTTATTTACAGGAAGAAATGAATTTATTGGGGAATATTTTTTTTTTTTTAAATTTATTTTGGATTTTTTTTTTACACATGTTTATTTTTATTTTTTTAACTTTTTTACTTTGTCCCAGGGTGGGACATCACAGTATTTTATCAGATCGCTGGTGTGACAGTGTGCACAGCACTCTTTTACACCAGCGATCGCACAGGCATAGATGCAGGCTTCTCAGTGCCTGCTCTCGGCAGGCACTGAGGTAGCCGCCTCCCTCCAGGACCCCGGCGCCATCTTGGATCCGGGTCCTGGGAGGGAGGAAGCCCTCAGAACAGCACGATCACATCGCGCTGGTCTGAGGGTCTCAGGGGGGCGCGCAGGGAGCCCCCACCCTGCGCGATCCTCCCCTGTGCCCCCAGTACACCGCGATCATGTTTGATCACGGTGTGCTAGGGGTTAATGTGCCGGGAGCGGTCCGTGACCGCTCCTGACACACAGTCACGGGTGTCAGCTGTGATAATCAGCTGACACCCGGCGGCGATTAGCTGCGCTCCCCTCAGGAGCGCAGCTGATCGCCTATGACTTACTATCCCGTCCATGGGCAGAATGGCACGGGTTTTATGGACGGGATAGTACGTCTAATGTCAGAGAGGGGTTAATGGCCAAGAGTTCCCTATTGCCGACATCGTAATTCCTCTCTGCGGACGACAATTTTTTAGAGAAAAAGGCGCAAGGATGCCACTTACCAGGGGACGAACCCTGTGACAATACTGCTCCCACCCCTACCTCGGAAGCGTCTGCCTCTACAGTGAACGGCTGTGACGCATCAGGTTGAATGAGTATGGGTGCCGAGGCAAAACATTTCTTCAAGGAGGAGAATGCTTGACAAGCCTTGTCAGACCACCTAGAAAAATCCGTCCCTTTTTTTGTCATGTCTGTGAGAGGTTTAACCATGGACGAGAAATTACGAATAAATTTCCGGTAATAATTAGCAAACCCCAGGAAACGTTGTAGTGCCTTAAGATTCTCTGGCAGATCCCACTCAAGAAATGCCCGCACTTTCCAAGGGTCCATACGAAAACCGGATGCTGACACCAGGAAGCCTAAAAACTGGAGTTCCTGTACGACGAACACACACTTTTACCATTTGGCGTACAGTTTATTATCCCGCAAGATCTGTAACACCTGCCTAACATGCTCCTGATGAGACACAAGATCCGGCGAGTAAATTAAGATATCATCCAGATATATGACAACAAACTGTCCCACCAGGCGGCGAAAAATGTCATTTACAAAGTGTTGGAACACCGCCGGGGCATTAGTCAGACCGAATGGCATGACAAGGTTCTCATAATGCCCCTCCGGAGTGTTAAACGCCGTCTTCCACTCATCCGCCTCCTTCATCCTAATCAGATTGTACGCCCCCGAGATCCAACTTAGAGAACCATTTGGCGCCCACGATCTGATTGAAGAGATCGGGAATAAGTGGGAGCGGATACGGATCTCGGACCGTAATCCGATTAAGTTCACGGAAATCCAGGCAAGGGCGTAGGCCTCCATCTTTCTTCTTCACAAAGAAGAACCCCGCGGCCACCGGGGAAGATGAAGGTCTAATATGCCCCTTAGCCAGACTTTCAGAAATATAATCCTTCATGGCCTGCCTCTCTGGACCAGATAGGTTATACAACCTAGATTTAGGTAACTTGGCCTCAGGGAGCAGTTTTACAGAACAGTCATACACGCGATGAGGAGGTAGTTCCTGACACCCTTTCTCCGAGAATACATCCTCAAAGTCCGCCAGAAATGGAGGTAAGACCTAGGAGTGACCGCACCGATGACCGTATTCATGCAGTTTTTATTACAGAATTCACTCCATTGGCTTATCTCTCTGGATTGCCAATTAATAACAGGGTTATGCTTAGTTAACCAAGGAAGGCCCAACACTATAGGAGTGGGAAGACCCTCCAACACGTAACAAGACAACAGTTCTTTATGTATCGCTCCCACTTTAAGTTTTACGTTATGCACAGCTTGCAAAAAACTTCCCTGACCCAGAGGCCTGGCGTCGATCGAGAATATGGGGATGGGTTTAGCCAACACACTCAATCACATACCTTGAACCCGGGCAAACCGAGCATCCACCAGATTAGCCCGGCCCCACTATCCAGAAGAACAGATATCCTCTCAGTTCTCGTACCCACCACCACCTCCGCCGGTACGAGAAACTGAGACGAACCTAGGGATGAAATACCTACTCCAAAATTGCCGTCCACCACACAACCTGGGATCAATAGTTTTCCGACGACCCTTTATTCTGCAAAGGACGGGATGGACACCCCCAATAAAATGTCCCTTTCTCCCGCAGAAGAAACACCTTCCTGTCTTGTGGCGCACTGCCGGTCCCCTCCCCCGAAATGATGTCCCTCCTAATTGCATAGGCTCCTCTGAACTGACCAGGGGAACCTTCATATAAGGGACCCTTGAAGAAGGTGGAGTCATCACAGGGGCGGAGTTACCCCGCACCTCTCCCGAAGCCGTCTGTCAATGCGAATAGCAAGGGCCATAGCGGCTTCCAGTGACGCGGGAGGGTCATACTGTGCCAACACATCCTTTAATTTGTCAGATAAACCTTGACAAAACTGGCTCCTAAAAGCCGGGTCATTCCACTGGGTGTCCGTAGCCCACCTACGGAACTCCGAACAGAATTCCTCCGCCGGACGATCTCCCTGCTGGATCCTATGTAACTTAGATTCAGCAAGGGAGATCCGATCCGGGTCATCATATACGAGACCCAGAGCAACAAAAAACTTATCCACTGACTGGAGAGCCGGGGAGCCCGGGGGAAGAGAGAACGCCCATGATTGTGGGTCCCCTTGTAGGAGCGAGATGATAATTCCCACCCTTTGTTCTTCACTCCCCGATGACCGAGGCCGCAGCCGAAAATACAATTTACATGCCTCCCGGAAAACAAAAAACTTGTCCCACCCCCAGTGAACCTGTCAGGGAGAGCTACTTTAGGTTCTGGTCCGGCTTGCTCCGGGGGATACAAAACCTTGGACTTAATGTCCGCCAGCTCCATGGACAAACTCTGCAACTGCCGAGCAAGACTGGCTACTGGATCCATGGTAGCTGGAGAGAATCTTTTGTCGGTTCGGTGAAAATGTCACGCAGTCTCTGCGTACAGGAGGTCAGGGGCCTAAGCTGACCCTAAGCTGGGGCCCTAACTAATCCCTCTACCTGGAGGTACTGTTAAAGGTACAGAGGTCCAGGCCGCCAGCGTAACCCCTATCTCCTGAGGATCCCTGAACCTCAGTAATCTAGTCCTGAGAAGGACCCCGATCACAACAACAGGGGACAGGATAATATAAGCCAAAACACAGTACTAGACGAACGAGACAGTACAAGGGGAAAACCAAAAAACCACCTTGCATACAAAAACTCGCACCACAACAACAGAGGGAACACCAACGGGTAAGGAGATAAATAATAAAGCGAGGAAGGGAAAAAACCACACAAAGTACACTTCACTCCAAACTCCAAAATACCACAAGCCGCTCTGTTTGTCTGCAAGGAATGCTTTCACCGACAACTTCCCTAACAGACTGGCAGGTATTTGAAGGAGTCCCACTTCTGCAGCATTGACTGCAGCTGGGCGAGGCTGGGCCTCATCTAGCACAGAGAGAGAGAATTAACTCCCTCACTGCCGAAAAATACAAAGCACCAAAAACTCAGCTGCGAGAAGTCAGGCTGTGTAATCGTGACGATCTTCGTGGCGACACACCCGTGACACTGTGTGTACTCAGGGTTGAGCTGCAAGCCTGTACTGGATGGGGAGTGGAGTGAACGTACTACATATTCCTTATGCGACCCAGCTAAGAAACCTGGGCGAGATATACACCCCGTCCAGTACGCACCCCTTCACTGTCTCACAAATGGAAATTTGTATTATAATTTTGCAGGCTTGACCAATTTGAATTAATCACGTAGTAGTGATCTGGCATCACACAACATGCATTACATTACCAGCATTTTTCTTTTAACTCTTCAAAAATTGAAACAACTCGAAATGGTATGGTAAAATGCTAATCTGTTGAATCCCCCACTGTGGCTCCTTCTGGTCTCTATAATGTATGTAAAACATGTAAATTCTGGCACAAAAGAAAGAACAGTGGGAGAATTTGCAGGTGAGTATTGTAGTCTTAAGATCATGTTACTACTGCTGTAGCCAATCACTCATTACATTGGCTTTGTTGATGTAGACATCATGAGCCACTGAGCCCAGTGATTGTCTGCAGCAGTTACATATACTACAGTCATGACATCACTGTTGCAGCCTGTCAACATAAAACGAAGCAGCAGAGGTAGGCAGGAGGTACAACTGGACATGAGGAGGCTGAGGTTATTTGATTTGCTATTTTTCAAAACTGTAACCATCACTGGATTTGGACAAAATTGTCATCAATACAGTAGTCAGGAGATAACCAACTTCAAGCCCAAAGTGGTACGGAAGCGCAATAAAGTAGAAAGAATAATCAAATTATCTAAGAGTAAAATCAAGAATGGCATCAAAGGGTTAATAAATTAAAGTAAAACAAACTAGGTTAATAATACAGAGTTAAATCATATAGTTAGTAAGGTTACTAGATTAGTACTACCAATACAATAACTGTGAAAGGAATGAAGATTTACATAGGACCCAATGAACCCCCTTTGACCATTGAGTCCATGTTTTAATGGGTCCAGAGGACAGCTCCAGTGATTGGCCAGCCAGCAGGATTCAGACTGAGTTTTACAACTGCCATTACTATCTGGCTGGCTCACATCCGCTTAATAGAAGGGGAGAGCACTACTTCACAAGGGGATCTCATTCTTCATTTAACCTTCTGTGCAAGAAGCTGTCACAATCCATTTTTGGATTTGTGGCAGCTCTGGTTCCATTTTTGTCAGGGTCTGTCACCTACAGTACAGACCAAAAGTTTGGACACACCTTCTCATTTAAAGATTTTTCTGTATTTTCATGACTATGAAAATTGTACATTCACACTGAAGGCATCAAAGCTATGAATTAACACATGTGGAATTATATACTTAACAAAAAAGTGTGAAACAACTGAAAATATGTCTTATATTCTAGGTTCTTCAAAGCACCCCATCACTCTCCTTATTGGTCAAATAGCCCTTACACAGCCTGGAGGTGTGTTTGAGGTCATTGTCCTGTTGAAAAATAAATGATGGCCCAACTAAACGCAAATTGGATGAAATAGCATGCCGCTGCAAGATGCTGTGGTAGCCATGCTGGTTTAGTATGCCTTCAATTTTGAATAAATCCCCAACAGTGTCACCAGCAAAGCACCCCCACACCATCACACCTCCTCCTTTATGCTTTATGGTGGG
>JARQOD010000001.1:264866410-264934630 GCA_033576555.1 Oophaga sylvatica
TGGTCAAACTGAGAGAACAAACCAGACATTGGAGACTTATCTAAGATGCTTTGTGTCTGCTGATCAGGATGACTGGGTCTCTTTTTTGCCTTTGGCTGAGTTTGCTCTTAATAATAGGGCTAGCTCTGCCACTTTGATGTCTCCGTTTTTCTGTAATTCTGGGTTTCACCCTCGATTTTCTTCAGGACAGACGGAGGCTTCTGTCTGTCCAGGTGTTGACTCTGTTGTGGAGCGTATGCAACAGATTTGGGACCAGGTAGTGGAGAGGTTGTCCCTCTCTCAGGAGAAGGCTCAGCGGTTTGCTAACCGGCATAGGACTGATGGTCCTCGGTTTAAAGTGGGGGACTTGGTCTGGTTGTCCTCAAAGAATATTCCTATGAGAGTAGCATCTCCTAAATTTAAGCCTAGGTTCATTGGACCTTATACGATCATGGAGATTATTAATCTTGTTTCTTTTCGTTTGCTTCTTCCAGGGACATTTAAGATCCATAACGTGTTCCACAAGTCCTTGTTGAAGAGGTTTGTTGAGCCAGTGGTTCCTGCTGCTGTGCCTCCTGACCCTGTTTTGGTTGAGGGCAATCTGGAGTATGTGGTTGAGAAAATATTGGATTCTCGTTTTTCTAGACGGAGACTCCAGTATTTGGTTAAATGGAGAGGTTATGGTCAGGAAGACAATTCTTGGGTGTTTGCTTCGGACATCCATGCTAGGAGACTTATCCGTGCGTATCATAGAGCTCATCTTGACCGACCTAGTTGCTCAAATGAGGGTTCGGTGACCCCTCCTCACGGGGGGGTACTGTTGTGAATGGGTTTGAGATGAGTTCTGAGCAGAGGCTCCCTCTGGTGGTTACAAGCGGTACTAGTGAAGATTGTGAGGACTGGGAATCAGGTGTTACTGACTGGTCTTATATAAGGGAGTCATTTTCCCATCAGGGTTGCCGGTGATCAATTGTTCTGGTCTGAATCCTTCTTTCCAGTTTCCCTTGTAGCCTGCTGTGTCGTGTCTGCATCTCCTGCTATCAGATAAGACATTTTCTTCTTTTGTGTTTGTGCTATATTTTTGCATTTTGTCCTGCACTTCTGTGGGGGCCTTCAGGGTCCCCTCCGGGGGCTTTTGCCTCTCAGTTTGGTACAGCCACTGAGTTTTGTACTTTTGCTTTTTCCAGTTTTTTCAGTGGCTGCTGTTTTGATTTTGTTACACCAGAGAACTAATTTAGGTGGTAGAGGTCGTGTGATCTCAGGTGATTTTGAAATTAGTAGAGTTGGTGCTTTTCAGGGTTTTCTGGGATTGCAGTAAGTACCCTTCCTATCCTTTTCTATTTAGATAGTTTGGGCCCCAGCGTTTGCTCATACTATTTTCTTTCTGTGTCAGTATTTCCTCTTGTCTAACCACCATTACATGTTTGGGGGCTTTCTATTATCTTTGGGGTTCTGCTCCGGGGCAGATAGCTTTCCTATTTCTATCTTTAGGTGTAGTTAGTTTCTCAGGCTGTGACGAGGCGTCTAGGACCAACGTAGGAACGCTCCACGGCTGCCTCTAGTTGCGGTGGTTAGTCAGGGTACTGCAATCTCATAGATTCCAACTGCTCTGGTGTATTGCCTTTTTTACCTGCACTCCTCAGCTACCGAAACATAACACCTCTGGCAGTGGATGCTCTTCTGTTAAAGTGGGATTTCAATCTAGCCTACGCCTTCCCTCCCTTGTCCTTACTCCCCCTAGTATTGAGGAAGGTCAGGAAGGACAGGGCGAGGGTAATAGTAGTCGCTCCCTTCTGGCCCAGGAGGGCATGGTTTTCAAGTCTCAGGAACATGTCGATAGCCGACCCTTGGATCCTGCCAGATATTCCCGATCTGCTCTCCCAGGGTCCAGTCTACCATCCTCGAGTAGCGGGCCTCCACCTGACGGCGTGGATTTTGAACGGTCGCTGCTGAGAGATGAGGAGTTTTCTGCTAATGTAATTAATACTCTCCTTAAGAGCAGAAAAGAGGTTACAACTAGAATCTACGCTAGGACTTGGAAAAAATTTCTCCAGAGCTCGGGGGTGGTAGCAGGGGACCCAACACCGATAACCCAGATTCTAGAATTCCTACAAAAGGGTCTGGACTTAGGTCTCTCCACAAGCACCCTTAAGGTGCAGGTTTCAGCTTTGGGAGCACTCTTCAGTTGCAACATCGCCAATAATTACTGGGTCAGTAGATTCATTAAGGCTGCGGGTAGGTCGAGACCCATAGTGAAGAACAGAATCATGCCATGGGATTTGAACCTTGTTCTCACTGCTTTAACAGAGCCCCCTTTTGAACCTATATCAGCAGCATCAATAAAAATTCTTTCCCTAAAAACCGCCTTCTGGTAGCATTAACTTCGGCTAGGAGGGTAAGTGACATCCAGGCACTATCTAGACTGTCTCCTTACACTCGGGTCCTGAATGACAGAATAATACTTAGACCTGATCCGGCATACCTACCTAAGGTGTCTTCCGCTTTCCACAGAACACAGGAAATTGTTCTCCCTTCGTTCATCCCTAATCCATCTAATCAAAAAGAGATAAAACTCCATACTTTAGATGTTAGAAGATGTCTCCTGCAATATTTGGCAGTCACTGATCCCTGGAAAAGGGACAATGCATTGTTTGTCTCTTTTCAGTGAATTAACAAAGGCCGCAGAATAACAAAAAGCTCATTGGCCAGATGGATTAGGGAAGCAATTTCTCTGGCATACACCTCGAGGGGCAAGCCGGCACCTGAGAGGCTAAGGGCGCATTCCACCCGAGCTGTGGCGACTTCATGGGCAGAGAGGGCAGAAGTCTCGATTGACCAGATATGTAAGGCAGCTACGTGGTCTTCTCCACACACGTTTTACACTCATTATAGGTTAGATTTGGGTGTTTCCTCAGACCTTTACTTCGGACTAAGGGTGCTGCAGGCTGTAGTCCCTCCCTAAGTAGTTATTACTTCTGTAATTCTCTCTGTAGTGCTGTCATGGACGTTCGAATAAAGTCTTAGTTACTTACCGTTAACGGTATTTTTCTAAGTCCATGACAGCACCCTTAGATTCCCACCCGTATTCTATGTGCACTTCTTCCTCTTATATACTCCACATGTAATAAACAATTGATTAATGTTACTGTGTGATGCATACATTTTTTGCTGTATACCATTTAACCTGGCTAGTCCTCTTATGCTCTGTAATCCAACTGATGCGTGGGAGAGGTGCCGCCCTTTTTGTATCTGTAGGTTTCCTGTTCCTAAGGGGCGGATCCCCTCTCTCTGTAGTGCTGTCATGGACTTTGAAAAATACCGTTAACGGTAAGTAACTAAGACTTTCATTGCCGACAGTTGCTTCAAAAAATGCAGTAAAATTTTTAAAAAATCACATTTTTCCACAAAAATGTTCTTTCAGCCCCAATTTTTTTATTTTCACGAGAGTAATAGGAGAGAATGGACCCCAAAAATTGTTGTGCAATTTCCCCTGAGTACGCCAATATCTCATATATGATGGAAAACTACTGTTTGGGTGCACGGCAGGGCTCGAAAGGGTAGAAGTGACGGTTTGGAGCACAGACTTTGATGGAATGGTTTGCACGCACCACGTTTGGAGAGCCCCTGATGTTCCTAAACAGTGGAAACCCCCCCACATGTGGAAACTAGACTCACCAAGGAATTTATCTAGATATGTGGTGAGCAACTTAAAGTCCCAGGTGCTTCACAAAATTTTATATCGTTGAGCTGTGAAAATAGAAAAAATGTGGAGTGCCGACTTTGAGGGAATGATCTGCTCGCGCCATGTCGCGTTTGGAGAGCCCTTAATGTGCCTAAACAGTGGAAATCCCAAGTGACCCCATTTTGGAAACTACATACCTCAAAGAATTGTCTAAAGGCATAGTTATAGTAATGATATTAATGCTTTTGGTTTTACTGGTGTATGAATTTATAATGTTTGGCATGTGTGAGTTGTGCAGAGTACAGCAGATTATAAAAGTAGTGTCAACAGGGTAAAAACAAATTTTATTAATTTATGGATGTGTGGTATGCTTTGAAGCAATCCTTAATGCAAAGGCCAGAGCTCTCAGGGCAGGTTTCTCAATGGTACATTGTGTCTTTTCGTATTCCCCTCTTGGAGCATATTCTGCACCTTTTTGTGATCTTACCTTCTTCACTGTTTGGGGAACGTGTGCTAGTAAATATTGATCTGGGACAAAACGGGCACCATCACTTTCAGAAGTACTGGGACCCTTACCTTCCTAAGTGCCAAACATTAGGGCCTTGGGGACTACCTCCTGAAACTTAAGGAAGGTCCCCGTATTGCCTGCAGATTGAAACAGCACAAAAGCATTGTACAATGCCATCTGTACAATGTGCACGGCCAATTTTTTGTACCATACTTTAGCTTTTCAGACATCACTCACTAACACTGCCACATACGCTCCCTTAATGCATTAGCTGTAAATTTACTCGGCGCTAACTAGTCTTTTTTTGAAAAAGAAAAACAGACGTCACTAACACTACAACGTATGCTCTAATGCACTAGCTAAAAATTTACTCAGCACCAATCATCATGTCACATGTTTGTTTTTTTAAACTTTATTGTGACGTCACTGTTAAGAATAAAGTATTTTAATGAAATAAAACACAACACGGTTTGCCATCTTTATTGCACGCCCAATCCATGCGAAGCCCTTGGTCTCCTATAATAAAAAGTAAAAAATTAAACCAACCATATACTCCCTGGCTGACGCAGTCCAATTAATAACGAGTGTCCCACGACAATTTCCCCTATAGAACAGTGACATCAGGTGATGTCACTGCTCTATAGGGCCTCCATTGACACACTGACAGGAGACAATGGCTCCTGCAGTGCATCACTGAGGTTACCTGAGTTCATTCACTTAACGGCAATGCTGCGTGAGAATCTTCTCACCCAGCATTGCCGATGAGAGAATGAACTTAAGTGACCTCACTCTCTCCCGGTGGTGGAGGGATATACACCGCGGAGGATTACCTCTGCTGTCAGTGCATCGTGGAGGCCGTGTAGAGCACTGACTGTAATGTATGTGGTACAGTTCATATAGCGTCTTGTGCTTGGGTGCGATGAAAATACATGAGACACAGGTTTGATATAGAAAGTCTTGTATTACTTCATACAAGTTGGCAAAAATAGTCACACAGTTTGCAGACACAGAAGCAGGAGACACAGCAGGCCAGAGTAATCTAAGCTCAGCAATCACTCTCCACAACAGGTTCAGGATCTTCTTCTCTGTTACCGTAAGTCCATGCAAACGTGGGTCTTTCAAAGAGCAGGGTTCAGAGTCCACAAGTGCTTCAGAGTTCCTCAGTAGGAATAGCTGGAGTACAAGGTCCAAGGCTTTAGGAGTCAGGTCACAGGTTCACTGCAGGCTAGATTCTGAAGCACTGATTGCTCAGCTGTGGCTGCTTAAGAAGCAAAAGGAGAGAATCAGGGCGGGAACATGCAAGCTGGAAACTCCATTTTGACTGATGGCAAGATAGCTGCAGCAAGACAGAAAGTAAAATGGCTGACGAACAAACTGAGTTTCAGGAACATGTACACAGAACCTTACATTACTCCCCCCTTAGGGACAACCTCCGGATGACCTCAGGCCAGGCTTGTGTGGGTACCTCTGATGAAACTGACGAAGCAAGCGAGGAGCATTAACGTTATTGACTGGTTCCCATGAGTTGTCCTCCACTGGGTAGCCCTGCCATTTAATCAGATATTGTAACTGATTTCTATACAACCTGGAATCTAAAATCCTTTCCACCACAAATTCTTCCTGACCATCGACTAGCACTGGGTCAGGGCAAGGAGAAGAACGTCCAGGAAACGTATTGGGTGTCGCAGCCTTTAGTAGGGATACATGAAAGACAGGGTGAATTCTCATAGTTCTGGGCAGTTGAAGACGACAAGCAACGGCACTTATAATTTTACTGATTTTATAGGGTCCAATGTACTTATGTCCCAACTTAGACGATGGAATCCTTAACTTAAGATTTCTGGTTGACAGCCAGACCAAGTCTCCTACCTTGAAAGCTGGTGCAGGTTTACAAAATTTATCTGCTGCTTTCTTGTACCTTTCCTGAGCCGATTCCAGATTCTCCTTTAGAAGATCCATATTCTTCTGTAAAGACGTGATTCTTTCAGCCACTGCTGGTAAAGGCGTTTCTATGGGAAATCGTGGTAGAATGTTAGGATGATAACCTAGATTAGAGTAAAAAGGAGACTGCTTAGTGGAGGCACTCTGAGAGTTGTTATACGAGAACTCAGCTAATGGAAGTAGATCCACCCAATCATCCTGTAGGTGGCAGATAAAGCAGCGGAGATACTGCTCCAGGGTTTGATTGGTTCGTTCGGTCTGTCCATTAGTCTGGGGATGAAAAGCAGAAGAAAGGTTTACTTTAATGTCCAATGCTGCACAGAAATTTTGCCAAAACCTAGAAGTGAATTGCACCCCCGATCCGAAATAACCTCATCCGGTACTCCATGTAAGCGAAACACATCTTTAATCATCAAATCTGATGTCTGTTTTGCAGTGGGTAAGCCGACACAAGGGATAAAATGAGCTGCCTTTGTTAGACGGTCAACCACCACTAGAATGGTGTTCTTCCCTTGAGAGGTTGGTAACTCCACAATGAAGTCCATAGAAATGGATCCCCACGGGCGGGACGGGGTGGGAAGAGGCTGTAACAGACCAGTTGGTGAGGAGCGAGGTGTTTTGCATCTTGCACAGACTTCACATGAAGTGACATAGTTTAAAACATCCTTCCTGCAAGTGGGCCACCAAAAGAAACGAGAGAGAAATTCCTGTGTCTTTAGAATTCCTCTATGCCCAGCTATCTTGGAATCGTGAATGAGTTGCAATACTCTCAATCTGACTGTTTCAGGAATATACAGGCGTTGTCCCTGAATCCACACACCATTCTTAAAGACAAGACTTACGTCCCTTGGGGGTTGTGCCAAAAAGGAATCCGCATGGTATGCTTCCTTGATGTCCTTAAGTAGGTCTTGATTATGAATTACTCCTAGGAATCTAGAGTCAGGAAGAATAGTCTTAGGAGGAGTAATTGGACGTGTCTCTGCTGAGTAAATCCTAGAGAGTGCATCAGCCTTTCCATTGTGCGATCCTGGTCTATAAGAAATGATAAAATTAAATTGGTTTAAGAAAAGATTCCAGCGAGCCTGGCGAGGAGTCAGGCACTTAGCCGACCTGATAAACTCAAGGTTACGATGGTCTGTCAGGACGACTATTTGCTGTGCAGCTCCCTGAAGAAGGTGTCTCCATTCTTTGAAGGCGGCAATAATGGCCAACAACTCTCTATTGCCCACATCGTAGTTCCTCTCAGCCGAAGACAACTGCTGGGAAAAGAAGGCACAGGGATGCAAGACATTCTTCTCACCTGTTCTCTGAGAGAGTATAGCTCCAACGGCACAGTCTGAAGCATCCACCTCTATTATGAAGGCAAGCTCGGGGTTGGGATGTACTAGGATAGGTGCAGTGGTAAATTTATCTTTTAGACGGGAAAATGCTTCCTGGGCTTGGGGAGTCCAGGAGAACCTAGACTCTTTCCGGGTAAGTTGGGTGATAGGTGACACTACCTCAGAGAAATTTCTAATGAAACGTCTATAGAAGTTGGCAAACCCGATGAAGCGCTGTACCTCCTTCACATTTCTAGGACTTGGCCAATTCTTGATGGCTTGGGTTTTGCTTCCATCCATACTAATTCCTTGTGTAGACAGTACATACCCCAGAAATTGAATTTCGGTCCTATGGAATTCACACTTTTCAAGTTTGATGTAAAGATGATTTTGTCTTAGACGTTCCAAGACCATTCTCACATGTCCATGATGTTCCTCTGTGGAGTTAGAAAAAATTAGAATATCATCCAAATAAATTACCACGAATGTATCTAGGAGATCCCTGAAGATGTCATTCACCAAGTGTTGGAAAGTGGCTGGGGCGGTACTCAGACCAAAAGGCATAACTAGATATTCAAAGTGTCCATAGCGTGACCTGAATGCAGTCTTCCATTCATCCCCAGGTCTAATACGGACTAAGTTATAGGCCCCACGAAGATCTAGTTTAGAGAAAATTTTGGCATGTCGCACTCTCTCCAATAACTCAGGGATTAAAGGCAATGGATAACGGTTTCTAATAGTAACCTTATTGAGTTCCCTATAGTCTACGCATGGTCTCAGAGATTCATCTTTCTTCTTTACAAAGAAGATGGGTGCACCTGCAGGAGATGAAGAGGGGCGTATGAAGCCCTTGGCTAGATTTTCGTCTATGTAATCCTTTAAAGCCTTTAGCTCGGGCCCCGCCAGGGGTAGATCTTACCAAAAGGTATCTCCGCTCCAGGCAATAATTCAATTGGACAATCATATGGACGGTGAGGAGGAAGCTGGTCAGCGTTCTTCTTGTCACATAAATCCACATAGTCCTGGTATACAGCTGGTAGTTCAGGGACTGACATGGTTCCTTTAGGAACAGAGCAAGCTGAAACTTTTGGACTCATCTGTTTCTCTGGAAAGTGTAATTCCTTGGTCTCCCAGTTAATGGTAGGATTCTGAGCCTGCAGCCATGGTAGCCCTAGAATAATGGGAAAGTGGGGAGAAGAGATAAGCATAAAGGATATTTCTCTTGATGATCTTTACCCATAAGAACCCTCAAAGGCTCTGTTTCCTGATCCACTGGTCCAGAGGTCAGCAGGGAGCCATCCACAGTTTCCATCTGTACTGGAGTAGCCTTCTTCACTGAACGTATCCCCTGTTTCAGAGCAAAGGAGACATCCATAAAATTTCCACTTGCCCCTGAGTCGATCATAGCAGAGCTAGAAACCCAAGCTGAGTCAACCCAGAGTTTGATGGAAAGAAAGCAATGAGAATTGTTTTTCTTACAACTCAGCTGGGACACCGCTGAGGAAACTTGAAAAATGGCAGCGTTTACACAGTCAACGTCCTCAGAGGTAACGGAGGTTAAGTCCGAGAAATCAAGATCTGTTGCTGCAGATCTCTCTGGAGCCTGAGCTTCGGACCTGACAGATCCCCTCTCGCAACACTCACAATGAATGAGTGCTGCAGTAGTCTTACGAGAACGGCTGGGGCAGTTTATAATGAAGTGCCCTGACTTACCACAATAGAAACATAGATTCTCCTTAAAACGATGTTCCTTACTTGCATCACTAACCCGTCATTGTAAAGAGTCTACCTGCATAGGTTCAGGTTCCCGTGTAATCCTACTCAAAGGTTCCTTAGCTGGAGAGGAAGGTAGGAAAAGGTTAGTGCGATTGCTTTCGAACCATCTCTCTTGCCTGCGTTCAGTCAGACGAGTATCAATACGGATGCAGTAGTTAATAAAGTCACCTAACGCAGTGGGAGGGTCGGCACGAGCAAGTTCATCCTTAATCAGTGGAGATAACCCCTTTCGAAAAATAGATTTTTTGGCGGAACTGTCCCAGGTGGTATCAAGGGCCCATCTCCTGAACTCCAAGGCATATTCAGCTACCGAGTGCTTACCTTGGCGCAAAGCTAACATGGCTGCTTCAGCTGTTGCACCTCGATTGGGGTCATCAAACACCTGCCCCATGGCTGAAATAAAAGCATCAAGGTGATTCAAACAATCATCCTCAGTCTCAATCAGAGGGTTTGCCCACATCAAAGCCTTGTTGGTAAGCAACATAATTATAGTAAGCACCTTAGATCGTTCAGTGGGAAATTGTGAAGCATGTGCAGAAAAAAAAAGATTGCATTGATTAATAAATCCCCTGAATTTCTCACGTTCACCGCCAAAACGAAAAGGGGGCAACTTGGGAATCCCAGAACTCGGGGCTACGGCAGGAGCCTGGACTCGCTCTTCTAGAACCTCAATCCTGGCTCGCAAATCCTGGGCAGTCTGTCCAAACACTTGCAAATTGTGATTAGTGAGGTCCTGTAGGCTTGAAAAACGGGTCTTTATATTCTGCAAATCTGCAAGGATATTATCAGTCACTCCGCAAAGTTCCTTTATGCGGGCCTCCATTTTCCAGATCTTTTAACACAGGAGTACTGGAAGAAGAGGAGAGGAGAAAAAAAAAAAAACAATAGTGTTTACCTGTGGTAACACTGCAGAGAGAAAAAAAAAAATTAAGGAACTGCTCACCTGGAATGGTTGTGAGAAGTCACAACCACTATCATCACAGAAAGTTCACCCGGACATCTGATATCCACAGTTACAGCAGACAAAAAAGAGAAAAGAAAAAAAAAAAACAATAGTGTTTACCTGTGGTAACACTGCAGAAAAAAAAACCACTTAAGAGAATTGCTCACCTGGAATGGTTGTGAGAAGTCACAACCACTGTCATCACAGAAAGTACAACCGGACATCCGATATCCACAGTTACAACAGACACAGCCTTTCCAGACCCAGCAGACACTAACGTTTTGGCTTCAGAATCTTGTAATGTATGTGGTACAGTTCATATAGCGTCTTGTGCTTGGGTGCGATGAAAATACATGAGACACAGGTTTGATATAGAAAGTCTTGTATTACTTCATACAAGTTGGCAAAAATAGTCACACAGTTTGCAGACACAGAAGCAGGAGACACAGCAGGCCAGAGTAATCTAAGCTCAGCAATCACTCTCCACAACAGGTTCAGGATCTTCTTCTCTGTTACCGTAAGTCCATGCAAACGTGGGTCTTTCAAAGAGCAGGGTTCAGAGTCCACAAGTGCTTCAGAGTTCCTCAGTAGGAATAGCTGGAGTACAAGGTCCAAGGCTTTAGGAGTCAGGTCACAGGTTCACTGCAGGCTAGATTCTGAAGCACTGATTGCTCAGCTGTGGCTGCTTAAGAAGCAAAAGGAGAGAATCAGGGGGGAACATGCAAGATGGAAACTCCATTTTGACTGAGGGCAAGATAGCTGCAGCAAGACAGAAAGTAAAATGGCTGACGAACAAACTGAGTTTCAGGAACATGTACACAGAACCTTACACTGACATCACCCAATGTCAGTGTTCTACACGGGAGATCGTTGTGGGACACTCGTTATAACTGGATTACGGCGGAAAGGTAAGTATAGGTTGGTTTTTTATTTTACTTTTATTAAAGGAGACGAGGGCATCGGAAACTAGGTGATTGGTAAGTATGTACTCTGTTATGTGTTGTGTATATGTACTGTATGTTATATGTTGTATGTTTTTTTTTGTTTTTTTTTTACATTCAACACATTAGCCGGATGATGGGTGACACCCGGCCATTCAATAGCCAGAGCAGGACGCGAGAGCGCCGCCTGTACTTCTGTTGCCTTCCCTCTCAACCCCAAAGGCTGCTAATACGCAAATTTGGGCATATTTTGTCCCTGCCTTCTATATACAACAGCATCTGGCTATATCACAAGGGGTTTTGCAAGGGACTATTTGTCTCTACTAAGTGCCATCTCACTGCTATATCAACCAATAAAGTACCCCATGATTAACCCCTTCCCGACCCATGACGCCACGTAGGCGTCATGAAAGTCAGTGCCAATCCGACCCATGACGCCTATGTGGCGTCATGAAAGGATCTCGTCCCTGCGGGCCGGGAGACCGGGGTCACTCAAAGGTCACCCGACCCGCAGTTACAGGACCCTTTGTGCTTCACCACAGGGGGTTGGCTTAACCCCCCCGTGGCCACGATCGCTCTGATTGGCTGTTAAAAGTGAAACAGCCAATCAGAGCAATGTGTAATATTTCACCAATTTAATTGGTGAAATATTACAATCCAGCCATGGCCGATGCTGCAATAGCATCTGCCATGGCTGGAGACCGAGCCCTGACCCCCCCCCACACCGAGTCACGGCGGTGATCGGCCGCCGCCACCGAAAGATGGCAGCGATCGGTCACCGCCGTCACTTACAGCTCCCCTCCTCTTTTGGTCCACTGCCCCCACTTCCTATCCCCCCCCCCAGCCTTCCGACCCC
The DNA here is from genome assembly GCA_033576555.1 of Oophaga sylvatica. Classification (NCBI taxonomy): domain Eukaryota; kingdom Metazoa; phylum Chordata; class Amphibia; order Anura; family Dendrobatidae; genus Oophaga; species Oophaga sylvatica. Next base: position 264,878,356 of record JARQOD010000001.1, read on the forward strand.
CCTACTCACCTCTCCCGATCCACCGATGTCCCACGATCGGGCCCGGCGTCCGCCCGGGCCTCTTCATGGGCGCCGCCATATTGGAAAATGGCGGGCGCATGCGCAGTGCGCCCCCCAGTGTTCAAACATTTATTTTGATCACTGTGATAAACTGTCACAGTGATCAAAATAAAAAAAAGTAAATGAACCCCCCCTTTATCATAGGTAGGGACAAATAAAAAAAATAAAGAATTTTTTTTTTTTTTCCTAGCGGATTTTGCTGCTGATCCGCAGCTGATTTTGCTGCGGATCCGCGGCGGATATCGCTGCTGATCCGCGGCGGATTTCGCTGCTGATCCGCGGCGGATTTCGCTGCTGATCCGCGGCGGACTTCGCTGCTGATCCGCGGCGGACATCGCTGCTGATCGCGGCGGATTTCGCTGCGGATCCGCTGCTGATCGGCGGCGGATTTCGCTGCTGATCCGCGGCGGATTTTGCTGCTGATCGGCGGCGGATTTTCGCTGCTGATCGGCGGCGGATTTCGCTGCTGATCGGCGGCGGATTTCGCTGCTGATCGGCGGCGGATTTCGCTGCTGATCCGCGGCGGATTTCGCTGCTGATCCGCGGCGGATTTCGCTGCTGATCCGCGGCGGATTTCGCTGCTGATCCGCGGCTGATTATCTGCTGATTCATCTGCGCTAGCGGGTATAGCATAACGCGATCGCGTTATGCTATACCGTTACCAGCCGGTCAACGCTACGTGTTGAACGGGCTGGTAAAACGCAATATGAACCCAGCCTTAGGGTTAGAACTAGGGTTAGGGTTAGCATTAGGGCTAAGGTTAGAATTACGGTTAGGGTTGGAATTTGGGTTAGGGTTGGAATTAGGGTTAGGTTTGGAATTAGGGTTAGGCTTGTAGTTAGGTTTATGGTTAGAGTTGGGATTAGGGTTAGGGGTGTGTTGGGGTTAGGGTTATGATTAGTGTTTGTATTAGGGTTAGGTGTGTGTAGGCGTTAGGGGTGTGTTGGGGTTAGGGTTGGAGTTAGAATTGAGGGGTTTCCACTATTTAGGCACATCAGGGGGTCTCCATACGCGACATGGCGCCACCATTGATTCCTGCAAATTTTGCGTTCAAAAAGTCAAACAGTGCTCCCTTTATTCCAAGCCCCGACGTATGCCCAAACAGTGGTTTATCCCCACATATGACGTATCAGCGTACTCGGGAAAAATTGCACAACAACTTTGGGGGTTCTAATTTCTCCTGTTAACATTGGGAAAAAAAATTGGGGACTAAAAATTATTTTTGTGGAAAAAAAATGATTTTATATTTTCACGGCTCTGCGTTATAAACTTCTGTGAAGGGCTTGGAGATTCAAAGTGCTCACCACACATCTAGAGGAGTTCCTTGGGGGATCTAGTTTCCAAAATGGGATCACTTGTGGGGAGTTTCTACTGTTTAGGCACATCAGTGACTCTGCAAACGTAACATGACGCCCGAAGACCATTCCATCAAGTGGGCATTTCAAAAGGTCACTACTTCCCATCCGAGCCCCGACGTGTGCCCATACAGTAGTTTTCTCCCACATATGGGATATCAGCATACTCAGGACAAATTGGACAACAACTTTTGGGGTCTAATTTCTCATGTTACCCTTGCGAAAATAAAAAAAATTGGGGACTAAAAGATCCTGATTGTGGAAAAAATATGATTTTTTTATTTTCATGCCCGGGCGTTATAAACTTCTGTGTAGCCCTTGGGGGTTCAAAGTGCTCACCACACATCTAGATAAGTTCTTTGCGGTGTCTAGTTTCCAAAATGGGGTCACTTGTGGGGAGGTTTCTACTGTTTAGGCGCATCAGGGGCTCTGCAAACGTAACAAGATGCCCGCAGACCATTCCATCAAGTTGGCATTTCAAAGCGTCACTACATCCCTTCCGAGCCCTGACGTGTGCCCAAACAGTGGTTCCCCCCCACATATGGGGTACTAGCGTACTCAGGACAAACTGGACAACAACTTTCGGGGTCCAATTTCTCCTGTAACCATTGTGAAAATAAAAAATAGTGGGCTAAAAAATCATTTTTTGAGAAAAAAAAATGATATTTTATTTTCACGGCTCTGCGTTATAAACTTCTGTAAAGCACCTGGGGGGTTCAAAGTGCTCACTATGCATCTAGATAAGTTCCTTAGGGCGTCTAGTTTCCAAAATGGGGTCACTTGTGGGGGAGCTCCAATGTTTAGGCACACAGGAACTCTCCAAATGCGACATGGCAACCGCTAAATATTCCAGCATATTTTCTATTCAAAAAGTCAAATGGCGCTCCTTCCCTTCTGAGCCCTGCCGTGCGCCCAAACAGTGGTTTATGATCACAAATGAGGTATCTGTGTACTCAGGAGAAATTGCCCAACAAATTTTAGAATCCAATTTATACTGTTGCCCATGTGAAAATGAAAAAAACTGAGGCTAAAAGAAAATTTTTGTGAAAAAAAAGTATTATTTTTTTTACGGATCAATTTGTGAAGCACCTGGGGGTTCAAAGTGCTCACTATGCATCTAGATAAGTTCCTTAGGGGGTCTAGTTTCCAAAATGGGGTCACTTGTGGGGGAGCTCCAATGTTTAGGCACACAGAGACTCTCCAAATGCGACATGGCAACCGCTAAATATTCCAGCATATTTTCCATTCAAAAAGTCAAATGGCGCTCCTTCCCTTCTGAGCCCTGCCGTGCGCCCAAACAGTGGTTTATGACCACATATTAGGTATCTGTGTACTCAGGAGAAATTGCCCAACAAATTTTAGGATCCAATTTATACTGTTGCCCATGTGAAAATGAAAAAAACTGAGGCTAAAAGAAAATTTTTGTGAAAAAAAAGTACTTTTTTTTACGGATCAATTTGTGAAGCACCTGGGGTTCAAAGTGCTCACTATGCATCTAGATAAGTTCCTTAGGGGGTCTAGTTTCCAAAATGGGGTCACTTGTGGGGGAGCTCCAATGTTTAGGCACACAGGGACTCTCCATATGCGACATGGCAACCGCTAAATATTCCAGCATATTTTCCATTCAAAAAGTCAAATGGCGCTGCTTCCCTTCTGAGCCCTGCCATGCGCCCAAACAGTGGTTTATGACCACATATGAGGTATCTGTGTACTCAGGAGAAATTGCCCAACAAATTTTAGGATCCAATTTATACTGTTGCCCATGTGAAAATGAAAAAACTGAGGCTAAAAGAAAATTTTTGTGAAAAAAAAGTACTTTCTTTTTTTTACAGATCAATTTGTGAAGCACCTGGGGGTTCAAAATGATCACTATGCATCTAGATAAGTTCCTTAGGGGGTCTAGTTTCCAAAATGGGGTCACTTGTGGGGGAGCTCCAATGTTTAGGCACACAGGGACTCTCCAAATGCGACATGGCAACCGCTAAATATTCCAGCATATTTTCCATTCAAAAAGTCAAATGGCGCTGCTTCCCTTCTGAGCCCTGCCATGCGCCCAAACAGTGGTTTATGACCACATATGAGGTATCTGTGTACTCAGGAGAAATTGCCCAACAAATTTTAGGATCCAATTTATACTGTTGCCCATGTGAAAATGAAAAAACTGAGGCTAAAAGAAAATTTTTGTGAAAAAAAAGTACTTTCTTTTTTTTACAGATCAATTTGTGAAGCACCTGGGGGTTCAAAATGATCACTATGCATCTAGATAAGTTCCTTAGGGGTCTAGTTTCCAAAATGGGGTCACTTGTGGGGGAGCTCCAATGTTTAGTCACACAGGGACTCTCCAAATGCGACATGGCAACCGCTAAATATTCCAGCATATTTTCCATTCAAAAAGTCAAATGGCGCTCCTTCCCTTCTGAGCCCTGCCGTGCGCCCATACAGTGGTTTATGACCACATATGAGGTATCTGTGTACTCAGGAGAAATTGCCCAACAAATTTTAGGATCCATTTTATCCTGATGCCCATGTAAAAATGAAAAATTGATGCTAAAAGAAAATTTTTGTTGGAAAAATTAAAATGTCCATTTTTTCCTTACACGTTGCTTTAGTTCCTGTGAAGCACCTGAAGGGTTAATAATCTTCTTGAATGTAGTTTTGAGTAGCTTGAGGGGTGCAGTTTTTATAAAGGTGTCACTTTTGGGTATTTTCTGCCATATAGACCCCTCAAAGTGACTTCAAATGTGAGGTGGTCCCTAAAAAAAATGGTTTTGTAAATTTTGCTGTAAAAATGAGAAATCGCTGGTCAACTTTTAACCCTTATAACTTCCTAACAAAAAAAAATGTTGTTCCCAAAATTGTGCTGATGTAAAGTAGACATGTGGGAAATGTTATTTATTAACTATTTTGTGTCACATAACTCTCTAGTTTAACAGAATAAAAATTAAAAATTTGAAAATTACAAAATTTTCAAAATTTTCGCCAAATTTCCATTTTTTTCACAAATAAACGCAAAAATTATCGACTTAAATTTACCACTAACATGAAGCCCAATATGTCACGAAAAAACAATCTCAGAATCGCTAGGATCCGTTGAAGCGTTCCTGAGTTATTACCTCATAAAGGGACACTGGTCAGAATTGCAAAAAATGGCAAGGTCTTTAAGGTCAAAATAGGCTGGGTCATGAAGGGGTTAAGATCCGGGAGCATCGAAACGTTGGGTATCTGTACATTGTACATATCATTGTCACAATATTGGCACTTTTTCTTCTTTTTGGATTGGATATTCCTCTAATAAATATTATATTTGGCATAGTACTCAGCTGTAGTGTGCGGTGAATCTTATTTTTCTCACTACACTGCACAAACGCTGCAGTCCAAAAACGCTGCGGAAACGCACCTAAATCTGCAACGTGTGCACATACCCGAAGATGCAGCTAGTGCTTTTCAGAGCTTATCTACAGCATTCTGTAATGCTGTAGATAATCCCCGTGGTCCAACCTGCAAGATAAAAAAAAATAAGTTATATTAAACTCACCCGGGGAGCGGTTCGGTTCGATGGGTGTCGCATGTTCGGGTCCAGACCTCCAATATTCTTGCGACACCGCCCTCCTGCTTGCTTGCTCACTCCCAGCATTGTGCATCTGCGCAGGCGTACTCTGCCCTATTGAGGGCAGAGCATAGTACCACAGTGCGTAGGCACTGGGCCTCTCTGTCCTTTCCCGGCGCCTGCGCACTGCAGTACTTTGCTCTGCCCTTAACAGGGCAGAGAAATACGCCTGCGCAGAAGAGCAATGCCGGGAGCGAAGAAGCAAGCAGGAGGGTGGCATCGCAAGAAGATTGGAGGACCCGGACCTGCGACACCCATCGAATCGGACTGGACCGCCTCCTCGTGTGAGTATAATAAAACTTAATTTTCTTATCTTGCAGGTCGGACCGGGGGCTTATCTACAGCATTATAGAATGCTGTAAATAAATCCTGAAAGGCACTGGCCGCATCTTAGCAGCCAAAACATGTGACAGGTGCACTTTATTGATATTCATAATTAGCCCGGTCACTAAGAGGTTAAATCAGAGAGTCATGTCACACAAAGTAGTTAATAAATAACATTTCCGACATGTCTACTTTACATCAGCACAATTTTTGAAACAATTTTTTTGTTTGGAAGTTAAGATGGGTTAAAAAGTTGTTAAACAAGGGTTAAAAGTTGACCAGCAATTTTTAATTTTTCCAACAAAATTTAAAAAAACATTTTTTTTAGGGACTACATCACATTTAAGTGACTTAAGGGGCCTCTATGACAGAAAATACCCCAAAGTGATACCATTCTAAAAAACTGCTTTTTGGAATGTAAAATTTGCTGGAATGTGCATAAACAGTGGAAAACCCTCACAAGTGACAACATTTTGGAAACTAGACCCCTCAGGGAACTTATCTAGATGTTGGATAAACACTTTGAACCCTCAGGTGCTTCACAGAAGTTTATAACATTGAACCGTGAAAATGAAACAAAATCACATTTTTAGAACAAAAAAGATTTTTAGTCCCAAATTTTACACTTTCACAAGGGTAACAAGAAAAAATGGACCTCAAAATTTGCGGATAATGTGAACTGGATTTTCCTTGGCCCATCCAGTATGTGGGTTCAAAGGCTTATTGGGGTGCATATGACTTGGTAGCAGGGCAGGCCTTGCAGTTACTGACAAAAAAAAACAGAATGGGAGGACAACATGAATAATGTGAACTGGATTTTCTTGGGCCCATCCAGTACCTGGTTCAAAGGCTTACTGGGGTGCATATGACTTGGTTGCAGGGCAGGCCTTGCAGTCAATGCATAAGAAAACAGAATGGGAGTACAAAATGAATAATGTGAACTGGATTTTCCTGTGCCTATCCAGTATGTGGGTTCAAAGGCTTATTGGGGTGCATATGACTTGGTAGCAGTGCAGGCCTTGCAGTCAATGCATAAGAAAAGGGAATGTGAGCACGAAATAAATAATGTGAAGTGGATTTTCCTGTGCCCATCCAGTATGTGGGTTCAAAAGCTTAATGGGTGCATATGCCTTGGAAGCAGGGCAGGCCTTGCAGTCAATGCAAAAAAAACAGAATGGGAGTACAAAATGAATAATGTGAAGTGGATATTCCTGTGCCCATGCAGTATGTGGGTTCAAAGGCTTATTGGGGTGCATATGACTTGGTAGCAGGGCAGGCCTTGCAGTCAATGCATAAGAAAATAGAATGCGAGAACAAAATCAATAATGTGAACTGGATTTTCCTGGGCCCATCCAGTACCTGGGTTCAAAGGCTTATTGGGGTGCATATGACTTGGTAGCAGGGCCGGCCTTGCAGTCAATGCATAGGAAAACAGAATGGGAGAACAAAATGAATAATGTGAACTGGATTTTCCTGGCCCATCCAGTACCTGGGTTCAAAGTCTTATTGGGGTGCATATGACTTGGTAGCAGGGCAGGCCTTGCAGTCAATGCATAGGAAAACAGAATGGGAGTACTAAATGAATAATGTAAACTGGATTTTCCTGGGCCCATCCAGTATGTGGGTTCAAAGGCTTATTGGGGTACATATGACTTGGTAGCAGGGCAGGCCTTGCACTCAATGCATAAGAAAAGGGAATGGGAGTACAACAAAATGAATAATGGGAAGTGGATTTTCCTGTGCCCATCCAGTATGTGGGTTCAAAAGCTTATTGGGGTGCATATGACTTGGTAGCAGGGCAGGCCTTGCAGTCAATGCATAAGAAAATAGAATGGGAGAACAAAATCAATAATGTGAACTGGATTTTCCTGGGCCCATCCAGTATGTGGGTTCAAAGGCTTATTGGGGTGCATATGACTTGGTAGCAGGGCCGGCCTTGCAGTCAATGCATAGGAAAACAGAATGGGAGAACAAAATGAATAATGTGAACTAGATTTTCCTGGGCCCATCCAGTACCTGGGTTCAAAGTCTTATTGGGGTGCATATGACTTGGTAGCAGGGCAGGCCTTGCAGTCAATGCATAGGAAAACAGAATGGGAGTACTAAATGAATAATGTAAACTGGATTTTCCTGGGCCCATCCAGTATGTGGGTTCAAAGGCTTATTGGGGTACATATGACTTGGTAGCAGGGCAGGCCTTGCACTCAATGCATAAGAAAAGGGAATGGGAGTACAACAAAATGAATAATGGGAAGTGGATTTTCCTGTGCCCATCCAGTATGTGGTTTCAAAGGCTTAATGGGGTGCATATGACTTGGTAGCAGGGCAGGCCTTGCAGTCAATGTTAAAAAAAAAACAGAATGGGAGAACAAAATGAATAATGTGAAGTGGATTTTCCTGTGCCCATCCAGTATGTGGGTTCAAAGGCTTATTGGGGTGCATATGACTTGGTAGCAGGGCAGGCCTTGCAGTCAATGCATAATAAAAGGGAATGGGAGAGCCAAATGAATAATGTGAACTAGATTTTCCTGTGCCCATCCAGTACCTGGGTTCAAAGGCTTATTGGGGTGCATATGACTTGGTAGCAGGGCAGGCCTTGAATTCAATGCTACATATTTTATGGAAGCCCTCCTGGACATCTTGTGAAAGGGGTATTGGGGTGCATTGTAATTCTTGGCAGCCCATCCACTCACAGCATAGGCTATAAAAGTTTAGACCTACTGTTTTATAATGGCCCTTTAAGCAGATTAATGCCTGATGCCCCTGTAGAAATAGGCTCTGTGACTTTGAGTCCCTCCTTCATAAATTAAACAAGATGTGTCTGCTTATGTATCACACACCACATGGCCAGCTAGGGTTGTTAAATATTACAATGACATTTCCCAGTGAATGCATTTGTTTTGGTTGAAAGCAATATTAAAGTTGAAAAATGCTGTGTCTGAACATAGCCCAAGTGGTGGAGGAACATTTTGGTCTAGGGTTAATTATTTTGCCTTATATACAAGTCATTAAGGCTAGTTTTACACTAGCGTTTCACCGACCTGCGTCGGTCTGCACACGGCCGCCGCTAAGCTCCGCCCCGGCCGCTCCGCCTATGGGCGCATGACGCTGCATGCGACATGCGTACCCTTTCTTTAGCATTGCACCAACATGCAACACGGGTCTCCCATAGACTTACATTGGGCTTGTTGTTCTGTCCGAGTACCGGAGAATTCCAATTTGCTCGACCCGAGCAAGGAGCACCCGAGCATTTTCGTGCTCGCCCATCACTATTAAAGACAACTTTTGGGAATTTCTGCCTCAGCCTTGGTTTGTGACACACTAGATCTTATTCGGACCTCTGGTCATTACATTTTTAGCGTAGTCAGCATGATCCAGTGTTTGTCATGGACGGAGGCGAGGAAAGAAATGAAATTGCTGCACCGCATCCCCTGCGATGGCTGCGGATTCCCCGGCAGCCACAGCAACTCCGGGAGGGTATGTACCTGTAGGAGCGTTACTGCAGCACATGCCAAAATATGATGGGAGCAACATGGCGTTACAAGATTGGGCTGAGAGGGTCCGGAGTATTCTGCATATGTGTAATCTGGCCCCCGCGTTACGAGCCGAGCTAGCATTAAATGCACTAGAGGGTGATGCTAGACGGATGGTGATTGTGCTCCCGGAATCAGAGAGGGATATGTTAGAGAAGATTTTGGAACTGTTAGAGGGGAGTCTGGGCGGCAGAGCTTGTGTGACCCAGAGGCCATGGGAGCTTTCCGAGAGTTAGACTGCTTGTTCCGGGATCAATTCATCACTGGGTTGGCTAATAGACTTCTCAGAGACAAACTGATGGAAATGGCCCGGACTGCCCCGGAATTATCTTTCTGGCAGATTTCTCGAGCCGCGGTGGAAAGGGAGGAGGAATCTGCCCAGGTGGCCAAGGGGTCAGTGAACATTGCACAGCTGGAGCGAAACCGGTCGTCCGTGTCAGAAGAGGAAGGGCTGGTAAACGTGGTACAAGCTCTGCGTGCTGAGCTGAAGCTGGAGGTGTCTAAACTTAGAGCTTGGCTAGTCTCTACCTCTGCAGAGGGGCCATCTGCTGTGTCCCCTGGAACAGTGGTTCCGTAGACGGCTGGGTTGTCCTCCTTGAAGGTGTCGAGTCTTCTTCCACGAGGAGCAGTCACCTGCTGGAAGTGTGGATGCCGGGGACACATCTCTCGTTACTGCCTGATACCTGTAGCCCCAGACGCCACATCATCAGCTTTAAACTTCCAGCCGCTGCCATGAGAGGGCGAACAGCAGTGGCTCACCTCCCACAAAGCCCTCAAAGGGATGAACAAGATTTGTTCGCATGCAGTCCAGTGTTGGAAGCAGAGTTTGAAGGGCGGATGTTGAGGTGCTTAGTTGACACGGGATCCGAATGTACTATAATGCCTTTAGAAGTATATGAGAGGTACTTCAGTCAAGAAGATGGCCGAGTGATACGCCTTACCGCCTCAAATAATGACCAACTTTCGGTTAAGGGGATCGTGTGGATGCAGCTGAAAATGTTTGGTCAAGAGCTGGGACAGAAAGGGATAGTGCTGGTGGATCACCCCCGCCCCAGAAGAGGGATGGAGGTGACACTCGGAATGAACGTGCTGCGAGATTTGAACCACCAGATGTATGTCAGTGAGGGAACCCGATACTGGACCCGTGCTACAAGCCACCGCCCCATGCAGAGAATGTTACACAGTTTAGTGCTGAGCTGCGACTTGCTGAAAAGTGCGATCCCAGGGGCCGGGTGGGCTTGGTCTGCATGCCATCGTGGGCCCCGATCGTTCTGGCACCCAGACAAGAGGAACTCCTAATGCTGCCGGTGGGAGCTGCACTGAGATTGAATGGGCTTGAAGTGCTACTCAAACCAGCCCAAGAGAAGTCCTTATTTGCCAAGGTACATGTGACCTGTTCTCTGGCGATTGTGAAGAACGGATGGGTGCCGGTCCGCTGCATCAATGTTCTAGATGAGGCTGTTACAATTTCCGCTTGGACCATTCTGGCTGAACTGTTTGTGCTGGCAGAGAAGGTGCCTGACCGGGCAGGATTCGAACTGTGCCCAGACCAACAGTCATCCTGGACATTGGCGGTCGAGGTAAGCCAGACTGAACCTCCTACCGAAGAATGGAATGATCGTGTGATCACGGAACAGATGGAAGTGGATTAGGAGAAGCTGACCTTCGTACAGTTGGAGAGAGCTTTGTGGGAACATCAAGAGGCCTTTTCGCGACATGGGGAGGACTTCGAATGTGCCCGGATGACTGAGCATGAGATCTCCACGGGGTATACTCCTCCCATTAGGGAAAGATATCGTCAAATCCCTCTGGGACTCTATCAAGAGGTGAAGAGCATTGTGGCCAGTATGCTGGATAATCAAGTGATCCGGGAGAGCAGGAGTCCCGGGGCGGCTCCTGTAGTCTTGGTCCGGAAGAAGTATGGGACCCTTCGATTTTGTGTGGACTACCGAAATTTGGATGCCCACACGGTATGGGATGTATATCCTTTACCCCGTATCGAAGAATCTCTGTCAGCATTGGGTCAGGCCAGGTATTTCTCGATGTTGAATTTGGCGAGTGGTTACTGGCAGGTCTCGATGGCCGAAAAATATTCGGCGAAGACGGCATTTGTCTTGCCAATGGGGCTCTTCGAGTTCAACCGGATGCCCTTCGGCCTCGCTACTGCCCAAGGAACCTTCCAACGTCTGATGGAACATTGCTTAGGTGATCTGAATTTTGAATCAGCCCTGATATACTGTATCTAGATGACATCTTGGTGTTTGGGACCTCATTTGAAGATCATCTTGAAAAGCTGCGTCAATTTCTCCGGCGACTCAGTAGCTACGGCATGAAAAAAAGTAAAAAAAAGTCAACTGTTCCAGAACCAGATTGAGTATTTGGGGCACCTGATGACCCCTGACGGGGTGCTACCTGTGGCCAGTAAGGTTAAGGCGGTACGACAGTGGCCACCTCCTCGCGATCTGCCAGAAGTGCGGGCCTTCCCGGGCCTAGCAGGATTCTATTGGCGGTTTGTTAACCCCTTCACCCCCAAGGGTGGTTTGCACGTTAATGACCGGGCCAATTTTTACACTGTCCACTGTCTCTTTGAGGTTATAACTCTGGAACGCTTCAACGGATCTTCGCAATTCTGAGATTGTTTTCTCATGACATATTGTACTTCATGTTAGTGGTAAAATTTATTCGATATACCTTAAGTTTATTTTTGAAAAAATAGCAAATATGGCGAAAATTTTGAAAATTTTGCAATTTTCAAACTTTGAATTTTTTTTTCCCTTTAAAACAGAGAAATATGTCACACAAAATAGTTAAGAAATAACATTTCCCACATGTCTACTTTACATCAGCACAATTTTGGAACCAAATTTTTTTTTTTGTTAGGAAATTATAAGGGTTAAAAGTTGACCAGTGATTTCTCATTTTTACAACAAAATTTACAAAGCCATTTTTTTAGGGACCACCTCACATTTGAAGTCACTTTGACGGGTCTATATGGCAGAAAATACCCAAAAGTGACACCATTCTAAAAACTGTACCCCTCAAGGTACTCAAAACCACATTCAAGAAGTTTAATAACCCTTCAGGTGCTTCACAGGAGCTGAAGCAAATTGGAAGGAAAAAGTTAATATTTAACTTTTTAGCCACAAAAATGATCTTTTACAAACTTTTTTTATTCTCACAAGGGTAAAAGGAGAAAATGGACAGATAAAGTTGTTGTGCAATTTCTCCTGAGTACGCCAATACCCCATATGTGGGGGAAAACCACTGTTTGGGCACACGGCAGAGCTCGTAAGGGAAGGAGCGCCGTTTGACTTTTTCAAACTAAAATTGGCTGGAGTTGAGATTGGACGCCATGTCGTGTTTGGAGAGCCCCTGATACGCCTAAACAGTGGAAACCCCCCACAAGTGACACCATTTTGGAAACTAGACCCCCTAAGGAACTTATCTAGATCTGTTGTGAGCACTTTGAACCCCAAAGTGTTTCACAAAAATTTATAATGCCTGGGTGTGAAAAAAAAACAATTTTCCACAAAAATGATTTTTTAGTCCCAAATTTTTGATTTTTCCCAAGGAAATTGGACCCCAAAAGTTGTTGTCCAATTTGTCCTGAGTACGCTGATACCCCATATGTGGGAAGGGGAAACTGTTTGGGCGCACGGCAGGGCTTCGAAAGGAAGCAGTAACGTTTTGGAATGCAAACATTGATGGGGGTCATGTTCCGTTTGTAGTGCCCCAGATGAGCCTAAACAGTGGAAACCCCCCACAAGTGACCCCATTTTGGAAGCTAGACCCCCTAAGGAACTTATCTAGATCTTTGGTGAGCACTTTGAACCCCCAAGTGCTTCACACAAGTTTATAATGCCCGGGCATGAAAATAAAAAATCCTATTTTTTTCCCACAAAAATTATCTCTTAGTCACTAATTTTTTATTTTCCCATATGTAACAGGAGAAATTGGACCACAAAATTTGTTGTCCAATTTGTCCTGAGTACGCTGATACCCCATATGTGGGGGGGAACCACTGTTTGGGCGCATGGCAGAGCTCGGAATGGAAGGAGCACCATTTGACTTTTTCCAACCAAAATTGGCTGGAATTGAGATTGGACGCCATGTTGCATTTGGAGAACCCCTGATGTGCCTAAACAGTGGAAACCCCCCACAAGTGACCCCATTTGGGAAACTAGACCCCCTAAGGAACTTATCTAGCTCTTTGGTGAGCAATTTGAACCCCCAAGTGCTTCACACAAGTTTATAACGTAGAGCCGTAAAATTAAAAAATCATATTTTTTCCACAAAATTGATCTTTTCACCCCAATTTTTATTTTCCCAAGGGTAACAAGACTCCAAAAGTTATTGTGCAATTTGTCCTGAGTGCGCTGATACCCCATATGTGGGAGTAAACCACTGTTTGGGTGCATGGCAGAGTTTGGAAGGGAAGGAGCGCCGTTTGACTTTTTCAACGCAGAATTGGCTGGATGCCATGTCGTGTTTGGAGAGCTCCTGATCTGCCTAAACAGTGGAAACCCCCCACAAATGACACCATTTTGGAAACTAGACCCCTCAAGGAACTTATCTAGATGTGTGGTGAGCACTTTGAACCCCAAAGTGCTTCACAGAAGTTTATAACGTACAGCCGTAAAATAAAAAATCCTTTTTTTTTACAAAAATGATTTTTTCGCCCCCAATATTTTATTTTCACAAGGGTAACAGGAGAAATTGGACCCCAAAATTTGTTGTCCAATTTGTCCTGAGTACGCTGATACCCAATATGTGGGAGAAAACGACTGTATGGGTGCACGTCTGGGCTCAGAAGGGAAGTAGTGATGTTTTGGATTGCAGACTTTGATGGAATGGTCTGGGGGCGTCATGTCGCATTTGGAGAGCCCCTGATGCGCCTAAACAGTGGAAACCCCCCACAAGTGACCCCATTTTGGAAAATAGACCCCACAAGGAACTTATCTAGAAGTGTGGTGAGCGCTATGAAGCCCCAAGTGCTTCACAGAAGTTTTATAACATACAGCCGTAAAAACAAAAAAATCATTTTTTTTTACAAAAATGATTTTGTCGCCCCCCAGTTTTTTATTTTCCCAAGGGTAACAGGAGAAATAGGACAAATTGCACAATAACTCTTGGGGTCCAGAGTACGCTCATACCCCATATGCGGGGGTAAACTACTGTTTGGGCGCATGGCAGAGCTCAGAAGTGAAGGAGCACCGTTTGACTTTTTCAACGCAGAATTGGCTGGAGTTGAGATCAGACGCCATGTCACATTTGGAGAGCTCCTGATGTGCCTAAACAGCAGAAACCCCCCAATTCTAACTCCAACCCTAACCCCAACACACCCCTAACCCTAGTCCCAACCCTAACCACAAACATAACCCTAACACACCCCTAACCGTAATCCCAACCCTAACCCTAATCCTAACGTTAGCGCCAACCCTAACTTTAGCCGCAACCCTAACCCTAACGGGAAAATGGAAATAAATACATTTTTTTAATTTTATTATTTTTCCCTAACTAAGGGGGTGATAAAAGGGGGTTTGATTTACTATTTATAGCGGGTTTTTATGATTGGCAGCTGTCACGCTAAAAGACGCTTTTTTTTGCAAAAAATAGTTTTTTGCTTCACCACATTTTGAGAGCTATAATTTTTGCATATTTTGGCCAACAGAGTCATGTGAGGTCTTATTTTTTGCGGTACGAGTTGACGTTTTTATTGGTACCATTTTTGAGCACGTGACATTTTTTGATCGCTTTTTATTTCGATTTTTGGGAGGTTAGAATGAACAAAAATCAGCAATTCATGAATTTCTTTTGGGGAGGCGTTTATACCGTTCCGCGTGTGGTAAAATTGATAAAGCAGTTTTATTCTTCGGGTCAGTACGATTACGGCGATACCTCATTTATATCATTTTTTTTATGTTTTGGCGCTTTTATAGAATGAAAACAATTTTATATAAAAAATTATTATTTTTGCATCGCTTTATTCTGCGAGCTATAACTTTTTTATTTTGTCGCTGATGATGCTGTATGATGGCTCGTTTTTGCGGGACAAGATGACGTTTTCAGCGGTACCATGTTTATTTATATCGGTCTTTTTGATCGCGTGTTATTCCACTTTTTGTTCAGCGGTATGATGATAAAGCATTGATTTTTTGCTTCGTTTTTTTTTAAGGGGTTCACTAAAGGGGTTAACTAGTGGGACACTTTTATAGGGGGGGTCATTACGGACGCGGCGATACCAAATATGTGTACTTTTATTGTTTTGTTTTTTTTATTTACAGGAAAAAATGAATTTATTGGGGAATATTTTTTTTTTTTATGATTTTTTTTTACCATTTTTTATTTTTATTTTTTTTACTTTTTTACTTTGTCCCAGGGTGGGACATCACTGTATTTTAGCAGATCGCTGGTGTGACAGTGTGCACAGCACTCTGTCACACCAGCGATCGCTCTGGCATCGCTGCAGGCTTCCTCAGCGCCTGCTCTCAGCAGGCACTGAGGAAGCCGCCTCCCTGCAGGACCCCGGCGCCATCTTGTATCCGGGGACCTGGAGGGAGGACGGACCCTCGGAACAGCGCGACACATCGCGCTGCTCTGAGGGTCTCAGGGGAGCACGCAGGGAGCCCCCACCCTGAGCTATCCTCCCCTGTGCCCCGGGTACACCGCGATCATGTTTGATCGCGGTGTGCCAGGGGTTAATGTGCCGGGAGCGGTCCGTGACCGCTCCTGACACACAGTCACGGGTGTCAGCTGTGATAATCAGCTGACACCCGGCGGCGATCAGCTTCGCTCCCCCCGGGAGCGCAGCTGATCACCCATGACTTACTATTCCGTCCATGGGAATTAGGTCCAGGGTCACATGGACGGAATAGTACGTCTGATGGAATAAAGGGGTTAAATTCTCACAAGTGGTGGGTCCCCTAAATGAACTTTTATGACGGACAGTGCTGGGTTCTCGAAACAGCCCCATCCAATGGGGGCCCCAGCAGGAAAAGGCATTTGATGAAGTGAAAACAGCCCTAACGAGTGCCCCGTTGGCATATGCCCGGTTTGACACCCCTCTCATGTTGTACACTGACGTAGTCTTCATGGATTGGGGGCAGTACTAGCACAGGTGCAGGATGGCGGAGAGCGAGTGATTGCCTATGGCAGCAGGTCTTTAAGAGACTAAGCGAAATCCGGATAATTACAGCTCATTCCCGCTGGAATTGCTTGCTCTGGTGTGGGCAATGACAGAACGCTTTGCCAAGTATCTCACCGGGGCTGAGGTGCTAGTCATGATGGATAACAATCCGTTGGCTCACTTAGAGAATGCAAAACCTGGGGCGTTGGAGCAGCGGTGGGTTGCCCGCCTTGCCAAATTCAATTATCAAGTTTTGCTCTGGCCGAGAAAATGGAAATGCAGATGCATTGTCAAGGGTACCCCTTGGGTCCTCCGGGGAAAATGTTGATGACCAACTTGGGGACACTGAGACTTCGGCCCTGGGGCAGATACCTATTTTCCGAAGTGTGGTACACTCAAGTGGGGTGGCCTCAGGGATGCCTTGTGTCCACGGGTAAAACGATCTCAGATTGGGCAAAAGACCAGGATGAGTTCCCAGACATTGCACTTGTGCGCCGTTGGGTACAAGATGGGGTCTGGCCCCGAGCAGAGGACAAAGTTCAACTGTCTGCTGAAGGAATGAAACTACTGCGACAGTGGGACAAATTGTGTGTGGAACAGGGCCTTTTGTATCGTAAAGTCTACCTGCCATCCAAGCTGCCATTACCAACTGGTAATCCCTGAATGGATGGGTCCGGTGGTCGTGCGTGAGGCGCACAAGAAGGGAGCCCACTTTGGAAGTGAAAAGACACACCAGTGGCTACAGCGAGTCCTCTATTGCCCTGAGTTGGGAGGGATGGTGGCAGACGCATGTCGGCAGTGTCTGGTCTGTGGGCTCGGTAAAAGCCCTGAGCAGCGAGCTCCCACGCAGTCTATTACGACTTCCGCTACGTTAGAGCTAATCATTATTGACTATGTTCTGATAGTGTACTCTATGTCTGGGTATTCCAATTGCCTGGT
Organism: Oophaga sylvatica; assembly: GCA_033576555.1. Taxonomy (NCBI): domain Eukaryota; kingdom Metazoa; phylum Chordata; class Amphibia; order Anura; family Dendrobatidae; genus Oophaga; species Oophaga sylvatica. The sequence continues at coordinate 264,895,300 of JARQOD010000001.1, forward strand.
AATGACAGATCATTTTACCAAATATGCTGTAGCTGTGCCGACAGATCAGACGCCAAAATCGGCGGCTGAGGCCGTGTGTCGACATTTCCTCCAAGTGTTTGGGTGTCCGCAAAGAATACACTCGGATCAAGGGGCATGCTTCCAGGGAACGCTGATGAAGGAGCTGCACCAGCTCTATGGAATCGAACAGTCGAGGACACTTTATCATCCTCAGGTTAATGGGGCATGTGAGCGCTTCAATCGGACCCTGTTACAGATGTTGAGGACATTAGAGGGTAAACAGCAGGTACACTGGCCTGAGTATCTCCCCGAATTGATGTGGGCCTACAATAACCGAGTGTACAGCACTACTGGCTATTCACCACATATGATGATGTTTGGGAGGCTCGGCAGAGACATTGAGGATTTGAGCATGCCGGACCCCTCCTCCTCCAATCCCCCTCGGACCGCATCCGAGAGGGTACAGGAGCAACGGCGGCGATTGAGGGTGGTGCATCAAGTGGTGGGTGATCGCCTGCGTCAGGTGACCCATAGGGACACACATCACGTTCAAACAGAGCTGTTTTCCGCGGGTGATAGAGTGTTGGTGAGAGCCAAGGGACTGTCAGGAAAACTAAGTAACCGATGGGAGGCGACTCGGTATCTGGTAAAAAAAACAGGTAAATCCTGAAATTCCAGTGTACGAGGTCGAGCCGGTGGGGACAGAGGTGCTATCTCGTAATTTGCACCGTAACATGTTACAACGGTGCTGGTTTGAAGATTCGGCTCCCATTCCCATGAAACCAGTGGCCGCGTCTAAAGGGATGGGTACTCTTAATGATCTTGAATTTGATGTTGAGGATGTGGTGGATCCTGCGGAAGAGATGGCTTCAGGGCAGCCGCTTGGCCTGACGCCGTGTTACCGGACGCAGGAGGAGGCTGCCTCACTCGCTCCCTCTGGCAACTCCACGGAAGGGGCTTCCGCTCCCTCTAGGGCTACGCCTGGTGAGGTAGGCCTCAGGAGAACTACCCGATCTATGGCAGGAATACCGCCCCAGCGATATGCTTAGGACGATTTTGAGTAGGGAGGTATGTCTGGGACGCCAACCTCTAGTGGGGTGGCATGTAAGAGGGTGAACTGTGCTTACACCCAGAGAAAACTAGGACCCTGTGGTGTTTGTCTGCTGCAGCTAAGAACAGGTGCTGCCTGTGCCCGGAAATCTGTGTCTGCTGGGCGGTTGGGGCCTGGTGTCAGCAGTCTAGAGCTGAGAGGGAAGCTTCCTGAAGAGAAAAAAGGAGAATTTGTTCTGAGAGATTGTTTTGTGTGGAAAATCTTCTGAAAAGCAAAGATACTGAATGCTTAAAGAGACTGTTTACTGCTACCCCCCCTTTATTTTGGAAGCCTGAGGCTTTGCTGTGAAAGGAGGCAGAGTGTTTCTGGGAGCTGTGAGACTGTAGCTCCTTAGAGTCCCTGTTTTGTGAGGAGGGAAGAAGCCATATTGGACCGAACTTTTATACAGAAACTGGCGTACTGCTTCTAGGAGAAATCGTGAGGACTGCAGGAGGAGAGACGGCATCTTGAGGAGACAGAATTATAAGACCCTGGCGTTTGGGCTCGACCGACAAGATAAAGAATCTGTGTTTCTGCAACTTTTTGGCGCCGAAGATTTGGGACTGGCTGCAGCCTATGCAATCTTCATTCCTGAGAGGAAACTCACCTCAGGTTAAAGGTACCATATAGTTATAGATACCCGGGTATCCCTAGTAGAAGCGCTTAAAGCTCTTTGTATTAAATTTATATGTATTGTATTTGTAGGTTTTTTAGGTTATACTCAGTATGCCATTCCAGGGGGTCCCTTGATATCACTACATGCATGCGATTTACACCTGTTCTCTGAGTACCTGAATTGACCTTCCTGATAGGTAAATTAATTCCAAATCCCATTATGATACACTTTTCAGGAAACCTTGGATTGGCATAGTGATTTCAGCTCCGGCTGAGAGTGTGTACTGTATAAGGGTATTTCAATTTGTGTCTTCCATATAGAAAAATATTTAGACTTGAGAGTCCTCAGTGGTTGATACCTTTTAATGGCTAACTGAAAAGATGGTAACAAATTGCAAGCTTTCGAGGACTCTCAAGTCTAAATATTTCTCTATCTACTGGCTAACACGGTACGAAGATATACATCTTTCCTATGTCTTCCATATACTAAGTTCTACTATTTTGGCTATTTGAGTAAAGACAACTTTTGGGAATTTCTGCCCCAGCCTTGATTTGTGACACACTGGATCTTATTCGGACCTCTGGTCATTACACGGCCACATGTCAGTTATTCAAAACAGCTGTCATGTGCCGGGAAAGATGTGGGTTCACCGCCGGAGCCCACATCAAAGGGAGGGAGTCCGACATCGGCGTACTATTGCACTTGATGTTGGAAAGGGCTTAAAGGAAAAACTAAAGCCAAAACGCTCCATATGAACCTATGCTAAAGGGGAGGTATAATTTTTTTTTATTTTTTTTTCTGTTAATTTAGAGTTATATACAATGGGTACGGAACGTAATCAGAGCCCTTTAAATTTTTCACTCTTTGTTTCATAGCAGACATTTGGTAAATTCAAAAAAGTTAATTTTTTTCTCATTAATGTACACTCTGCACCCCATCTTGACTGCAAAAAAAAACAGAAATGTAGAAATTTTTGCAAATTTATTAAAAAAGTAAAAACTGAGATATCACATGGTCACAAGTATTCAGTCCCTTTGCTCAGTATTGAGTAGAAGCACACTTTTGAGCTAGTACCGCCATGAGTCTTCTTGGGAATGATGCAACAAGTTTTTCACAACTAGATTTGGGGATCCTCTGCCATTCTTCCTTGCAGATCCTCTCCTGTTCCATCAGGTTGGATGGTGAACGTTGGTAGACAGCCATTTTCAGGGTGGTTTGGTGGTCCCAAACTTCTTACATTTAAGGATTATGGAGGCCACTGTTTTCTTAGGAACCTTGAGTACAGCAGAAGTTCTTTTGTAACCTTGGCCAGATGTGTGCTTTGCCACAATTCTGTCTCTGAGCTCATTGGCCAGTTCCTTTGACCTCATGATTCTCATTTGGTCTGACATGCACTGTGAGCTTTGAGGTCTTATATAGACAGGTGTTTTCCTTTACAAATTAAGTCCTATCAGTATAAATAAACACAGCTGGACTCCAATGAAGGAGTAGAACCATCTCAAGGAGGATCACAAGGAAATGTGGCTTAAATATGAATGTCTGAGCAAAGGGTCTGAATACTTATGACCATGTGATATTTCAGTTTTTCTTTTTTTAAGAAATTTGCAAAAATTTCTACATTTCTGTTTTTTTTGCAGCCAAGATGGGGTGCAGAGTGTACATTAATGAAAAAAAAAATTGAACTTTTTTGAAGTTACCAAATGGCTGCAATGAAACAAAGAATAAAAAATGTAAAGGGGTCTGAATACTTTCTGTACATATTGTACATGTAATTATGAAGGAAAAAATGTTTCTTAGCATTTTTCCCTTTAAAATTTTTTGGTTTGGTTTGGTAGGTCTTTTTAAATATCTGTAAAACCGGTGCAATAGTCTGACAACATTATTCCCAGATGCCATATTTGAGTCAGAAAGGCATGCAGGAATCTTCTCCATGCTGTTTCCATTTAGTTTTAGCTCTTTAACATCCATTTCAGCTTTTTCCTCATGCCCCCAGTCCTGTTTGCCATTGACTTGCATTGGATTCATTATTTAGTATGAATGCTTGGAAAATAGAAATTATTCGTGCCAATTTTCCAGAATCCAAATATTTCACTATTCGATCATCACTACAAAACAGCGCTCCCTATAATCAGCCGTTCGGCGCCGCAGCTGCATGTGTTGTGGCTGTATGACAGTCACAACACATGCATGGAGAGCCTGTGTGTTGGGTTCTCCATGCATGTGTTGTGACTGTCACACAGCCGTGACACATGCAGCTGTGGTGCCAAACAGCTGATTATCGGGAGCACTCCAGGTATCCGGGTTCCCGATGCAGCTATTTGGTAGGCGCTATAGCTATTTGGATAAGCGCTTATCCAAAGCTATTCGATCAACACTAGTCTTTATTATTTATTTTCATAGCACCATTGATTCCATTGTGATGTACATGAGGAGGGGTTACATACAAAACACAAATAGAAATTTCAATGAGCAAACTAATAGTGACTGACAAGTACAGAGGGGAGAGGACCCTTTTTATTTTAATTGTACATTTTTGAACATTCTCTATATTTTTAAAGATTTCAGGATATCTTATCAACATTGTTGTTTCTGTAATACTGACAGAAAATCCACTGTGTATATCCCGAGTGACCACATAAATGATGAATGTATTGAAAAAATGGAGTGTGTGAATGGGATTTTAGGCTGGATTGGCACCAACTATTTTTTCTTTTTTTTTTTTTAAACTGTATCAAAAAAATTCACTCAAACACCTATGTGATGACTCCTGGAATGGACCCTCTGGGTCGCGATACCAAACCACCCTGGGCGAGCTGACCTAATGAGAACCACCCCCTATACAGATAGCGTCAGGGGCAGACCCAAGGGAGTAAAGTACCACTATTGCTGGAACCAGGTGGTCGGCTCACAAAAGACGGAAGTACGCAGGAAGTGGAAGTGTGTAAAGCGTGGACACGGGAGTACACAGAGTACAGGACAGTGCAAGGGGTGTGCACAAGCACACACAAAGTACAGGACAGTGCAAGGCATGTGCACGAGAACACACAGAGTACAGGACAGTGCAAGGCGTTGCCCGGGGCCACGCAGAGCACAGAACAGAGCAAAGCGCGTATACGGGAAGACGCAGGAGACGGAAGTGTATATGGCGTGCGCCAAGGAGCACGCCAGGATAAGAGGCAAAACAGGGTGCGTGCGAGTTAGCGCGCCTGGGTACAAGGCAAAGCAGAGCGCGCGCTGGGAAGCATGTTAGAGCACAAGGCAAAGCAGAGCACACATGCTGGGAAGCACGTTAGAGCTCAAGGCAGGGGACCTGAGTACAGAGAGCAGCCAAGCAGGAACCAAGCAGGTCTAGCTAGGAAGCACAACAATAATCAGGCGCCGCCTACAGGAAGAGGCAGCCTGATATAGGGCATGTGTGCTGGAACTTCCGGGTCAGGTCCTCCAGATCATAGAGACGTCAGAGATGGAGTTGCCGTAGTCAGGCTCAGGTGCGCATGCGCACTCGACGTGATGACGTCGGGCGCTGAGCCCCGGTGCCAGAGGAATGTGGTGAGAGCAGCATGACAACCTACAGTTTTCTGAAATTTGAGAATTGCTGAATAAAGCACACCACAGGCACAATGTGAAAACTCACCTGTATAAATTTTTTTTTTATAATAAAATAGTTGAATTTAATGGCATTTTTCAAATCCGTTTTTTCGTATTTATGTTCTATTACAGCATGTTACAAAACTTATTAAAGTGAACAGGGGAAACAGTTTTAAAACACTGTACCCAGAGCATACTGAATTCTAAAAAACAAGTGACAATGATCACAAAAATGGTAAAAATCCAATACAAACTAAAGTGCATAGATATTCAATTCATATGCTCCCATAGTCTAATATCAAACATATGATTGTAGCATTTTTTGGCTTTAAACACTCCCACCATCCAAAACTTCCTTCCCCCAAGGAAAAACCACATAAAAAGTTTTATGTTTGTTCAGTGCCGTACAGAGTCCAAAGTGCGCCCATGTGCAAGTACAGTTTATGGCCCCTTTGCAGTATAGTAGTTCATCACAACGCACCTTTTTATATGTCTGAGACAGAAGTTGCTTGCTAATTTTGATGTGTAAGTGGAACCCTTAGCTCTTGGGCTACTGTATGACTGCACTGATTGCACCAATGGTATGTCCGCACATGTACTGTATATGTTAACCTCCTTCTCAGAACCTTGTGGACACCATTTCTAATTTTCTACAGCTACTGTTTGATCAAAGACTTCATAAATTCTTCCTTCCTGCACCCTGTGGTTTTTGCTGAGAGAAACAGTAGAAGGAAAGAGGACAGTGACTTGAAACTGTCTAGACATATCATAAATTTCACTTGTAAAGTAATTATAGCACATTGGAATTTTTCTAGATGGAACACCTGGATGTCTCAATAGACATGAAATTGTCTCATATTCACCTCTAATACTGTCTTTATTTTTAGCTAGTACAATTTTCCTAACATCTGTTTCTACTTTTTCTTCGGAATAAAAAGGGTCATCAAAGTTTGAAAAAACTTCCTTGCATGGCTTGTGAAATTCCTTCTCAAAAAAGTTTTAAGAATCTGCTCTTATTCTATGAGAATTCTCACTTGCACCTTGATAGCATGTCTGAGCCACATCCATTTTAACAGCTGGTGTGAATAAAGTTGAAGGTTATTTTAGACATTGTCAAGGATGTTTTATTTAAATTATCATTATTCTAGAGAGTCCATATGTTTTAGAGTAACATCTGCAGTTAATTTTAAAATTAACCATAGTGAAAAATTTCTTAGTTTAACTAAATGCAAAGTATAGCTGCATAAAGCATGCTTGATCATTAATAAATACAACAATGATGAAACCAGATTGGAATTAGATTATCATTCATCCATTTTAAAGGGCTGAAATTAGATCAGACTAAATCAAAGAAAATAAACATTTTCCTGGATCACGTTTCTTAGGGTGCTTCTAGTAATTTTGCTGCCTGAAATGGCAAGAGAAATACTGTCTTTCAAAAGTTGGAACGTTCTCTGAAATCACCGACAACTGGAAATATTTAACTGAGATATCCTCTATAATCAAAAAGTTCACAGAAAAATCTACCTTACAAAATCATAGTATTTATTAGTTATGCCTTACAAGGAAACCACTGAATTATGGTCCAATCACATAAAAGGAGCAACAAAAGTCCAGAAGTATGACTAATGAAGCATCCTAGACATATACATATGGCAATTTTATTACAAAGAAGGAACAGAAGGTCAGAAAAATAGAAGGGGGGCCTTGTGACACCATCAGGGCTCATACAGCTCTGACAAAAATTAAAAGACCACTTTCAAATGTTCAGTTTGTCTGATTTTTCTCTTTATAAGTATATTTTTGAGTAAAATGTAAATTGTTCTTTTAGTCTATAAAATTCTGACAACATATCACCGAATATTCAAGCAATAAATTTTGTATTTTTTTTCTGACAAAGAAAAAATGGTCAAAATAAAAAAAAAACAGTGCTTTCAGACCTCAAATAAAACAAGTTCATAATCATTTAGAAACAACAATACTAATGTTTTACCTCAGGAAGAGTTCTGAAATCAATATTTTGTGGAATAACCATGATGTTTAAAAACAGCTTTCATGCTTCTTGCCATGCTTGCCACCAGTCTTTCACACTGCTTCTGGCGCAAAAATTTAAGCAGTTCTTCTATGTTTGATGGATTGTGACTATCCATCATCCTCTTGATCACATTCCAGAGGTTTTCAATGGGGTTCAGGTCTGGAGAATTGGCTGCCGATGACAGGGTTTTGATGTGGTGGTCTCTTAATTTTTGCCAGAGCGGTATAGTATATGCAGCTATCAGCATTCCACCAGGTGGAATGTGTCAGTAACAGAAAATGTCATATGGACCTTTCAAGTGACATGATCAATCTGCATCTTTGTTGATTATACAAAAATAAAACAATGACATGCCCAGTCAGAATGTACGTCACTTATGCACAGGTAAAGCCTTGATCTTCCTCACTGTAAATGGAGACACATCCATATTAGTCAGTATTCTGTATCACTGCTCCATAGTGTAAGCCTTATCTCTATGTCAGAACTTTATAAGATCTCAAACCTCTTATTTTATCCCGATCTTAAGGGTATGCCACACTGAACAATATCGCTAACGGGATCGCTAAAAAACGTCACTATTTAGCGATCCCGTTAGCGATGTTGTTCAGTGCGGCAGCTGCCAGCGACGAGCTTCCTGCTGTGATCTCGCTCGTCGCTGGAATCGTTCCGGACCCTATTTTCTCGTCGGCGCTCCCGCTGGGTAAGTATATATCGCTAGTGTGGCACCTTTTCTTAGCGATTTAGCGGTACTTTTGTACCGCTAAAGTCGTTAAGAAGATCGCTAACGGCGATAGCGTCGTTAACTATATCGCTAAATGTGGCCGCACTTTAGCGATATAGAAACAATCCCGCTAGCGATCGCATTAGTATGCGTCGTTATCGTGATCACTAGCGGGATTGTTTAGTGTGGCAGTACCTTTAGTCTCTGCCTTACTGCAGAGGTTGGCACCTTAAAGTGAATGGCAATTGGTGGCCCTACTCGCAATCGTCTCACCCTAATTTGGCCATAGGGACATGGTAAACTAAGGGCTCATTCAGATGTTACTGCTTTTTCATCAGTGTTTGAATGCCAAAACTAGGAGTGGAACATATGAGAAAAACTATTATTGAAAGATTGACACATGTTCTGTGTTTTGGAGACACTTCTGGTTTTGGCATACAAACACTGATGAAATTCGCTGATGTCTGAAGGAGCCCTAAGATGTGTCATGTAATCAGCATCACATGTGTCTACTAAGTTGTAATCAGTTAGTCTGCCTATTTAAAGGATGAAAAGTAGTAAATGTGCTATTTGGTATCATGGTGTGTACTACATTGAACATGGACCAAAGAAAGCTAAGGAGGAAGTTGTCTCAGGACATTAGAAAGAAAATTTTAGATAAATATGTTAAAGGTAAAAACTATAAGACCATGTCCAAACAGCTTGATGTTCCTGTTACTACAATTACTCGTATTATTCAGAAGTTTAAGGCCTACTGGACTATAACCAACCACACTGGACTCAACCACAAATGAAAATTGCTGACAAACTGAATAGATGGATAATATGAATGGCAACTGTGATGACACAGCACTTTATTTAACCAGACATCAATTTTCAGTGAGCCAGGAGTCATTGACTGTTATCTATATGTTGACTTTTTAACTTATATGTTTCTTTCTGGTAGGTCAAGAAAACACAGACTTTTGTACATATAAGCCTGTAATTTGACTTTTGAGTTGAGGTTTGTTGTAACTTATTGTGCTTATATCCTGGATGAAAGAAAGGCAGAGCAATTGAAAAATGATGTTTGCTGATATGTTGATTGCACAATGGCCAAATAGCTTGTTGACTTTCCAAACAAAGGTTTAAAAACTATGCAAATTGATTAGAGATAGTCAAACAATGCGGGTTGATCTCATCACATCTGTCTCTTGACCTCTGGATGCTGGCTTGAAGGACAGTTGTTAACTATAAAAAGAGGAGATAGATATATCCATACATCCAGGCAGCAAAGAGATCCAAAGAACCAGAGACTCTTTATAAGACAGCAGCATGGCAGCTTAGGGGGGATGATCCCTTTTCTATGTGGTTTCGGCTTGCGGACTAGGGCACCCGCTAACCCCCGTGTCTCCACAGTGACCGCCCAGGATAACTTCCAAAGAGATTTGGAGTGAACTACAATGTCAAGTTACAGCAGTGGAAGATAACACCATCAGTCGCTGTCTTTGACAAAATGGACTTCATGGAAGGAAATCACTGTTGAAAGCAAATCTTAAAAAATGAGTGACATGATGGTGTTGGGACTTTAAGAGCTAACCAGGTCCCGAGAATTAGGGGCCAAATAGTAACCAATACCTCATTGATGCATTTATCAGATGCATTTTTTTGCACTTTTTATCATCTTTTGCAGGGTGCAGGTAGGCTCCTTTTTGATGGTCTGGTTTTTTGTGTGATGCATATATAGTGCTGAACAGCCCGCTTTCTATTATGGGCGTTATAAATAGGCTGCTATCCAGACACTATGCATTGCACTTTTTTGTCCTCCTAAGCAAGCCTTATTTGTGTGTTTTCTCCACCAGGCAGCTTATACCTTTATCATCACTTTTTTGTGATAGGGTGACTGTCCTCATCAGTGGAGGGCACCTGTGCTGCGCCAGCCTTTATCTGTGGGAGCCGGCTGCATCCTGCTAGTGCACTGTTCAGCTTTCAAGATCTGGTGAGGCTATTTTCATGTTGTGTTTTTGCTAAAAAAAATTTAGGATTTTTAAGTCCTATCTTTGTCTGTGAGCTTTGAATTGATGTAAGTTAGTTACTCGCAATATAATGGGGAACCCTGCCGTTGGTTTGCGAGCTTATCTGCTTTGGCCAAAATAGTAACCAATACCTCATTGATGCATTTATCAGATGCATTTTTTTGCACTTTTTATCATCTTTTGCAGGGTGCAGGTAGGCTCCTTTTTGATGGTCTGGTTTTTTGTGTGATGCATATATAGTGCTGAACAGCCGCTTTCTATTATGGGCGTTATAAATAGGCTGCTATACAGACACTATGCATTGCACTTTTTTGTCCTCCTAAGCAAGCCTTATTTGTGTGTTTTCTCCACCAGGCAGCTTATACCTTTATCATCACTTTTTTGTGATAGGGTGGCTGTCCTCATCAGTGGAGGGCACCTGTGCTGCGCCAGCCTTTATCTGTGGGAGCCGGCTGCATCCTGCTAGTGCACTTTTCATCTTTCAAGATCTGGTGAGGCTATTTTCATGTTGTGTTTTTGCACCCTCATCTATCCCTGACCACCAGGATTACTTCTGAAGGTGGAGACGCCAGGTTCTTGTTCCTTGCTATGCTTCTATATCTACCCTGATCTGATCTCCCATCCTACCCAGAGTAATGGGAAGCTGAAGTGTATAAGCACACACTAACCAGTAGGGTTGAGCATTCCGATACCGCAAGTATCGGGTATCGGCCGATATTGGCTGTATCGGAATTCCGATTCCGAGTTCCGATATTTTCGTCATATCGGATACCGGAATCGGAATGTCACTGTCAGTGTCCGTCGGTCGGGTCTGTCAGGAGTCAGCGGCACTTACCCGGCAGAAGATCTCGGCGGTCACATCCCGGGCTGCTTAATGGCCGCCATCCTCTTCTCCCCGGCGGTCACATGCAGTATCTCGCGATAACTGCAGTGACTGCTGGGTAATCGCCGTAAAGCAGTCCGATGACGTCACCGCCGGGGAAGCTGGTAAGCAGCTGTGCTGCGCCGGGATGTCAGGCTCTGCCTGTCATTCCTATGTAGCAGAGCTGGATCGTCGTGGGACAATCGTTACTATGGACTGCGTCGGACAGGTGGTATACTGTTGGTTTGTTTTTTTTATTTTTTTACAGGAGATCGATGGCGTCGCAGGAATGAGAGAGTAATAAAAAAAATGAAAACTGTGTTGTCTCTTTTATTTCATTAAAAGACTTTTTTCTTGCTGTGTCTTTTTTTTAAACATTTAAAAACTTTGGGATTAATAATGGATCAGTGTCTTATTGACACCTCTCCATTATTAACCGGGCTTATTGTCACCGTGCAATCAACGGTGACAATAACCCCTTATTACCCCGCTTGCCACCGCTACAGGGCAAGTGGGAAGAGCCGGGTAAAGTGCCACAATTGGCACATCTTTTGATGCGCCAAATGTGGGGCTGCTGTAGCCTGGTATTATCAGGCTGTTGAGGGCCAAAATCCATGGGCCTTGACAGTCTTTTAATACCAGGCCGCAGCAGTCTGCATTTTACTTGGCTGGTTAACAAAAATAGGGGGGATCCCCACGCCGTTTTTTTTTCGAGGGGATCCCCTATTTTTGTTAACCAGCCAAGCTAAGCAGACTGCTGTGGCCTGGTATTATCAGGCTTGCAAGGTCCATGGATATTGGATCCTTACCAGCCTGAAAAACCAGGCCTCAGCGGTCTGCTTCATCTGGCTGGTTAACAAAAATAGGGGGGACCCCACGCCATTTTTTTTTCGAGGGGATCCCCTATTTTTGTTAATCAGCCAAGATATGCAGACTGCTGTGGCCTGGTATTATCAGGCTGGCAAGGTCCATGGATCTTGGCTCCTTAACAGCCTGAAAATCCAGGCCTCAGCGGTCTGCTTCATCTGGCTGGTTAACAAAAATAGGGGGGACCCCACGCCATTTTTTTTTCGAGGGGATCCCCTATTTTTGTTAATCAGCCAAGATATGCAGACTGCTGTGGCCTGGTATTATCAGGCTGGCAAGGTCCATGGATCTTGGCCCCTTAACAGCCTGAAAATCCAGGCCTCAGCGGTCTGCTTCATCTGGCTGGTTAACAAAAATAGGGGGGACCCCACGCCATTTTTTTTTCGAAGGGAACCCCTATATTTGTTAATCAGTTCCCTCTGACGTCACTGATGGTGTCCCTGGCTGACCTGAAGTGAAAGTGGAAAGCAATCAATTAAGCTTTCCACTTCCTCTCCTGTCAGCCAGGAGAGGAACTCATTCATTTGGGGGTTTACTGTGAGGCTGCAGCATTAGCTGCGGTCCCTGCAGTAAACATTAACCCTTTCTGAAGGATTACACCGTGGGACCTGACTGTGCATCGGATTGGTAAGAATAATTTTGCTTTATTATTTTATTTTTATTACAGGAAATGGTTTTAGCAGGTAAATAAAATATGGTCAAAAACTGTGTGATTATTTCATTAAACTTCTTTTTTATTAAAGTGTGTGTGTTTGATTTTTCTTTCATACAATAGGATTAATAATTGATAGTTGTCTAATTGACAGCTCTCAATTATTAACCTGGCTTAAGGTCACCTTTCAATAGCAAGGTGGCTTTAACCCCATATTAACCCATTCGCCACCGCTACAGGGCAATGGAAATAGACGGGCAAAGTGCCAGAAAGGGCAAATCTAATTAGAGATTTGCCCTTTCTGGGGTGTCTGGGGGCAGATGTTAGTAGCCGGGGGGGCAAAAATAATGGTCCCTCTCTGGGCTATTATTATCTGCCCCCACTCACTGGCTTTGTCTGTCTGGTTGCGAAAATAGGGCGGGAGCCCACGCATTTTTTTCAGCAATTTTACACCTCATATATATATATACATGTCATTGAGTTTGTGACACATATATATATATATATATATATATTTATAGTTCATACACTTCTACATAGTATAATAGCCGCTAATTCAATTGCCGGCTTTTGTGAAAATGCAGAACCCGACATGAAATGACACTTGGTGTACATAGGGTTAACCATGTCCTTTGCTATCTGATTTGCACAAACAATTAAATCAGTCTATGTGTGCAAAATTTCACACCTGTAGGGGTTAATTAAAGGTGTAAATTCGTAGCAAAAAAGTCCGTTTTTTTACAACGAATTTACACCTTTAATTAACCCCTACAGGTGTGAAATTTTGCAAACATAGACTGATTTAATTGTTTGTGCAAATCAGATAGCAAAGGACATGAAAAGACATGGTTAACCCTATGTACACCAAGTGTCATTTCATGTCGGGTGCTTCTGTCTTTTCACAGAAACCGGCTTTACCCCGCAATTGAATCTGAGGATATTTTACTATGTAGAAGTGTATAAACTATACATATATGTATATATATATGTCACAATGACATGTATATATATATATGTATTCTATGTGTGTATATTTAGTGTTTACAAGGAAAGAATGGGGTTTTTTTAGTTACGGTATTTTGTTCCCATAGACTTACATGGGACTTCCGGTATCGGTATCGGGTATCGCCGATATTTTAATGGTATCGGCGATACCATTCCGATTCCGATACTTTTGGATATCGGAAAGTATCGCTCAACTCTACTAACCAGTCAAACAAGGGACGATGGACAGGTATAAATGAAAATACCAACCATACAAAATAAACACACCAGAGTGGTACACAGGGGAGTTAGAGGAAGGAGAAACCAAATAGGAGAGGATGAAGATGTGCACACAAACAAAACTACAAGCAACAATCTCCAGAACAATCTCCAAACACTAGAGATGGGTGAACCCAAACAGTAAAGTTCAGCATCCGTACCAAACACCTACTGTCTGGGCACGGACACCGAACACAGACTTCACCAGGAAGTCCGTGTTACTGTTTGGGTTCATCTGCCCGAACACCGGGTGTTTGTTGTGATGTCATGTGCATGGCAGTGCGGCAAACACCACTTCTGATTGGTGGTAAAATCTTCCCCTCCGGTCAGAGAGCCGCAGTTCCCACGCAGTCAAAAGACAGCGTGAGTGCTCAACTGTGATCGGAAGTATAAAGTTAACCTCCGGTCACTGGTGCCAGCTGATGGGGCTACAGCTTCCATCATCTGACACCTGCTGCCGCTAACAACATCGAGTGTAAGGTTCTTTGTACATGTTCTTGAAACTCCGTTTTCCGTCAGCCATTTTGCTTTCTGTCTTACTGCAGCTATCTTGCCCTCAGTCAATATGGAGTTTTCAGCTTTCATGTTCCCGCCCTGATTCTCTCCCTCTTGCTTCTTAAGCAGCCACAGCTGAGCAATCAGTGCTTCAGAATCTAGCCTGCAGTGAACCTGTGACCTGACTCCTGGAAGCCTTGGACTATGTACTCCAGCTATTCCTACTGAGGAACTCTGAACACTTGTGGACTCTGGAACCCTGCTCTTTGAAAGATCCACGTTTGCATGGACTTACGGTAACAGAGAAGAAGATCCTGAACCTGTTGTGGAGAGTGATTGCTGAGCTTAAGTTACTCTGGCCTGCTGTGTCTCCTGCTTCTGTATCTGCAAACTGTGTGACTATTTTTGCCACTTGTATGAAGTAATACAAGACCTTCTATATCAAACCTGTGTCTCATGTATTTTCATCGCACCCAAGCACAAGACGCTATATGAACTGTACTACATACATTACAAGATTCTGAAGCCAAAACGTTAGTGTCTGCTGGGTCTGGGAAGGCTGTGTCTGCTGTAACTGTGGATATCAGACGTCCAGTTGTACTTTCTGTGATGACAGTGGTTGTGACTTCTCACAACCATTCCAGGTGAGCAATTCCCTTAAGTTTTTTTTCTGCAGTGTTACCACAGGTAAACACTATTGTTTTTTTTTTTTTTTCTCTTCCCTCTTTTGTGTCTGCTGTAACTGTGGATATCAGATGTCCGGTTGAACTTTCTGTGATGATAGTGGTTGTGACTTCTCACAACCATTCCAGGTGAGCAGTTCCCTTAATTTTTTTTTCTCTCTGCAGTGTTACCACAGGTAAACACTATTGTTTTTTTTTTCTTTTCTCCTCTCCTTCCAGTACTCCTGTCTTAAAAGATCTGGAAAATGGAGGCCCGCATAAAGGAACTTTGCAGAGTGACTGATAATATCCTTGCAGATTTACAGACTATAAAAACCCGTTTTACAAACCTACAGGACCTCACTAATCACAATTTGCAAGTGTTTGGACAGACTGCCCAGGATTTGCGAGCCAGGATTGAGGTTCTAGAGGAGCGAGTCCAGGCTCCTGCCGTAGCCCCAAGTTCTGGGATTCCCAAGTTGCCCCCTTTTCGTTTTGGCGGTGAACGTGAAAAATTCAGGGGATTTATTAACCAATGCAATCTTTTTTTTTCTGCACATGCTTCACAATTTCCCACTGAACGATCTAAAGTGCTTACTATAATTATGTTACTTACCAACAAGGCTTTGATGTGGGCAAACCCTCTGATTGAGACTGAGGATGAATGTTTGGATCATCTTGATGCTTTCATTTCAGCCATGGGGCAGGTGTTTGATGACCCCAATCGAGGTGCAACAGCTGAAGCAGCCATGTTAACTTTGCGCCAAGGTAAGCACTCGGTAGCCGAATATGCCTTGGATTTCAGGAGATGGGCCCTTGATACCACCTGGGACAGTTCCGCCAAAAAATCTATTTTTCGAAAGGGTTGTCTCCACTAATTAAGGATGAACTTGCTCGTGCCGACCCTCCCACTGCGTTAGGTGACTTTATTAACTACTGCATCCGTATTGATGCTCGCCTGACTGAACGCAGGCAAGAGAGATGGTTCGAAAGCAATCGCACTAACCTTTTCCTACCTTCCTCCCCAGCTAAGGAACCTTTGAGTAGGATCACACGGGAACCTGAACCTGAACCCATGCAGGTAGACTCTTTACAAAGACGGGTTAGTGATGCACGCAAGGAACATCGTTTTAAGGAAAATCTATGTTTCTATTGTGGTAAGTCAGGGCACTTCATTATAAACTGCCCCAGCCGTTCTCGTAAGACTACTGCAGCACTCATTCATTGTGAGTGTTGCGAGAGGGGATCTGTCAGGTCCGAAGCTCAGGCTCCAGAGAGATCTGCAGCAACAGATCTTGATTTCTCGGACTTAAACTCCATTACCTCTGAGGACGTTGACTGTGTAAACGCTGCCATTTTTCAAGTTTCCTCAGCGGTGTCCCAGCTGAGTTGTAGGAAAAACAATTCTCATTGCTTACTTTCCATCAAACTCTGGGTTAACTCAGTCTGGGTGTCTAGCTCTGCTATGATCGACTCAGGGGCAAGTGGGAATTTTATGGATGTCTCCTTTGCTCTGAAACAGGGGATACGTTCAGTGAAGAAGGCTACTCCAGTACAGATGGAAACTGTGGATGGCTCCCTGCTGACCTCTGGACCAGTGGATCAGGAAACGGAGCCTTTGAGGGTCCTTATGGGTAAAGATCATCAAGAGAAACTATCCTTTATGCTTATCTCTTCTCCCCACTTTCCCATTATTCTAGGGCTACCATGGCTGCAGGCTCAGAACCCTACCATTAACTGGGAGACCAAGGAATTACACCTTCCAGAGAAACAGATGAGTCCAGAAGTTTCAGCTTGCTCTGTTCCTAAAGGAACCATGTCAGTCCCTGAACTACCAGCTGTATACCAGGACTATGTGGATTTATGTGACAAGAAGAACGCTGACCAGCTTCCCCCTCACCGTCCATATGATTGTCCAATTGAATTATTGCCTGGAGCAGAGATACCTTTTGGTAAGATCTACCCCCTGGCGGGGCCTGAGCTAAAGGCTTTAAAGGATTACATAGACGAAAATCTAGCCAAGGGCTTCATACGCCCCTCTTCATCTCCTGCAGGTGCACCCATCTTCTTTGTGAAGAAGAAAGATGGATCTCTGAGACCCTGCGTAGACTATAGGGAACTCAATAAGGTTACTATTAGAAACCGTTATCCATTGCCTTTAATCCCTGAGTTATTGGAGAGAGTGCGGCATGCCAAAATTTTCTCTAAATTGGATCTCCGTGGGGCCTATAACTTGGTCCGTATTAGACCTGGGGATGAATGGAAGACTGCATTCAGGTCACGCTATGGACACTTTGAATATCTAGTTATGCCTTTTGGTCTGAGTACCGCCCCAGCCACTTTCCAACACTTGGTGAATGACATCTTCAGGGATCTCCTAGATACATTCGTGGTGATTTATTTGGATGATATTCTAATTTTTTCTAACTCCACAGAGGAACATCATGGACATGTGAGAATGGTCTTGGAACGTCTAAGACAAAACCATCTTTACATCAAACTTGAAAAGTGTGAATTCCATAGGACCGAAATTCAATTTCTGGGGTATGTACTGTCTACACAAGGAATTAGTATGGATGGAAGTAAGACCCAAGCCATCAAGGATTGGCCAAGTCCTAGAAATGTGAAGGAGGTGCAGCGCTTCATCGGGTTTGCCAATTTCTATAGACGTTTCATTAGGAATTTCTCTGAGGTAGTGTCACCTATCACCCAACTTACCCGGAAAGAGTCTAGGTTCTCCTGGACTCCCCAAGCCCAGGAAGCATTTTCTCGTCTAAAAGATAAATTTACCACTGCACCTATCTTGGTACATCCCAACCCCGAACTTGCCTTCATAATAGAGGTGGATGCTTCAGATTGTGCCGTTGGAGCTATACTCTCTCAGAGAACAGGTGAGAAGAATGTCTTGCATCCCTGTGCCTTCTTTTCCCAGCAGTTGTCTTCGGCTGAGAGGAACTACGATGTGGGCAATAGAGAGTTGTTGGCCATTATTGCCGCCTTCAAAGAATGGAGACACCTTCTTCAGGGAGCTGCACAGCAAATAGTCGTCCTGACAGACCATCGTAACCTTGAATTTATCAGGTCGGCTAAGTGCCTGACTCCTCGCCAGGCTCGCTGGAATCTTTTCTTAAACCAATTTAATTTTGTCATTTCTTATAGACCAGGATCGCGCAATGGAAAGGCTGATGCACTCTCTAGGATTCATTCAGCAGAGACCCGTCCACTTGCTCCTCCTAAGACTATTCTTCCTGACTCTAGATTCCTGGGAGTGATTCATAATCAAGACCTACTTAAGGACATCAAGGAAGCATACCATGCGGATTCCTTGTTGGCACAACCCCCAAGGGACGTAAGTCTTGTCTTTAAGAATGGTGTGTGGATTCTGGGACAACGTCTGTATATTCCTGAAACAGTCAGATTGAGAGTATTGCAACTCATTCACGATTCCAAGATAGCTGGGCATAGAGGAATTCTAAAGACACAGGAATTTCTTTCTCGTTTCTTTTGGTGGCCCACTTGCAGTAAGGATGTTTTAAACTATGTCACTTCATGTGAAGTCTGTGCAAGATGCAAAACACCTCGCTCCTCACCAACTGGTCTGTTACAACCTCTTCCCACCCTGTCCCGCCCGTGGGGATCCATTTCTATGGACTTCATTGTGGAGTTACCAACCTCTCAAGGGAAAAACACCATTCTAGTGGTGGTTGATCGTTTAACAAAGGCAGCTCATTTTATTCCTTGTCGGCTTACCCACTGCAAAACAGACATCAGATTTGATGATTAAAGATGTGTTTCGCTTACATGGAGTACCGGATGAGGTTATTTCGGATCGAGGGGTGCAATTCACTTCAAGGTTTTGGCAAAATTTCTGTGCAGCATTGGACATTAAAGTAAACCTTTCTTCTGCTTTTCATCCCCAGACTAATGGACAGACCGAACGAACCAATCAAACTCTGGAGCAGTATCTCCGCTGCTTTATCTGCCACCTACAGGATGATTGGGTGGATCTACTTCCATTGGCTGAGTTCTCTTATAACAACTCTCAGAGCGCCTCCACTAAGCAGTCTCCTTTATACTCCAATCTAGGTTATCATCCTAACATTCTTCCACGATTTCCCATAGAAACGCCTTTACCAGCAGTGGCCGAAAGAATCACGTCTTTACAGAAGAATATGGATCTTCTAAAGGAGAATCTGGAATTGGCTCAGGAAAGGTACAAGAAAGCAGCAGATAAATTTCGTAAACCTGCACCAGTTTTCAAGGTAGGAGACCTGGTCTGGCTGTCAACCAGAAATCTTAAGTTAAGGATTCCATCGTCTAAGTTGGGACATAAGTACATTGGACCCTATAAAATCAGTAAAATTATAAGTGCCGTTGCTTGTCGTCTTCAACTGCCTAGAACTATGAGAATCCACCCTGTCTTTCATGTATCCCTACTAAAGGCTGCAACACCCAATACGTTTCCTGGACGTTCTTCTCCTTGCCCTGACCCAGTGCTAGTCGATGGTCAGGAAGAATTTGTGGTGGAAAGAATTCTAGATTCCAGGTTATACAGGAATCAGTTACAATATTTGATTAAATGGCAGGGCTACCCAGTGGAGGACAACTCATGGGAACCAGTCAATAACGTTAATGCTCCTCGTTTGCTCCGCCAGTTTCATCAGAGGTACCCAGACAAGCCTGGTCTGAGGCCATCCGGAGGTTGTCCCTAAGGGGGGAGTAATGTAAGGTTCTTTGTACATGTTCTTGAAACTCAGTTTTCCGTCAGCCATTTTGCTTTCTGTCTTACTGCAGCTATCTTGCCCTCAGTCAATATGGAGTTTTCAGCTTTCATGTTCCCGCCCTGATTCTCTCCCTCTTGCTTCTTAAGCAGCCACAGCTGAGCAATCAGTGCTTCAGAATCTAGCCTGCAGTGAACCTGTGACCTGACTCCTGGAAGCCTTGGACTATGTACTCCAGCTATTCCTACTGAGGAACTCTGAACACTTGTGGACTCTGGAACCCTGCTCTTTGAAAGATCCACGTTTGCATGGACTTACGGTAACAGAGAAGAAGATCCTGAACCTGTTGTGGAGAGTGATTGCTGAGCTTAAGTTACTCTGGCCTGCTGTGTCTCCTGCTTCTGTATCTGCAAACTGTGTGACTATTTTTGCCACTTGTATGAAGTAATACAAGACCTTCTATATCAAACCTGTGTCTCATGTATTTTCATCGCACCCAAGCACAAGACGCTATATGAACTGTACTACATACATTACATCGAGAGCGGGAGCGCTGATGGGTGTATTCATTAACCAGCTTCTCCACTGTAAATAAATAATATAAAAAACGGTGTGGGTTCCCCTGCATTTTTGATAACCAGCCAGGCAAAACTCACAGCTGGGGGCTGCAATCCTCTGCAGTCACCTTCAACAAGGCTGGTTATCAAGAATAGAGGGGTCCCCATGCTGTTTAAAAAAATGGCATGGGGTCCCTCCCATTTTTGACAACCAGCCTTGCTAAAGCAGACAGCTGGGGGCTGGTATTCTCAGGCTAGTAAGGGGCCATGGATATTGGCCTCCCAGCCTAAAAATAGCAGCCTGCAACCACCTAGAAAAGGCACATCTATTAGATGTGCCAATTCTGGTGTTATATTCTGCTACAAGCACTAAGGAAAGAAGGGAGATCTGTCCCTACGATAGAACTAAGCTAGATCCCTACGATGTAACGGGGAACCTGATCCTGCGATCAGACCCGCTAAAGTCCTCAGCTAGTCTGTACGAAGACCTATAGATGCGAGGAAGGGATCCCTACAAGAACTAGGGACTGGGAGAAAGATGGACACCTCCTAACAGAAGTTGTAGCAGTAAAAGACAAACAAACAACATAGAACATAGAGGTCCGAAGACCAAGCAAAACTGACTGAGTAATGTAACAAAGCACCTGGCTAGCTTAACACTAGAACTACTGATGGAGTCATTTTGACTCCTTTCATTTTTTATTTCTCTTCTGTGACTACATTTTTCAGAATTCCGGCTTGAAACTCGGTGACTTTTCCTCAAATATGATGTGAAAAAAGATTTTGTGAGAATAAATAATTTTGGTGAAAAATTTGCGCGTTTTTTTCAAAATTTACCAAGAACTACTGAAGGGAGTCATTTTGACTCCCTACTATATTTTGAGGTCCTTTTGTCACTAAATGTTGCTATAAAGTTTTGTGCATAATTTTTTCACTCTGTCTTATTTACCCTGATGTTCATATAGATGTAGTTCAATTTACATGTCAACTTTTCACATTTTCCTTGTGTTTTACCTGCTTGTATTACTGTGTAATGCTGAACAAAATAGCTTGTTTACTCTAGGCTCTTATCTTATGCTAATTTTTGATTCATATATATTGACACATATAAAGAACTGTACGCTTGCAGAAGCATGCAGGAACAATAATTTACAGTTTACTCTATCTGATGAGGAGCTAGATGCATTCATTGCGATATTCTATGCTCGTGGAATATCTGGCATGAACCGTCACTCGATTAGCAGTATTTGGTGTAATGACTGGGGAATACCGTTTTGCAAAGCGACAATGTCTAGGGACCGCTTTGTTGAAATTATGAGGTTTCTCAGATTTGATGAGAAATCTACTCGATCGGAGAGACTGCAAACGGACAAGTTTGCTCTATTTTCTACTGTGTGGGACAGGTTTATTGAAAATTGTATTGCGTGTTACAAACCTGGCCCATACATAACGGTGGATGAGCAACTTTTCCCAAGCAAAACTAGGTGTCCATTCACGCAGTACATGCCTTCCAAACCAGATAAATATGGCCACAAATATTGGCTAGCTGTTGATAAGGAGAGCAAATATCTGGCAAATGGCTTCCCTTATCTAGGCAAAGATGACACACGCCGTGCTGAGGACCGTTTAGCTGACCATGTGGTAATGAAGTTATTGGACCCGTTTTTGAAAAAAGGTCGCAATGTTACAACCGATAATTATTTTACTTCAGTAAAATTAGCTAAACAGCTAAAAAGCAAAGGAACAACCATCGTGGGAACACTGAACAAGATAAGGCGAGAAGTGCCTAAAGAAATAAAATCCATGAAAGAGGAATTGTACAACACTAAAGTGTTTAGAAATGAAGACAATTTTACACTTACAGTATATCAAGGAAAGCCCAACAAAAATGTTGTCATTTTGAGTTCCGTCCATCCAGATGTTGTTGTTGCATCTGATTCCGCTAAAAAAACTCCAGAAACGGTAAAGTTTTACAATGAAACAAAATATGGAGTAGATGTAGTGGATCAGATGGCACGAAAATATACCACACGAGCATGCACAAGGAGATGGCCTGTTCATGCATTTGAAAATGCCTTAGACTTTGCGGGTATAAATGCATGGATAATATTCAATGAGATAACCCACCAAAAAATGTCACGCAAGGCATTTTTGCAAACGCTTGTGAGAGAGTTGAGTGGTCCTTATGTCACAGATAGGGAAAAGGGTTCCACGTCCCAAGTTTCTACATGCTCAGAAGTGATGGTTCAAACAAAATTTTGCCAGATCAAAGAAAAGTGCAAGAAAAATAGATCTGTCGGCAATTGTAAGACTTGTGGTAAGTCTTTGTGTGGGCAATGTACTGCCATAAATCAAAGGCAATGCCTAAAATGCGAAATACCAAATGTTTAGAAGGTGAATTCTGCGCCATATTTTCATTTTTATGCTCCTCCACCTACATTTTCTCTGCTTTTTGTTCTTCAGTTGTTGTTTATATGTGTGCACTTGAATAAAAAAAAATGTTTGAAAAACGTCTATTATAATTATTGTTATTTTCTGTAGAAAAATAAGAAAAGCAGAAAAAAAACAATCAAAAGCATTACTGTTGGATCTCACAATAATAATACATTACAAAAAATATAATTATTAATAAATAACCACAAATGAAACTCTAAAAATAAACGAAAACAAGCAAGGAGTCAAAATGACTCCTTTCAGTAGTTCTAGGTGGGGTCACGAGTCCAGTAGTCCTAGTGTTAAGAGTAGAAATTACAATGAAGTCCAGCAAAGCCAAAAGGGCGGAGCAGGATTAAATAGGCAAAAAAAGGTCATGTGACCAGCAAGATAGAAAAAGAGTTCTAACATCTGGTGCCTTGCCCGGCTCTTCCCACTTGCCCTGTATTGGTGGCAAGTGGGGTTTATATTTGTGGGGTTCATGTCACCTTTGTATTGTCAGGTGACATCAAGCCCACGGCTTAGTAATGGAAAGGCGTCTATAAGACCCCTATACATTACTAATGCTATAGTTATATGGTAAATAAAGACACAGCCAGAATAAAGTATTTTATTAGAAATAAAACAAAACACAGTTTTACTTTTTTATTTAAAAATAGCAAACACAGTTATACTCACGTAACGCCTAATTCCACCGAAGCCCTCGATCTCCTGTAATCAACCAAAAATAATAAAACAACCATATCACTCACATTTCCGTCTTTCTGTCCCATGTCATAATCCATGTCAGGGGATAAATAGTTTTCAACCTGTATGGTGCCAAGATGTGACCATCCAGGCCGAGAAGCACTGGGGAATGAGCTGCTGTGAGCGCACCCTCAGTGACCGGCGGTGATGTCATCGAAGTGACCTCCGGTCACTGAGGCTGCTTTTCCAGCCGGGCTGAACTGACCTCGGTTAGATCCCCGTCAGGACATCTAAAAATAGCCAATATAAAATCATTGGACTATTCTGAAGTGAACTTCTATGAGCCTTGATCTAAATCCTATTGAACATCTGTGAAAAGAGCTGGAATGTGCAGTCTTGAGAATGCATCCATCAAACCTTAGAACTGGAGCAGTTTACTTGTAAGGAGTAGGCCGAAATAACTGCGTACAGGTGATGAAGTCTCATTGAGAGTAAAAGAAATCATGTGTTTGCAGTGATTACCTCAAAATGTGCAAAAAATATTAACTTAAGGGTACCATCATTTTTGTCCAGGACATTTTCTTTCGTTATTTTTTTTTTCATTTTTCTTTTGAACAACAATTCAAAAGCAATATCTGAGTTTCTTTAGTTAATATTTTGTAAATTTAAATTGAAAACTACTTCTGTCAGTTTCAAATTACTTCAGTAACCATTATGGGCTTTTCTTATTTTAACAGAAGGGTACCGACAATTTTGACAATGTGTATATTATTCTGACATTGTTATAAAGCTCACCCTAAGTAGTAGTGATACACAAGACTGACTAATATGGATATGTGTCCCTGACTTTTATGGATCTGGTGTAAGGAAATGAAAAAGTGAGAAGACCCACACAGTTAATGCCTAAGACTATGTGCGCACATTGTGGAAATTTCTGGTTCTGGTTTCTTCCTCTCTTGGCAGAAAATGCAGTTGAAATTCTGTGCAGTTTTGATGCGTTTTTGATGTGGATTTTCATGCGGATTTGTATGCGTTTTTGCCCCGACTTCAGGGCAGAGCAAAATACTGCAGTGTGCAGGCGCCAGGAAAGGTTAGAGAGGCCCGGTGCCTGCGCACTGCAGTACTTTACTCTGCCCTCAACAGGGCAAATAAGTATGCCTACGCAGGAGCCGCGACAGAAGCAAGGAAGAGGACATAATTGCATGAAGATGGGAGGCTCCAGACCCGGACCTGCAACGCTCATCGGACCGGACCGCCCCCACAGGTGAGTATAATCTAACTTGTTTTTCTTTTCTTTCAGGTTACATCGGGGGCTTATCTACAGCATTACTGAATGCTGTAGATAAGCCCCTAATGGCGGTGGCCGCAGCTTATATGCGAAAAATGAGCTGACAGGTTCCCTTTAAAGGATGTGCATGGTGACACAACTGATTTAGATAATCTGTGCATTCTCCTCTTCAGTCTGGTTCAGAGAGAAGGCGAGATGGTCACTCAATTTGTGAATGCATTACAAGAAGTAACGGCTCACATTACTAAGAAGAGCGCAGAGTTGAATGCTGGAACTGTGGAGGAATGGGACACATGTCAAGTAATTGCATAAACCATGATAACCAGCGACTGAGGCAGCCTTTAAACTAAGGCGCTACATGGTTAGGGAGCACACTGCAAGTGGAACTGGAAGCTCAGAAGAGGTCATTTGTTATGATTTGGTAGCTGAGGAGAGCAGGCAAAAAAGGCAATACACCAGAGAGGTTGGAATCTACTGGATTGCAGTACCCTGACTAACCACAACAACTAAAGGCAGCCGTGGAGCGTACCTACGTTGGTCCTAGACGCCTCGTCACAGCCTGAGAAGCTAACTACACCTAAAGACAGAAAGAGGAAAACTATCTGCCCCGGAGCAGATCCCCAAAGAACATAGAAAGCCCTCAAACATGTAATGGCGGTTAGACAAGAGGAAATACAGACACAGACAGAAAATAGTATGAGCAAACGTTGGGGCCCAAACTTCCTAAATAGAAAAGGATAGGAAGGACACTTACTGCAATCCCAAAAAACCCTGAAAAGTACCAACTCTACTAATTAAAAAAACACCTGAGATCACACGACCTCTACCACCTAAATTAGTTCTCTGGTGTAACAAAGCTAAACAGCAGCCACTGAAAAAACTGGAAAAGGCAAATGAACAAACAACAGTGGCTGAACTAAATTGAGAGGAGCACAAGCCCCCGGAGGGGACCCGGCAGACCCCCACAAAAGTGCAAGACAAAATGCAAAAAGCAAGCACAAAAAACTAAAAGAAGAAAATGTCTTATCTGTTAGCAGAAGATGCAGGCACAAAACAGCAAGCTACAAAGTGAACAGGAATCAAAGATGAGACCAGAACAATTGATCACCGGCAACCCTGATGGGAGGGAACCTCCCTTATATAAGACCAGTCAGTAACACCTGATCGCCAATCTTCACAATCTTCATTGGATAGTTCAGCACTGTTTGTAACCACCAGAGGGAGCTTCTGCTCAGAATTCATTTCTAGCACATTCACAACAGTACCCCCCCCCTTTAAGGAGGGGTCACCGAACCCTCATTTGAGCAACCAGGTCGGTCAGGATGAGCTCTGTGATACGCACGGATGAGTCTCCTAGCATGGATGTCCGAAGCAAACACCCAAGAATTGTCCTCCTGACCATAACCTCTACACTTAACCAAATACTGGAGTTTCCGTCTAGAAAAACGAGAATTCAATATTTTCTCAACCACATACTCCAGATTGCCCTCAACCAAAACAGGGTCAGGAGGCACAGCCATAGGAACCACTGGCTCGACAAACCTCTTCAATAAGGACTTGTGGAACACGTTATGGATCTTAAATGTCCCTGGAAGAAGTAAACGAAAGGAAACAGGATTAAGAATCTCCATGATATTATAAGGTTCAATGAACCTAGGCTTAAACTTAGGAGATGCAACTCTCATAGGGATATCTCTTGAGGACAACCAGACCAAGTCCCCCACTTCAAACCGAGGACCATCAGTCCTATGCCGGTTGGCAAACCGCTGGGCCCTCTCCTGAGAGAGGGACAACCTCTCCACTACCTGATCCCAAATCTGCTGCATACGCTCCACAACAGAGTCAACACCTGGACAGACAGAAGCCTCCGTCTGTACTGAAGAAAATCGAGGGTGAAACCCAAAATTGCAGAAAAATGGAGACAGCAAAGTGGCAGAGCTAGCCCTATTATTAAGAGCAAACTCAGCCAAAGGCAAAAAAGAGACCCAGTCATCCTGATCAGCAGACACAAAGCATCTCAGATAAGTCTCCAATGTCTGGTTTGTTCTCTCAGTTTGTCCATTGGTCTGAAGATGAAAAGCCGAGGAGAAAGACAATTGAACACCAAGTTTAGAACAAAAAGTCCTCCAAAATCTGGAAACAAACTGGACTCCTCTGTCAGACACAATGTTCTCAGGAATGCCGTGTAACCGAACCACGTGCTGAAGGAACAAAGGCACCAATTCAGAGGAGGAAGGCAACTTAGGTAATGGCACAAGATGTATCATTTTGGAAAACCTATCACAAATCACCCAGATAACGGTCATTCTCTGAGAAACAGGGAGGTCGGAAATAAAATCCATAGAGATATGAGTCCATGGCCTCTTGGGCACAGGTAATGGCATCAACAAACCACTAGAGCGAGACAAAGGCTTGGAGCGAGAGCAAGTCCCGCAGGACTGCACAAATTCCCTGACGTCACGAGACAAAGTAGGCCACCAAAAGGACCGACTAACCAAGTCTCTGGTACCAAAAATTCTGGGATGACCGGCCAACGCGGAACAATGAATCTCAGACATCACACTCTTTTTCCACCGGTCTGGGACAAACAATTTCCCAATAGGGCAGCGCTCGGGTTTATCCTCCTGACACCCTTCCAGAGCCAGTCTCAAATTGGGCGAGATGGCGGAAAGAACTACACCCTCTTTCAAAATAACAGCAGGATCAGATAACTCAGGAGAGTCCGCAAGGAAACTCCTCGAGAGGGCATCCGCCTTAACATTCTTAGTGCCAGGAAGAAAGGAAACCACAAAATTAAAACGTGTGAAAAACAAGGCCCACCTGGCCTGTCTAGGATTAAGTCGCTTGGCTGATTCCAGATAAACCAGATTCTTATGGTCTGTGAGGACCACCACCTGATGTTTGGCTCCCTCCAGCCAATGTCTCCACTCTTCAAAAGCCCACTTCATGGCCAATAACTCCCGATTACCCACGTCATAATTACGTTCAGTTGGAGAAAATTTTCGAGAGAAAAAGGCACAAGGGTTACTTTTAGAGGTCTCTGGATCTCTTTGGGACAAAACGGCACCTGTCCCAATTTCAGAGGCATCAACCTCCACCTGAAATGGCAGAGAAACATCAGGCTGCCGTAGAACAGGAGCAGAAGTGAATCTCTGCTTAAGTTCCTGAAACGCAGAGACTGCCTCAGGAGGCCAATTCACCACATCAGAACCCTTTTTGGTCAAATCAGTCAATGATTTAACAATAACAGAGAAATTACCAATAAATTTATGATAAAAATTGGCAAAACCCAAGAATCTTTGAAGAGCCTTTAATGAAGTAGGTTGGACCCAATCACAGATGGCCTGAACCTTGACCGGGTCCATTTCAATAACAGATGGGGACAAAATGAATCCCAGAAATGAGATCCTCTGTACGCCAAAAAGACACTTTGATCCCTTCACATACAGAGCATTCTCTCTCAAAATCTGGAACACAGTCCGAACATGTTTCACATGAGAGTCCCAGTCATTGGAAAAAATTAAGATATCATCCAAATAAACAATCAGAAATTTATCCACAAAATCCCTGAAAATGTCATTCATGAAGGACTGGAAGACAGAAGGAGCATTAGTGAGCCCAAAGGGCATCACTAGGTACTCAAAATGCCCCTCTGGGGTATTAAATGCCGTCTTCCATTCATCCCCGTGCATAATGCGAATAAGGTTATATGCCCCCCTGAGGTCACGCTTGGTAAACTAAGTAGCACTTTTCACCCTGGAAAACAGGTCAGAAATCAAGGGTAACGGATATTGATATTTCACAGTGATATTGTTCAAGAGACGATAATCAATACACGGCCTTAATGAACCATCCTTTTTGGCCACAAAGAAAAAACCGGCACCCAAGGGTGAAGAGGATGGTCTGATATGACCCTTCTCCAATGACTCCTTGATATAAGACCGCATAGCGTCATGTTCAGGTACAGACAAGTTAAAAAGGCGACCTTTAGGGAATTTACTACCAGGCACTAATTCAATAGCGCAGTCATAGCTCCTATGGGGGGGCAAGGATGCAGATTTACTTTCGCTAAACACATCAGAAAAATCAGTCAAAAAGTCAGGAACATCCTGAGCCTGGGGGGAGGCAGAAAAAACAGGAGTGTTGGTATTAACACATTGGCAGCCCCAACTGGTTACAGACACAGATTTCCAATCCAAAACAGGATTATGAGACTGTAACCAAGGGAAACCCAGTACGATAATGTCATGCAGATTATACAGCACCAAAAATTTGCAACTCTCCTGATGATCAGGTTCAACCCTCATTATCACCTGAGTAGAGAACTGAGGTTTATTCTCAGCCAAAGGGGTAGAATCGATCCCCAGTAGGGGAATAGACTTCCGTAGGGGTATCAAGGGAAACCCACAACGTTTAGCAAAATCAAAATCCATCAGGTTAATAGCTGCTCCCGAATCAACGAAAGCCTGAGCAGAAAATGTGGACAGGGAGCAAATCAGGGTAACAGTCAACAAAAATTTAGTCTGAACACTACCCAAGACAACTGAGCGTGCAAAAAGTCTTCCCCGCTTAGGGCAGACTGAAATAGCATGAGAGGCATCACCACAGTAGAAACATAACCCATTGCGTTTTCGAAACTCATGACGCTGTGCCCCAGAAGCCACTCTATCACACTGCATGGGTTCAGAAGCTGGTTCACAAGGCAACACTATTCCACGCATACCTCTCGCTCATGCAAACGTCTGTCAATTTGAATCGCTAATGACATAGAATCATTGAGACCAGAGGGGACAGGGAATCCCACCATAACATCCTTTACATTCTCTGACAGACCCTTCCGAAAAAGGGCTGCCAAAGCATCGTCATTCCATTTGGTCAGGACTGCCCACCTTCGGAATCTCTGACAGTATAACTCAGCGTCCTCAAGCCCCTGATTTAATGCCAACAAGGCTTTTTCAGCTTGATCAGTGACATTAGGCTCATCGTACAATAACCCCAGAGCCTGAAAAAATGCATCAACATTACTCAAAACAGGATCCCCAGGTGTCAGGGAAAAAGCCCAATCCTGAGGATCGCCGCGCAGGTGAGAGATGACAATTTGAACCTGCTGTGCTGCGTTCCCTGAGGACTTAGATTTCAAGGCAAAAAACAACTTACAGTTATTTTTGAAATTCAGAAATTTAGCTCGATCCCCTAAAAACAAATCTGGCATGGGAATCCTAGGTTCCACAACAGGCAACCCTGCAAGATAGGTAGCAATACTCAGAACTTCAGTGGCAAGCTGATCCACACGGCCAGACAACTGTGCAAACTCCATTGAGAGAAAAAAAAAATCCTCAGCACCCAGAGAAAAAGAGGGAAAGAAAAAAATATATATATCTCTGACAACTCTGACAACTTTTTTTTTTTTTTTTTTACACTATCTTTCCCTTCTGTGAGTACCATATAATTTTCAGTTTGGCCGGTGATACTGTTATGATTTGGTAGCTGAGGAGAGCAGGCAAAAGAGGCAATACACCAGAGAGGTTGGAATCTACTGGATTGCAGTACCCTGACTAACCACCACAACTAAAGGCAGCCGTGGAGCGTACCTACGTTGGTCCTAGACGCCTCGTCACAGCCTGAGAAGCTAACTACACCTAAAGACAGAAAGAGGAAAACTATCTGCCCCGGAGCAGATCCCCAAAGAACATAGAAAGCCCCCAAACATGTAATGGCGGTTAGACGAGAGGAAATACACAGACACAGACAGAAAATAGTATGAGCAAACGTTGGGGCCCAAACTTCCTAAATAGAAAAGGATAGGAAGGACACTTACTGCAATCCCAAAAAACCTGAAAAGTACCAACTCTACTAATTACAAAAACACCTGAGATCACACGACCTCTACCACCTAAATTAGTTCTCTGGTGTAACAAAACTAAACAGCAGCCACTGAAAAAAACTGGAAAAGGCAAATGAACAAACAACAGTGGCTGAACTAAACTGAGAGGAGCACAAGCCCCCAGAGGGGACCCGGCAGACCTCCACAGAAGTGCAGGACAAAATGCAAAAAGCAAGCACAAAAAACTAAAAGAAGAAAATGTCTTATCTGTTAGCAGAAGATGCAGGCACGAAACAGCAAGCTACAAAGTGAACAGGAATCAAAGATGAGACCAGAACAATTGATCACCGGCAACCTGATGGGAGGGAACCTCCCTTATATAAGACCAGTCAGTAACACCTGATTGCCAATCTTCACAATCTTCATTGGATAATTCAGTACTGTTTGTAACCACCAGAGGGAGCTTCTGCTCAGAATTCATTTCTAGCACATTCACAACAGTCATTTCTGAGAATCCCACTATGTGGGCTGAGTTGAATGGACAGAAGATTCATTGTCTGATGAATACGGGGTCCCAGGTAACTACCATGCCTGAAACCTATTTCTGTCAGTGGTTCCCAAATGTTGCTCAATCGAGGGGGCCCCCATCATCAGATTGATGGCAGCAATCCAGTTACCAATACCAGTAGCGGGACTAGTATGGATGGACATACAAGTGTGCAGGTAAAGAAGGGGATCATTTTGGTGAAGGGCCCCATTGGAGATGGACCAATCATGATATTATGGATGAATGTTCTGTGGTAAGTAGAGCAGTTCCTGGCGCACAGCCAGCGAGAAAGCGGTTGGAGGCAAGCGACACGGCACCACCCTAGCTGAAGGATATTCCAGCAGCTAATCCGAGCCAGTCAGATCCAAGTATCGCCAATTCCTTCTCAGGCCTGGGAAAAGTAGTGATACTACTACTACCACCATGACCTTACCACATTCCCAGAAAGTGTTCACTAAGCCGAGTCGGCCCGTACAGCTTTGGAAGGATTGGAAGTGCAGATTGAACCTCAGGGAGTGTAGTAGTGATACCAAGAGTGTTGGTAGCCTGCACGCTGACGACATTGTGCCAGGGATAAGTATTAGGATGTTGCCTTAATTTCAGTGGAATGAGCCTTCAGCTAGCTCCCAGAAGTCACAAAGCAAGCCCATCGATGCTCCTGTCAGATGAATGTACGGCGCTGATGGATTGGCATGACAACCCGGGGTCTGCTGGTGACCCCTGTGGTTGTTATTGCCGATCTGTCAGATGAAAGTTTACCGCCGATCACAGGTGTCCATTGATGTGACTACTGCTCCCATCAGCGTATACCTGCTGCCGCTGATAACAGCTAGAGCAGGCCTCGCTGATGGGAGTATTAATCAGCTGGCACCTGCGCTATAAATAAATGAAAAAAATGACATGAGTTCCACTGTATTTTTGATAATCAGCCAGGCAAAACTGACAGCTGCAAACTGCAACCCTCAGCTGTAGGCGTTAGTAAGGCTGGTTATCAAGAATAGAAGGATCCCACGCTGTTTTTTTAACAATTTAAATAAATAATTTAAAAAATGGCATGGGATCTCCCTCATTTTTGACAACCAGCCAAGCTAAAGCAGATGGCTGGGGGTTGGTATTCTTAGGCTGGGAACTGGCCATGGATATTGGCACCTCGAGCCTAAAAATGGCAGCCCGCAGCTGCCCCAAAAAATGCATCTATTAGATGCACCAATTCTGCTGCTTTGCCCGGCTCTTCACACTTGCCCTGGTTCGGTGTCAAGTAGGGTAATAGTTGGGATACTGATGTGACCTTTGTATTGTCAGGTGACATCAAGCCCAGAGGTCAGCAATGGAAAGGTGTCTGTCTATAAGACGCCCCCATTACTAACCTCACAGTCATATTGTATAAAAAAACAAACACCACCAGAATAAAGTACTTTAATTGAAATAATGACACAGACTCCTTTAATGAATCTAAATTAAACAATACTCACATCATCACCCATTCCATTGAAGCCACAGTCTCCTGTAATGAAGCAAAAGTAAAAAACATATATGTCATATGTCATAAAGTGGTTAATATTATTCCTAACAGATCACATTTTTTTGTCACTCAATTACTGAGCACTTTCTTCCATGTTTGACATCAATGATTTGAAATAAGGGAATCCTATATAAATTGCATGTTTATGTTAAAGACAATCATTGTTCAAAAAAGATCCATTTAGCAGTGTTAATATATTTTCTTTAGTTCTACTCTTTAAAGGTTTGGTGACCTTGTAAATTCTTATGTGGTTTCTACTCTGCAGTAACTCGAGCTGTTATCTCCACATCACATTTTTCCAACACCGCAACCATGTGTGAGCCCTATGTTATATATCTTTCTCTACTCTACATACAGGTGCTTCTCACAAAATTAGAATATCATCAAAAAGTTAATTTATTTCAGTTCCTCAATACAAAAAGTGAAACTCATATAATATATAGAGTCATTACAAACAGAGTGATCTATTTCAAGTGTTTATTTCTTTTAATGTTGATGATTATGGCTTACAGCCAATGAAAACCCAAAAGTCATTATCTCAGTAAATTAGAATAATTAACAAAAAACACCTGCAAAGGCTTCCTAAGCGTTTCAATAGGTCCCTTAGTTTGTTTCAGTGGGCTCTACAATCATGGGGAAGATTGCTGACTTGACATACAGTACAGAACA
Organism: Oophaga sylvatica; assembly: GCA_033576555.1. NCBI lineage: Eukaryota > Metazoa > Chordata > Amphibia > Anura > Dendrobatidae > Oophaga > Oophaga sylvatica. Next base: position 264,928,414 of record JARQOD010000001.1, read on the forward strand.
AAAGTTTGGACACACCTTCTCATTCAAAGATTTTTCTGTATTTTCATGACTATGAAAATTGTAGAATCACACTGAAGGCATCAAAACTATGAATTAACACATGTGGAATTATACATTACACTTTACAAAAAAGTGTGAAACAACTGAAAATATGTCTTATATTCTAGATTCTTCAAAGTAGCCACCTTTTGCTTTGATTACTGCTTTGCACGCAGAAAAGGTGAACGGATGGACTCTACATGCCTGGTTCCCACCGTGAAGCATGGAGGAGGTGGTGTGATGGTGTGGGGGTGCTTTGCTGGTGACACTGTTGGGGATTTATTCAAAATTGAAGCGGTGAGCGTTCCAGCTCACCACAAACCACCTCGATTGGGTTCAGGTCTGGTGACTGTGAAGGCCAGGTCATCTGGCGTAGCACCCCAACACTCTCCTTCTTGTTCAAATAGACCTTACACAGCCTGGAGGTGTGTTTGGGGTCATTGTCCTGTTGAAAAATATAATGATAGTCCAACTAAACGCAAACAGTATGGAATAGCATGCCGCTGCAAGATGCTGTGGTAGCCTTGCTGGTTAAGTATGCCTTCAATTTTGAATAAATCCTCAACAGTGTCACCAGCAAAGCACCCCCACACCATCACACCTCCTCCTCCATGCTTCACGGTGGGAACCAGGCATGTAGAGTCCATCTGTTCACCTTTTCTGCGAGCAAAGCTGTAATCGAAGCAAAAGGTGGCTACTTTGAGGAACTTAGAATATAAGACATATTTTCAGTTGTTTCACACTTTTTTGTAAAGTGTAATGTATAATTCCACATGTGTTAATTCATAGTTTTTATGCCTTCAGTGTGAATGTACAATTTTCATAGTCATGAAAATACAGAAAAATCATTGAATGAGAAGGTGTGTCCAAACTTTTGGTCTGTACTGTATGTCCAAAAGGCAGAAGGCAGTCATTGACACACTCCACAAGGAAGGTAAGCCGCAAAAGGTAATTGCTAAAGAAGATGGTTGATCACAGAGTGCTGTATCCAAGCATATTAACCCTCATTGTTATGAATGTGCTAGAGATAGTTTCTGAGCAGAGGCTCCCTCTGGGGTTACAGACAGTACTGATCCTTCCAGCGAGGAATGGCAATCTGGGATCACTGACTGGACTGATATAAGGGAGGTTCCCTCCCATGATGGTTGCCGGTGATCAATTGTTCTTGTCTCAATTGTGGTTCCTGGTTCATTTGGAAGTTTGCTGAGTCTTGCCTGCATCTGCTGCTTTCAGATAAGATATTTTCTGCTTTTATTTTTGTGCTTGCTTTTTGCATAGTTCTCTGCACTTTTGTGGACGTCAGCCGGGTTGCCTCCTGGGGCCTGTGCTCCTCTCAGTTTATCTGTAGCCACTGTTATTTGTTCATTTGCTTTTTCCTGTTTTTTCAGTGGCTGCGGCTTAGTTTTGTTACACCAGAGATCTGATTTAGGTGGTGGAAATCGTTGTGATCTCAGGTGTTTTTGCAATCAGAAGAGTTGGTATTTTTTAGGGTTTTTTGTTGGATTGCAGTCAGAATTCTTTCCTGTACTTTTCTGTCTAGACAGATTGGGCCCCAGCGTTTGCTCATTCTATTTTCTGTCTGTGTCCGTGCTTCTTCTCGTCTAGCCGCCATTACATGTTTGGGGGGCTTCCTATTTTCTTTGGGGATCTGCTCCGGGGCAGATAGCTTTCCTCTTTCTGCCTTTAGGTGAAGTTATCTCTCAGGCTGTGACGAGGCGTCTAGGATCAACGTAGGAACGCTACACGGCTACCTCTAGTTGTGTGGTTAGTTCAGGTTACTGCAATCCAATAGGTTCCAGCCTCTCTGGTGTATTGCCATTTTTGCTTTTTCTCCTCAGCTACCTAAACATAACAGTATCACCGTCCCAACTGAAAATTATATGGTACTCAAAGAAGGGAAAAATAGTGTGGAAAGAAAAAAAAAGTTGTCAGAGTTGTCAGAGATTTTTTTTTTCCTGTTTGTTGCATTTTTTCCCTCTTTTTCTCTGGGTGCTGAGGAGGATTTTTTTTTTCTCTCAATGGAGCTTGCACAGTTGTCTGGCCGTGTGGATCAGCTTGCCACTGAGGTTCGGAGTATTGCTACCTATCTTGCTAGGTTGCCGGTTGTGGAACCTAGGATTCCCATGCCAGATTTGTTTTTGGGGGATCGGACTAAATTTCTGAATTTCAAAAATAACTGTAAGTTGTTTTTTGCCTTAAAACCTAAGTCCTTGGGGAGCGCAGCACAGCAGGTTCAAATTGTCATCTCTCTCCTGTTAGGCGACCCTCAGGATTGGGCTTTTTCCCTGACACCTGGGGATCCTGTTTTGAATGATATTGATGTATTTTTTCTGGCTCTGGGGTTATTGTACGATTAACCTAATGTCACTGATCAAGCTGAAAAAACCTTGTTGGCATTAAATCAGGGTCTTGCAGACGCTGAGTTGTACTGTCAGAAATTCCGAAAGTGGGCAGTCCTGACCAAATGGAATGATGATTGTTGTGAATGTGTTAGAAATGAATTCTGAGCAGAAGCTCCCTCTTGTGGTTACAAACAGTACTGAACTATTCAATGAAGATTGTGAAGATTGGCAATCAGGTGTTACAGACTGGTCTTATATATGGGAGGTTCCCTCCCATCAGGGTTGCCGTTGATCAATTGTTCTTATCTCAACTTTGGTTCCTGGTTCACTTGGAAGCTTGCTGTGTCTTGCCTGCATCTTCAGCTAACAGATAAGATATTATCTGCTTTTATTTTTTGTGCTTGCTTTTTGCATTTTGTCCTGCACTTCTGTGGAGGTCAGCCTGGTCCCTCCGGGGGCTTGTGCTGCTCTCAGTTTATCTGAGCCACTGTTATTTGTTCATTTGCCTTTTCCAGTTTTTTCAGTGGCTGCGGCTTAGTTTTGTTACACCAGAGAACTAATTTAGGTGGTAGAGGTCGTGTGATCTCAGGTGTTTTTGCAATTAGTGTGTTGGTATTTTTTAGGGTTTTTTTGGATTGCAGTAAGTGTCCTTCCTATCCTTTTCTTTCTAGGAAGATTGGGCCCCAACGTTTGCTCATACTATTTTCTGTCTGTGTCTGTATTTCCTCTTGTCTAACCGCCATTACATGTTTGGGGGCTTCCTATGTTCTTTGGGGATCTGCTCCGGGGCAGATAGTTTTCCTCTTTCTATCTTTAGGTGTAGTTAGCTTCTCAGGCTGTGACGAGGCGTCTAGGACCAACGTAGGTACGCTCCACGGCTGCCTTTAGTTGTGGTGGTTAGTCAGGGTACTGCAATCCAGTAGATTTCAACATCTCTGGTGTATTGCCTTTTTTGCCTGCTCTCCTCAGCTACCAAATCATAACAGATGATGCTTTGGCAGCCCTTTTTTGGAAGGGGCTGTCAGAGAATGTAAAGGATGTTATGGTGGGATTCCCTGCTCCCTCTGGTCTCAATGATTCTATGTCATTGGCTATTCAAATTGACAGACGTTTGCGTGAGCGTAGAGGTATGCGTGAGATTTTGTTGCCTTGTGAGCCAGCTTCTGGGCCCATGCAGTGTGATGGAGTGATTTCTGGGGCACAGCGTCATGAGTTTCGAAAGTGCAATGGATTATGTTTCAACTGTGGTGACGCCTCTCATGCTATTTCAGTCTGCCCTAAGCGGGAAGACTGTTATGATTTGGTAGCTGAAGAGAGCAGGCAAAAACGGCAATACACCAGAGAGGTTGGAATCTACTGGATTGCAGTACCCTGACTAACCATCACAACTAAAGGCAGCCGTGGAGCGTTCCTAAGTTGGTCCTAGACGCCTCGTCACAGCCTGAGAGGTTAACTACACCTAAAGGTAGAAAGAGGAAAGCTATCTGCCCCGGAGCAGATCCCCAAAGAACATAGGAAGCCCCCAAACATGTAATGGCGGTTAGACAAGAGAAAATACAGACACAGACAGAAAATAGTATGAGCAAACGTTGGGGCCCAATCTTCCTAGAAAGAAAAGGATAGGAAGGACACTTACTGCAATCCAAAAAACCCTAAAAAATACCAACTCTACTAATTGCAAAAACACCTGAGATCACACGACCTCTACCACCTAAATTAGTTCTCTGGTGTAACAAAACTAAGCCGCAGCCACTGAAAAAACTGGAAAAGGCAAATGAACAAATAACAGTGGCTCAGATAAACTGAGAGGAGCACAAGCCCCCGGAGGGGACCTGGCTGACCTCCACAGAAGTGCAGAGAACAATGCAAAAAGCAAGCACAAAAATAAAAGCAGAAAATATCTTATCTGATAGCAGAAGATGCAGGCAAGAGTCAGCAAGCTTCCAAGTGAACTAGGAACCACAGTTGAGACAAGAACAATTGATCACCGGCAAACATGATGGGAGGGAACCTCCCTTATATAAGACCAGTCTGTAACTCCTGATTGCCAATCTTCACAATCTTCATTGAATGGTTCAGTACTGTTTGTAACCACCAGAGGGAGCTTCTGCTCAGAATTCATTTCTAACACACTCACAACAGTACCCCCCCTTGAGGAGGGGTCACCGAACCCTCATTTGGGCAACCAGGTCGGTCAGGATGAGCTCTGTGATACGCACGGATCAGTCTCCTAGCATGGATGTCCGAAGCAAACACCCAAGAATTGTCCTCCTGACCATAACCTCTCCACTTAGCCAAATACTGGAGTTTCCGTCTAGAAAAACGAGAATCCAATATTTTCTCAACTACATACTCCAGATTGCCCTCAACTAAAACAGGGTCAGGAGGCGCAGCCATAGGAACCACTGGCTCGACAAACCTCTTCAATAAGGACTTGTGGAACACTTTATGGATCTTAAATGTCCCTGGAAGAAGTAAACGAAAGGAAACAGGATTAAGAATCTCCATGATCTTATAAGGTCCAATGAACTAGGCTTAAACTTAGGAGATGCAACTCTCATAGGGATATTTCTTGAGGACAACCAGACCAAGTCCCCCACTTCAAACCGAGGACCATCAGTCCTATGCCGGTTGGCAAACCGCTGGGCCCTCTCCTGAGAGAGGGACAACCTCTCCACTACCTGGTCCCAAATCTGCTGCATACGCTCCACAACAGAGTCAACACCTGGACAGACAGAAGCCTCCGTCTGTCCCGAAGAAAATCGAGGGTGAAACCCAAAATTGCAGAAAAATGGAGACATCAAAGTGGCAGAGCTAGCCCTATTATTAAGAGCAAACTCAGCCAAAGGCAAAAAAGAGACCCAGTCATCTTGATCAGCAGACACAAAGCATCTCAGATAAGTCTCCAATGTCTGGTTTGTTCTCTCAGTTGCCATTGGGGGGATAAAAACCAGGAGAAAAACAAATTGAACCCAGTTTTAGAACAAAAAGTCCCCCAAAATCTGGAAACAAACGGATCCCCTGTCAACACAATGTTCTCAGAATGCCGTGTAACCGAAACCCCGGCTGAAGGAACAAAGGGGACCCAATTTGGAGGGGGAAGGCAACTTGGGAATGGCAAAAAGATGTATCATTTTTAAAACCTATCCTCACCCAAAACGGGCTCTCTAGAAACGGGGGGGCGGAAATAAACCAAGAGAATGGGTCCAATGGGCCTTGGGCAAGGCAATGGCACACAAACCCCTAAGCGAGAGCAAGGCTTGGAGCCCGGGAAGTCCGCGGACGCACAAATTTCCCCGACATCACGAGACAAAGTAGGCCACCAAAAGGACCCACTAACCCCAAATCTTGGACCAAAAATTCCGGATTCCGGCCCCGCGGAACAATGAAACTCGACACACACCCCTTTCCACCCGGCTGGACAAACAATTTCCCAATAGGCACGCTCGTTCCCGCCCAACCTTCTCTCGCTCTAGTGTCTGTTTTTATCCCTGTGGGGCAGGCAAGAAACCCGGGAAAGCAAATGCAAAAAGGGACCCCCGCGGGGGAAACCCCCAAAGCGTTTGCCGAAAAAAGGGGCGGGTTCCAGGGGAAAAATAAAGAGGGCTTGCAAAGCCCAAAAATAAATAAACCCGTTAATGGAAAAAATAAAACCAGGTTTTGGCGGTGTCCGGGGGGAACACCGGAGGAAGCGCGATGGAAACCGCAGACGCTTGTAATACAACACTGCTACACCAAAAGGGGCGCCAAGCGTGACACCATGGATACATATAAGCGCAGCGCGCTCCGGAGCAGTAAGAAAATTAGAGACACATACAAAATGGAAAAAATGCGTT